>VXAL01015238.1:47773-63433 GCA_013399475.1 Chauna torquata
AATCACCTTCTTCTATCATTCAGCTTCTGAATGCTAGAAGACAGCTCCTTAAAACTCAAAGTAGTATTTTATTCTTATAGATAAGTAATACGGTAGCTTAGGAGCACAGTGTAAACTATGGTTGTTTTAGGAAAACCTGAACAATTAAAGTTTACAACATACAAATGTTTTAGTAAAGACAGAACCTCTTCTACAAATAAGAAGGTATTTCTTTAAACAGCGATAAAAGTCACCAAACATATTTAAGAATTTACACATACAATGCCATAGATACTTGATGCTTTATTAAGACAAAACCAGTTATTACAGGTTTGTCTTTTAAAAATCACTTTATTATACTTTGCCGTTTCCATAGGTCTAAATACACCCAAAGTGCTTTGGTTTTCTTTAATAGAAAATAAATTTCACTTCAAGTATTACATGACTGTTACAACAACAGTTCTTCACCGACTAGAACAAGAAAGGGAGGGGAGACGGGGATCTCAATCCTTGCTTATATGCTATGCTTATAAACAAATGGGGGTAAAAAAGCCTCTCAAAAGCACCAAGCATACTAACATTTTAGACTTATTAAGAATCTTATTACACAAGGAATACTAAATGTATTTAAATGATTGCATGAAGAAACTGCTTAAACAGAAATAACTACTTGAAGTCTCTTCACATATATTTCATTTATTTTCTTCTGGCATATGAATATAAGGCAACTGATAACAAGCTTATCACTGAGTTGCTTCAAGCCACTTCTAGTTGTAGACAAGGGAATTTATTGTCTGCAGGAGTAGTCCACATTTTTTGAATTGTTTCTACATTCTCTGTATACAGATCGTCAAATTATTTGCATGTGGTGTACTCATGTCATTTCCAGCTGTTCTTTGGTCCTTACTGTTTTGCACCAATTCATAACAACTTTCAGTCCAGCTTCCAAACTTGGCCACTGAGCGGTATCTTCCAAAACCACAACTAAACACACAACCCCCCGTCCTCTCCCTGTCACAAAAAGGTGTAAGAAATAAGTATAGCCTTGCTTTGACGGCCAACAGAGCAAACTCCTTAGCTTTCATTCACTGCTCAGCAGTATACTGAAAGTCTATTTTAAACCTTTAAGTGCACTTCAGCTGAGCAGTACTGTAATATACCTTTTAAGAATTCTATGAATTCTTCACATATTTTAATCAAATCATATATTGATTTTAAAAAAGCAAAAACTTGCAACTGATAGATGAACTCTAATGCCCGCAGTTTCTATACAAAAGGTCTGTGCTGCAAATGCAGCTGGTGAAAGCTTGGCAGCTCCCTTCAATATTTATTTCCACACTTTAATATAAACCTTCAGGTGTTTCTAGAAGCTTTGAGGTGTTAAGTACTTCCATGAAAATCCAGCTCAACAAGGAACTATATATAACATTTGCTTTCACACAGGTCTCCGACATTCACTTCTTAATATACCTAATCTTGCGAAGAATTGTGAAAATGGTGCTCCAGTAACTTGTATACTGCTTATAAATCATAAAAATAATCTTCTGGTGTGCTAAGTTTAATGAACTATAAAGTTCACTAAGCCCACAATAAAGCTCAGTGAACCGGGAAGTTCATAAAGAGTTAGCCAAATCACTATCTGAGTAATATGAAGATGAAAGGATCACACAGGCTGAGGGGTAACCCATACAGTATTCAGCTTAGTAGTTTGATCAAAAGCCCATGAAGCAAGAGAAAAAAATACTCCCTTATTTAAATTTTTTAGACAGGAATCTAAATTATTATCCCTTTTGCAGGACATGGATGAGGTGTAAAAAAAAGTTCTAATTAAGAATCCAGAACATTTTCACAAGTTGCAAAAGTGCTGTGACTTGGCACTTTCAAAATTAAAAAAAGGCTTCTTCTCAAATTCAGTTGCATTGTCCACAGACATCTGCTCATCCAAACTTCGACGCAAATTCTCTCCAGTTTGCTTTGGCTACATTCCTTGGCTGCAACCTCTAGACTGAGTTTATGTGCCCCCTTTTACTACCCCTGCCATATCAACTTCCCAAATAGGCTACGCCAGAGACTTTCATTCCCTTGGTTTTTCTACCAGCCACCGCACTAGCTGTTATTAATACTATCAATGAATTCAAACGGAATTCAAGCACAGTTTCTGGCCTATTTTCTACTGAGACAATTATTTTTATTAGTGGCAAGATGGATATTAAAAAATATTGCTTTAATGAACTCAAGACTTTGAAGAATTATTTATTTCTGAATTTCTTAAATGTAGTTTTAGGCTGTGCATTAACTAAAAAGAAAACACAATACAAACCAAGTCATTCATAAAGGTCTGTATTATAAAGGAATCACAAAGATGAATGTATCATCTTCAAGCCTAGTGTGTGGGACTCACAGGGTTTACATTTCATACTTGCTTTATAATTTGGTCTGGGACTCTGATATTCCCCCCCGCCATGCAGGGATACGTATGCCAGGGCAAGAGGTCAGGGGATTTTAGTTCCATTCTTAGCCTAAGCAAAATCTACATTTTGCTATATACATGACTGTAGATTACAGCACTCTGTTTTCCATTTCATATCAAAACTGCACTACATCCTGCACAGTGACTGAGTCATCTACGTGACAGTTTTCTAATTCACCAGCAACCACCCAAACATTTTCAGTAGAGCAACAGAGCCCATTAATATGTTCCTAGAACACTACAAACTAACCTAAGTCTGAAGACCAAGGAAGCTGCCTAAAATTAAAACATATAAATTATTTCAGCCTCCATTTTTCTTCAATATTTTTTTTTTCCAGTAAAAATAAAACTTCTCAAACATGCTATTTTATGTCTCCAGGAACAGCTAGCTCCTACCCAGATGAACACAGTGTACAAAGTTCTGGAGGAGTTTAAATGCCTTCTTCACTTCAGATCGGAATCTCAGTAGCTGATATACAAGAAGGAAAACAAGACTTGTGATATATAGTTTTCCACTATAAAATTTCTGAACTTCTTGTGCAATCTATTCAAAGGGGTAAGTTTGTGAGGAAAAAATGTTAACTGTGCTATTATTAGTAATATTGTAAATACATGTATTTACAGACAACTGAGCTATCTCAGCTGTTGCTTTGAATGTTTAAGCATGTAATCTGTAGCAAATACTTACGGCAAATCAACTCCTCAAGAGAAGAGGACAGAAGTTCCCGACACTGCTTCAATTCAGTAAGGGTGAATTATTAACAAAAAAAGACAGCTGGAACTCAGGAATATATCAGATGCAACAGAAGTTTAGCTTTACTTTCATACCATTGTTTACATAGCATTACAAGTTCACTGTGTGTATCCAAAATATACTGGTTTTACACTGAACATGCAGCTTCATATATAAAACTTGTTATCTACTATTTATTCCCTATAGAAAACAAACTTCTGTGTCTCTATGTTTGCTGGCAGGAGGTGTGATTTAGACAGTCTCTATTACAACAGATCTCAGCAGAATGAACTCAAACTACTGGTATCAAATATGTCCAGCCATCTAAACTGCTTTAACTGAGAGTCCCAAAATGAATGTTGGTGTTACTGTACCGTCCACATAAAGCTGAAACTTTACTTATACAGTACTGAAATAAAAACTTCACAATCTAACGCAAATCCTTCTGTAGATGTTCAAGAATTTAAGTTAACAAAACACAAGAAGAAACTGCACATAATACTGCTTTGTCTTATCATTCCAGCTCATTCTAATCTTATAATTGAAAAGTTCCCAGCTACATCATTTACAGCAATGTCTTTTACCACTAGCTGAGAAGGATCTTGCTCATCCACCATGAATTTAGTTCCACAACAGCGAAAATTTATGACTGCCTCAACATTCCACTTATTTGAAATTGTTCAAAAAGGTAAGAGGATTTTTTTTGTGCACGTGTGCATGCATATAAGTCAGTAAAACAGTAGGTCACAAGGCTTTCTGCTTTATTCCTCTGGAACTAAAAAAAAAAAAATACAAAATGGGCATTAGTTGAGTAAGAAGGTATGATGAAGTTATCGTTGCCTGATTGAAAAGTCTTTAGAAGCTTTTATCTTTCTACGAGCTCTGCTTTAACGTTTATTCTGCATGCTGTAAAGTAATTCTACCCTGATCAAAGGTAGAACTTAAAGCAGCTGTTCAACTGTGCCTATAAATATAGCCCTGGTAAGTCAATAGTGTTATTTGCATTCTTTCAGTCCAATAGTGGCCTGCTAGATGAAGACCTAATTAAGCATTAACTACACAGAGTTGATAATACTACACTTCTCATGGTTGTAGAGACAAAGGCCAATTTAAGTGTTGTCAACTGACCTTGTGACACCGAGCAACCACTGCTACAGTGGAAGATGAATGAAGCAGAAAAATAATGCATAAGGTGGGTGGGAATCTAATTTGACATATCGAATGACGGGTTTTGAAGCACGGTGATGAAAAATCTACATCTAAATGCAGTATGAAAAAGTGGAATATGAATTTCCCAGAGAAATGGAAAGTTTTTGCACTGCTTGCAGTATGCTTAATGCTTTACTGTAACGTAAAAAGAGGCATTCAGTAAGCAAAGTTGGAAGATACTCCACCCCCCCACTCCCCTTCTGACCTGTATCTTACTTCAGAGAATAAAGATTTTTGAGGTTGTGACAGGTTTACGAAAGAGCAGCACAGTATTCAGTATCAAAAGTAAATGAAAGATCCAGAACAGAAAGCAAGGAAGGAAGCATGAACAAACTGAATAGGAGACAATTACACCACCATGTAAATCCATGCAGCATCCCATTTTCAAGAATGCACGTAGTTCTAGTGGTCCCTTTACAAAAAGGATGGCCAGAATGAAAAAGTTGAACAAAGAGTTAAAAAAAAAAAAAAGAGCTTTGGAATAACTTCTGCACAAAGCAAGATCAAGGAGTTTAAGATTCTTTGGGCTGGAGATAACCTTACGGAAGAGATATGAGAATCAAAGTCAGGAGTAGAACCAATACAGTTGGTAGGAATGGTAATTTAACCGTCTCTTCCAATACAAGAACAACAGTAAAAAAAATTACATAGAACTCCTTACAAGAGTTTACAGGGATTCAAAAAAGAACTGAACAAATTCAGTGGTAGAAATACTCACTTAGGACTTAAAAACAAAGGCGACTTCTGCCTCATGAAGTCCTTCAGACATAAAATTTGGACAACTAGTTAGGTATATCAGGGAGGTAACAATACACATTGGACCAGTCTTTACTATTCCCCAGGCACACAGTATGGTTCTACTGAGACAGGCTACTGGTCTACGCAATAGTTACAAGCTCTTTTATTTCATCAGGATATAAAAAGCTCACACAAAGGCTCTGAGTTAAAGCCTGCAAAAATTTAGGGCAATGGCTTTCTTAAAACTGCCAGTTGACAGTAGCAGGTTATGACAACTGACCAAAGTTCATTTATTTACCATAGACCTTTAGCTGCACAACAATGGAAAGCAAAACTACTGCTTGGCTATTCAGTGCACAAATCGTATTTTTGCCATTTCACTATGCATTTGCACATCAAAGCTGGTATACAGCACTTTTGAATTTAAAGTCAGAATGATTTGTAAGATTAAAGCAGACATTTAATATGCCACGATGTAGGTTTTTTTAAGACTTAACATAATAAGTTTTGTGTGCATGACAGCTTGATATTTTAAGATGATGGATTAATTAAAAGAAATAGGACTTGTAATGGAAAATGGTTGCAGCCACTCTGTCAATGTAATGATAGCTTTTAGTTTGAGTGGAATATACATGCAGTCTCCTAAAAAGAGATTAGAAAAAGAGCTGCTTCATATCCTATCAATATGCTCATTTAATTAGATAATAAACATTATTGTTTGAGGGCACAACAGTATAAAAAAAGCGGCATCCACATACATAAGAATTGTTAGCTTTATATGAATAACTAAAGTATTTGTATTTCACAAAGAAAAACATCTCTTCTCTGAGAAACTCTTAAATCTAGTGGTAGACACTGCATTCTGCATAACATGCAGAAGTTCACAGGCATCGTTCTCTAGCAGACCTCACTGAATTCTACGTGAAAAATGCTTTCCATAACAACAACAACAACATCCCAGTGTTCCATCCAGAATGTCAGGAAGTTACACAGTACTCTATTTATGAGCAGACTAGAACCATACCAAAAGAACGGCATGTGGCCCACCTACCCCTCTTCACACTGCAGGGAGATCCCAGTCAGAACTCTATTTTCCACCAGATAAAAAAGGGCAGACTACAAAAAGTGCTAAATAAGACACCTTTCTGACAGGATTTCTATTCAAAACATCTGACCATATATGAAGTCATATGCTAAAATTGCCAGCTTCGTGGGATCCCAGCACAGGACTGCAGCTGAGACAAAAAAGCAGTTACGTTGCCTGAACCTCTGGGTGAGCAGTTGAGGCGCATTCTCTGAAGTTCTCCTTTTATTTTCTGTGCAAAAAACCAAACACTTTTTATTCAATTAATCCAACAATTGTACCTATGAAGATGATGAACCTGCATCTAACACTTCAGGTGACACAGGTTTTCAAGCACAATGCTGACAGTGAACTTAACAGAGAAAGTCTGAACTCGTATGAAGACGGAAAAGTACATTGATTTCATTACATCTGGGACTTGATGCTCAATGACTACATTTCACTGTAACCACTTGAATAGATATATTCACCATTCTGCAGGCATGACAAGATCTCAAGTGTAACTATTGCTATTTGCTTCCTCCTTTGGCTCAAATCTTACGATAATTTAGTCACACAATGCTCTGCTGTCTGAGGGAATCATGACCTACAGAGAAGAAATTGGCTTGACAGAGGATTACTCGCTTGGCTAATTTAGGCACAGTCAATCCCCTGCAGCAATTTTCACAGCAATAAGTGGCAAAAAACAAACCTTACTATAGCCCTATGAAGGCTGATGAATTTTTGAACAGCCTTTCAAGGGAGAAAGGTTGGTAAAAATTTAAAGCATTAGAATCAGAAACAGTTTTCAGCAATGTCACCTTCTGACAACATCTGAAAGAATTTAAATTCAGTTGTTGCCAAGTCCATTTTTAGGTAAAAATGGAGCCTACCATGTATCTATAACAGTTATTTTTAAATAATGACTTCATCGCAGATTGACGGAAGACATCATTCAATAGAATAATCTAAGGTTACCTGGCATGCAACTTGATCAATCTGGAAAAAATAACTCTAAACCAGATGTCAATTGCCTTTTAATTCACAAAACACATGGTGTTCACTAAGAGACGTAGGAAGCCAATATATCACGAATGAAGACAGTATGAATAAAATTTCATATAGAAATTACTAAATTATGGGCTTAGGTGATATATAGCACCTTTGCAAAGTCACTTAAATGCAGCATAATTTTAAACAAAGCCAGGATTTTGCATCTATCACATCCATGTGTTTCATAAAATCATGGACTAGTTTTGATTGGAAAGGACCTCTGGAGTCACCTGGTCCAACCTCCAGCTTAAAACAAGCCCATCTGTGTCACGTTGTACAGGGCCTTGAGCCACAGCTTTGTATCTGCAAGGATGGAGATGCACAGGACCGCTGGGCTACCCGTTCCAAAGGCCAACTGCCCTCACAGCTGCTGGAATTTTCTTTCCCCCTTGCTGTACGCCTCCGAGAAGAATGTGGCTCTGTCCAATTTGTATCCATTAAGTAAATGTAGACAGCAACAGAACCCTCCCGCCCCAGCCTCCTCTTAAGTCTGCTGAAACCCCATTCTCTCAGTTTCTCCTCATCCATCACAGATTCAAGCCCCCCAGCCATCCTGCTAGCCCTCAACACTCACCCCACTATGTTGGTTTTCTTTTATACTGATACATGTATCTCTTTCATACCCATCAAAATTGAACAAGTCAAGAAACAGCCTCCCACACGACAAATACAAACACAGCCCTTCACCAACCCAAAACTCAGTTCTAGTTCACTGCATCGACAAGGCCTTAAACTAGTGGAACAACAGCATGAAAGAATACACACAGTGATCAAACCCAAGTAAAATTACAGGCTATGAACATACTGTCCCCAAGGGATGCAAAAATATTTTTAAAAAGATACAATTTATGAATAAAAAGCTTCATTTATTCAATTATCTTGACAACACAACAGGTTTGAAAGTTTAACAAAATTTTCACAATTTCAAAATTTTCAGAAACAAATAGGCGCCTAACTTAATGATTTCAATCGATACCCAAAACCTTTTGATTTTTGAAACCTAGGTGATGAAGGACACCAAGTTCTACTTTCAGTGATATCAAAGCCTAAGACTACTGAAAAAGAAAATAAGATGCTTTGAAGAAACCTTACCTACATGCACAACCAACTGCCATATGAATCACAGTCAGAAAGGTTTTCAGATCACCGTAATTTGTATTCAGCTCAGCATTTATGAACACTTTGCATATGAAGGCACAAGAGAACAGAAACACCATTACATTACTTCAGTAACTCACTCCCAAACTACAACACAGAAAGAAGGAAACAGAAGTTGTGTTCTTAATTAAGAGGTCCTCAAATCAGTTTGCTATACAAGCATTTAAGAAGGAGCAAACTGAACTAATCCATTTTAACAAGAGCCAGAACTATGACCCAAATTTAACACTACTGGAAAACTTGGGTATAAAATAACCACAGGAGAAGAGACCTACACTAGCTATTAACAGCTTGGAATATAGTACCTTAGAAGCCAACACTCAGTACACTAACAAACAGGGTCTCACAACAGAGCTGCAAATGAAGATGTTGCTCTTATCTGCAGCTGGAAAAACTAGGAGCATGGCTCAATTACCATGGCTGCAACTGGCCTCTGACAGGTAAATTTACAAAATAACTTTCTTCCCCTGTACATACTACAAGCTTTATTGATGCACACGTATCACAAACATTTGATATTTTCTGATGAAAACAGAAGTTCCACAGAGTTAAAATTTAAGATATACACAAGAAAGTATTAAGAATAAACAAATTTACAGTTTAGTACATTTAAAACAAAAACAATCAATCACAAAACGCTAAACAAGAGGAGACACAGTATGAATAATCTAACAGATAAATCGATAATATAACAATTTAATGTTCCATGTAGATAAACCCATGCTAGGATTAATATCAATGAAAGGGCACCCATATGGCCCATCCTTGGCAAATGGGCTGGATGACAATTCCTGCAATGACAGTGTAAGTGTAAACGGTGTGCGACCGGAGGGGACGCTACCTGAGAGGGCGCTCACCAAAAACTGGTAATGCTGAAAAGACAACCCTGAAAAGGACTGAACAGTAACCGGGTAATTACAAAGAAGCTTTTGAAACAAAGGAGGAGTCAGCTTGAAAAGAAAGATAAAGGAAGCACGAATACTTGTAACAGAGGAGAGGAACCTCCTAAGGGTAACGGAGTAGTCGTCAAAGCCTGCCCCATGGCCTGCCTCCCCGTCGGAGGACAGGAGAAGCCGCGCTCCCGCCAGCACAGTGGCAGTTCCGAGTGTGACAGGTGGGGGCCAGGGGTTCGGTCACCGAGGTTTGTGACTTGGGGCGGTGGGGCTTTATCGCTGGCCCGGGGATTAGGAGATTGTAGGGAGTGGCCCTGGTATAAAGCCAGAGCATCCGCATCTCCAAGAGGTGAGTGTGCTATTAGCGGAGCTCCGTCCCGTTACCTGTAACCCACGCTGCCTGCAGAGTCTGTGTGCCAGTAACTGTGCGGGTGGAAGGGGGGATTAGAACCTTCCACGAGGAGTTATGGAAAGTTTATAGATATTTGCAGGTGTTTATAAACTTTTTCTTTTTTCCAGCACTCTGGTTCACCTGTTGCATTACCGCTATCGCTCCTGAGCATACAGTTCTCTGATTGCTACTTAATTACATCACATTAATAAATCAATACATTGCTTTTTTTGGTTTAAACTACATGAACTGAACAGTTTTTTTATGCAACAATCAACTATATGAGTCTGAATGTAACTCTTCACATTCGATTCTAATGATCCTTAGCAGTAGTGCATAGATAATACTGAACAAACAAGTCTTTTTTTTTTTTTTGTAGAAAAAATACAAATGGAGTATTTCCTTGGAGAAGATTCAGTATTCAGCTGCATCCAGTTAACTCAAAACATACACCTTTTAACAAGATTTAGACTGAAGAGTATTAACCTAAAAAGGCATTCAGTACCTTTACAAACTCCAAATTCCTTCATCATTAATCACACTCCGAGTGGGTCTCTCCATCATTTAAGTCTTAAAATCTTACACTAGCCTGCTTTCACAGGATCTGACATTATATCCAGCATAATTGCAAATCCCACACATACGCACTGTAATTAAAAACAGATCTAAAAAGAAAGGAAGAATATATTGACATTAACTAGACAATAGCTGCATAGCTTTGCTCAACATTACTGAATGACAGCTCATAGATACGAAGAAACACGCATAGTTTAAAAACTCCTGCATTTTAACAAGTTAGTTCCAGTCTCCTTTTACAGCTGTAAATTTTCAAGTTTGTTCTGCACTGCTGAGTAAGGTAAAAGAATTTTTACCTCTAGGGAAGCGAAACACAAGGTCAGTCTCAGACAGGCATACAGGTCTTGCCTGAGCAAGTTTACCTTAGCAAAACCAAAATACCTCATCTTCACTCTGTTTTGCCAGCACTGCCCACGCACAGTTACTATGGTTAAAAAGATCCAAACCCATGCCACTACTGCTACTATTTTTTTCTTTAGTTGTGAAAACAAAGTCTCGGTCTGGCCAGATGACTTTAGGTCTCTTGAATCAAAATTTCTCTTTACTGAAGAACCTCTCTATAGACATAATAGCAGAAGAAAATTAAGCATTAAAAATATTAAATTATGTAGAAAAATGGTACATGATCCTTAACGTCATCTTTACCCAATTAGCACCCTCATAAATGATAACTTCACTGTGTGAGCAAGACAGACTGTTTCACAACCCCCACCTCCCAGATCACCCAAGGCTGTGTTTCTTACAGTCAGTCACCCATCTCAGAAGCGTCTGGCAGGAACAGCCAGAGTTCAGAGTTACAACAAAATTACACTGAGCAAAAAAAAAAAAACACAACTCATATAGAAACAAATCCTCACCTAAAGAAAAAAATAGTAATAGTAGTAGCTGTTATTACTGCAGCACTCATCAATATTCTCTGCACTTTGCACTGTGATCCACCTTACAAGCAACAATAAGAGTCAAAAGCCACACTCCGTTAACAAGAAGCTCTCTAATTACTTCTTTGATGGAAAGAATTTAAGTGCATGAGACTCAAGTAACAGCCCAACTTCCTTCTGAATTACTCTCAAGGTTCCCTCTTGGTACTTCCCACATTACAATCCTACAAGCTCATCTGTTTCACAATCCTTTCAGAAGAAGAAAAGGCCATACCTTAATTTCTAAAATGAAGACTGAAGTTCAAATATAACTGTACAACAAACATTTAATATGATGGAGTTCTAGAATTTGTACGAGGTAAAAGGAGAAGTTAATGAAAGTCACGATCTCATTCTTTTGTATTTGCCCTCCACTGCAAGTATAAGATCTCATTTCCTGAGGAATGTAATTAAGTTGTGGAATTCTTGTACCACAGCAGAATAACTTCAGCTAACAGAACTATAAACAAAACTGAATAAATGACAAAAAAAAAAAATCTATATAGTACCGCAGAGATTCACAAGCATGTTTTAAAATACGTTAAAAACAGCTGTGTCAAATATCAAATGGATAACAAATTGAGTAGTGATTTCCACTTGCAGCTTTGAAGTTAGAGACAAATTGCATTTGCCAGTTGCAGAAGATACAGTATGCTGGGGTTTGCATAGGGAAAGAATAAACACCGAAAAGCAGAAACAAAAACCCTAAGATTTACTGTAGAAGGAGCTCTTAACAATCATTATACATTGCAATGCAGTCCTGCAGACTGAGACATTACTTACCATTATAAATAAACTTATTAAAGAAGTTTCTTAAAATCTGAGATGATTTTCAGATCAGATGATCTGATTTTTTTTTTTCAGTTCCTTAGAAATTCTCTTTTTAATCTTCCCATTAGAAAGAAAAGTCACAAAGAATCTGCGGTATGCTGTAGAAATGTAGTATTTACATAGCATAAAAAGATCAAGCCAGTAGTTTCTAGAATGCCCTATGGACTGGGGATGATTTCTTCTTTATTTCTAATGAAAAAGTGGTTATGGCTTTGTTTTGATCAAATTAAATGAATTTTTTCAAGTTCTGGGGCATTCAAAAGTAAAAATTTATATTCTAGCTAAATAAAATTTAGATTTTCACGCCAGTAAATTCTGACTCTGAAATTCCAACTGAGTCAAAAGATTTCTATTTTGTGAAGTAAAAAAAGATAACATGATAACAATATGATATCCCAAAACCATGGGGAATATAACACAAGGATAGCTGTTGCAATCATCAAAACTTTAAGTATTTTCAGAGTACAACTAAATAAGCTACACTACAGCCGCTTATTTCAGAGGTCAGTAGGGTTGCTCTTTCTATTACTGATTTTCTTTGCTAACTAATCAATAAAGAAACTATGTTGAACCCATCAAATGTATACTGCAGATAATAAAAATGCAATATATACAACATACCCCACAAAACGCCAGTGTAAAACCAATTGCCTAGTTCTTGGCATTTTGCAAATATCTCTGCAAACGTACTACTAAGTCACTAAGAGAGACAGAAATAAAACCAACTATCACTCACCCTCAGTTATATTAACAGACTTGCCTTTTGTTTCTTTGTACTAGTTCGTAATCACTACATCCATAATTTAGCTGTATTAAGCTATTCAGTAATCTCGTAATACGAGCAGCGTACTTAACTAAGGATACATGAACTTTTACATGCCACATTCATTTTCTATGGACTCCTAAATTTTCTTTCATCTGATAAAACACCACAATGTACATTCTAGAAATAGGTTTTTCTTTTTTTTTTTTCTTCCGTTTTACAATCATGAAAAACTTTGGAAGATCTGACACAGGGCCTTAAAGCAATGCTGGTATTGCAGTACTGTGGACTTCAAAAAAACAAACAAAAAACAACAACACATTAAAAAATATCCAATTATATTCAAACACATTTGCTCATGAACACACAAGTATAATTTGAGTCTCCCCATTTATCTGTAGTTGTATGACCATAGAATTCCTTTCACCATCTCAAAAAGGGGCATTAATGGCAGAAAGGAGTCTAGAAAGCTTCCAGCCTTCACCTCAAGTGGCACATCATCATAATGAATAAAAACAAACAATGTCTCCCTTTGAGGCAACAGCACACAAGGTGCTTCTGATGTGCCTATATTATTTTGATTGTTGGGGGCAATTCCAACAAACTGCAAAAAAAAAAAAGTTCCCTAGTATCTGGATGACTAAAGAGAACACCTTAGCCTTAACCATCTACTGTTCTGAAATCACCAGAGAACGTGTAGTTGAATGTAGAAGCATTATGAAATGAAAAGTCATTTCATTATGAAGTACTGTAATTAATTTCCTTTAAGAAAATTCATTTAGTTGCATTCTCAACTCATTCTAAAGCTAAGACAACGACAGGGGCAGGGGTAAAAGACAGCTAACTTTGAGTAACAAAGAAAGGAGAACTAGCTAAAAATCATCTCTGGAAGTGCAAAGACAATATGAGAAACAATATTTTGCCTAAATCCACAAACGCAGCTCAGAAAATAACCTGAGGTACCATAAGGAGAAGCTAAGAACAAACATACATACAGCACGACAACAGGCACAAAGGAAATAATGACTGTCTTTGAACTTTATCCAGGAAAGACCCTTCCAGAGCTCTTGCAAGGGAATGTGGTATTAAGAGAGAATTTGTGCACCAGCCTGGAAAGTAAAGCCGTGCCCTCTAAAAACCACAGGATCAAAACCAAACCAAAAAAACAAGTAATACGGCTAGTTGACAGATTTTTTCATAGACTGCAGATTTACTGATCTCTGGTCTGTTTTCTCCTTCCAAAACTATCTGCTCAAAGTACTCATCCGAAAGCTAAGTTTATGTTTCTTTGACAAGAATTATCAGCCATATAACAGCTCCACAGCACGTAATGGTTTAAAGCAAACAATCAAGTAGAAGGCTTTTGTAGTGCACTTAATATTACAAAACCTTTCAGTGTTGCTTGATAATAACAGTTGCTGGTATTGTTAAGAAAAAGTTCGCTTATTAATAAAAGAGCTTTTTAAAACTTTGCTAACAGCCTCTTCATTCAAAACATTCAAGATGGTTTAGGTAGATGCAATTATCACAAACCAACGGCTGGATTTATGTTCCCATACAATTTTCTTTCTACAAATCTCCCATTTTTTCTAGCAAAAACAGTTTATATAAAACTGAACAGTCACTACTTCAACCCTTCTAAAAGCTTGTCCTTTGACATCTAAAAAAAAGTCTGTAATTGCTATAGACTTGAATACTACATGACCTTTATTGTTCTTTGCTAAATAGAAGACCCATAAAACATTTACATATTTGTTAATATAACAAGCATACACGCAGTAAAAACTAAAAGAGAATTTTGTATTTTTTTTCTGATTTTCCTAAAAGTAATTTATATTTTAAACTTATCAAAAGAAGGAAAAGAGTGCCAGAAACATCTTATGGCTGACATGGATTCTCCTCACCTGGCTGAACTGAAAACTTAACATTGTCTTTTGAACAAAACAGGCACCAACCTTACTGCTATGGAATGAAGTCTAAGGACTGCTTATACCTAAGAAATGCTACAAAAAGGGTGGCCAGTACCAGTCAGAAACAAAATCAAACTTTGGGTTTATGTGCCTGCTACAAGACGAAAAACTCTAGAGCAAAAAACATAAGGCAAGGCTGAAACTCTTGAACTACGTGCTCGCAAGTACGGTGTAACTGCACGAACTACAGGAAGGCTACTTGCTGTCTCAGGTAAAAGCATGCTCTGATGAGTGAGTGTAACCTTTGGGAAGAAAAATACAGCTCGAGTTGCCCACTGCTGTCACTGCCAGCAGCTTACAGCTGTGTGAGAAGCTGGTCAAAAGTAAAGATCTCTTTGTTAAAAGTTTTTTCCTAAATATGGCAACAAATTTCAGTTTGACTTAAATATACTTTCTTCTTCATTGTCTTTTTTGGTCCCCTTTTTTCTAGCTGGCTGGAGAGCAGTGATTTCCAGGGTAACTGAGCCACCAGAGTTCTGTTGTCCATTTCCTGACATAAGCTTTGCGTTTTGAGCGCCTATAAAAACCACTACACCTATTGCTTTACCACTATCCGATGGCCTATATATTTGGTCTTTTTACAACAGAAGAACTTTCACTACTAGTAAATTTTCACACTCTTTATAAAGCAAGTTAGGAGAAAGTGATCTACGTACTCCACCTAACAACTTCAAATGGTCCATTTGTCACATTACAGAAATATTACAACTGCAAAAGAGGTAGGCTACACATAAAATTTGTTTTTTTTTTTTAAAACCTTCAGTCTCACAAAGAGTCTTCCAAACTGTTTACTGGCACTGGATAATACATCCCTCACTTCATGTAGGAACCAGGACAGTACAGAAGGCAAGCCTTTGGTAAAAACTTATTGCTGGTAAATGCACCCAAACAGTGGAGCTCACACACAACTGTAGGA
>VXAL01015238.1:63524-86612 GCA_013399475.1 Chauna torquata
GAAAAAAGAAAAAACAACAAAAACTTAAAATTGCTCCAAGACTACAGAAGGATCCTCCTGTAGATATGAAACAGAGCACGATCATCGATCACGAATGGTTCCAAACAAGATCTCTGAAAATCTTTGCTTTACTGTAAAACATGTTACAAGGAGTTGCTTTAAATCACTAATGTACAAGGAAGAGGTTATATATCTTGGCAGTCAGATATTTCTGCAATGTTTACAGATCATGTTCATCGTCTATGTCAAAACCATAACAAACCATGTTTTACGTCTTAACTAGAGCTGGTAGAACTCATGTTCCCTGCAATATTACTTGGCAATGTTCTATCACGCTTCGCTTATTAGGGAGCCTCTAAAACCAGAGGAACCTGATACTGCACGTACTATCCAATCACGCTATACAAGAAATGTTACTTAACAAATCTGGAAGTGACAAATACAAGTTAATCTCCCTTCATTACAGCATGATGACCCAATACTCAGCCAACAAAGAGAAAGGAAACAGTAAAATGGAGCAGGAGAGCATTACATTTTAAGCTAGAGAAGGAGCAGATGACTAAGTAATCTAGGAATTGAGAGCCAGCCTTCTAAGAATACTGGTTTACATAAAGCTAGTAAAAACCAAACCATCTGGGCTTCTGAGATAAAAATAATGTTACAGAAGCTCTCTACCTTCAGCCGCTGTCTTTATTAACAAAACTAATCATGACCTTAATCAACCACATAGCTTTATTAAAATAAAATCAGAAAATAATAAGTACCAGTGCCTTCTGAAATTCAGATCTCTTCTAATGACAACTCGTGTTCTGGAGGCAGCTTCTCTCACACAAGGAATTTCTCATATTTTCACAAGTGTTTACAATGAAATAAATGTGAGAATATAAAACAATCACTGCTATTTCCTCCGCAGAGAAAAATGGATAGGGACAACGATGAAAATCAATTATAAAAATCATAAAAAAAAAATTTGTATCCAATGACATCTCGCAGATTTTCTTTCCCCTGACACAGATGGTGCATCATAAATCAGCTGTATAGCAGCTCAGTCTCTTTGGATAGCTGAGTTCATGAGTTGGCCTCTTTATGGTGCAGAGAACTGCACTGGGATTGCAAGGAAGACAAGCATACCTAACAGAAAGCTCATCTGCAGTTTTCTTTAGAAAACAATTTTTTCTATAACAGCACTTCTTATAACAGCACTGGGCAATAAGGGCTAGGAATGGGAGGAACCTTAAGACACACTTCTCACCTGGTCATGTTTACACATTTACCAGGGATTGTATTATATCATTTTTGCGATAGTTTCTCATGCTTGCATCTAGAAATCACACAACCTCTCTCCCCTTCCTTTCCACTTTTGCTTTGTTATTAACTTTAAGCCAAAAAAAAAAAAAAAAAAAAAGAGGACAACTTTCAAAAATTAATACTTTATTTTTGTGCTAAAGGATATAGTGCACACTTCAATCAGTAACAGTGTTTACTTTCTGTTATAGAGAGAAAGTTGTTAGGACTCTGCAAGCATTAAAATCCATAAGTGAAAGGAGCCTAACTTCCAGAGGTGTTAACCAAACAAAGTGCATATCAACTCCCAACAGAGTTAAGGGTGTCAACCATTTTTTGAATACTGTGCCTCTAACAGAGAGAAGTTTGTTCTGCACTGTCAGGTACAATCTCAACACAGAAAAAACTTGTCTTGAGGGCAGCATCTAGCACCAAGAAGAAGTCAGCCTCTCACAGATAACTAACAATGGAGGAAGCAAACACCTTATTTCTTAGGGACAGCCAAAAATGGCATACTGAGGGACCCTAACATTCCCTCCTCTCCTGGTTTGGTCAGTATGAGAAAAGTGTTAGAGAGCAGCAGCTGAGTCCCAGCAGTAGCAGGGCAGAGCAGTAATTCCAAAGGATGGAGACACAGTCTAGGAAATACAGCTCACCACAGATAAATGCATGGGGGGACTGTACTGCTGCAAACTCCCACACAAGCACAGACACCACACACAGCTCCATCCTGTTCCTAAGGATGAACGCTCACAGGAAAAAAAAAAAAAGCTTTCACTGGTCCCTCTGACCACCTCCCAGACCTTCAGTCCCTCTACTGTCTGTCTCCCAGCCCCTCATCCTGCTTGCTGGCTACTACAGCTTAAAGTTTGCTAGCAGATCACACACACATCCCAGGAAGATATTCGAAGGGAGGGAGTTCAATAGGATAGGATAAGCTGTGGTGATCAGGCACAGGGCTTCACCAGGCAACTGTACTAACCAGCTGCCTGCTTAAACACAACTGGCGCCTGTTATGCCTCCCCTCCTCTCCTTTTTCCCATTCCTCCCCAATCCACTTTGACCCTTCTATTCCCCACCTTTGGTCCTCACCTTAGACATTCCACACCAATCCTGTATAATCTCCAAACTGTTTTGTTCAGTCCCCAATCCCACTCCTTTGGCCCCCCACAGTGCATCCTATGTGCCTTTATTCAACAGCTCCCCCACCCCAGCTTGCCCAGGATTTCAGAGTTTTTTTTCCAGTGAATCACCTGAGCAAGTTTTGCAGCAGGGATAATGGCTTAACCATTCACCTTTGCCGGTTTTAGGAGCAGCTGATTCAGACAGATTACGTGGGCTCAGATCTCCACCTTGTGACTGCTCCTCCAGTCACTGTCTGCCTATCTGAATAGCCATTAGTCAGATATCCTGACACGTATGGTCTCAAAAAGCAGGAAGTTTTTGACACAGCTTAGTTATTATTTCACTGACATTTTAGCTGTTCTATTATATTGTTTAGAGTTTTAATTTTTAATAAAAAGCCTTTAAAGCTGAGTAAATAAAATTTCAGTAAATCATGCTGAACTGTTAAAGCGGCTGGGGGCAAGGGGCAATGCCACTATATAATGCTACTATAGCACAACCCTTCATTCCCCCACTCCTAGTTCCAACCTTTCTTCCATCTTTCCCCATTTGTTCCAGGTCTTGTTCTTGTATCTTGCCAACATTTTCACGGGTCTTGACATATTGATGTATCCTCCTTTATCACGCTTGATCTCATCATACCTCCACCATGTAAAAA
Organism: Chauna torquata; assembly: GCA_013399475.1. Classification (NCBI taxonomy): domain Eukaryota; kingdom Metazoa; phylum Chordata; class Aves; order Anseriformes; family Anhimidae; genus Chauna; species Chauna torquata. The sequence goes on from VXAL01015238.1 coordinate 66,592, forward strand.
TTACTGCTATGTATATTTTACAGACAGGGACTGGAGGCACAGCAACTATGACTGACCAAAGCCCACATGGGAAGCCTGTGACAGAAAGAGGAACTTCAGTGGTATCTTCAGTGACTCAAGCTAATGCCACAATCGCAAGACCATTCTTCCTAACTCCACAAAAGCACAGGGCTAGTAAATAGCTCTTGAACTTCGCTCCCCCCGGCTCTTCTATGCACATCAAGCACCACAGCATCACAAAGAGTAAAGACTTCGACTAACACAATTGAAAAAGGAATGGCTAGCGCTCTATTTACAGTTCTGTAATTAGAAAGCCTTTCCAAAAAAAAGGTATGTTACCTGAAATAGGTATTTCTTTCTAATTTCAAGTGATGGAGACAGTGGCTCAGTATGCTATGGAATATCTGTCCCTAACTGTCCAGCAACTCAGTTTGCAAACAGCATCAGGCCATTCAAAAACGTAGAACAGTATCTTTAACGCTTTGTACAGCGTGCCACTACGCAGTTCTAAACGTTAAAGAAAAAATACCTGTTATCGAGACAAAGTCTCAAGTTATATCTATGCTTAAATTACATAATCTAAAACAAAGTCAAGTTCTCTGAAGTTTTTGTCTGCACTGATTTTCATGGTATTTCTACATGGCTTCTAGCAGGTGTTACTATTCTCTAGTACAATTAACAAAAGAGCTGCTGTGTGAAGAAAATAAAAGCTTTCTCAGGCCAAGATTCAACTAGCATTATTTACTCTTCATAAAATCCTTCAGTACTTTTGGAGCTCAGGATAGATACTACTTTTCATGGCATCCTGCAGCACACAAAAGGAGCACACACCTCACTGTCTCTGAGATGGACTTTGGGGTTTTTTCAGCCAGAAGAACTTCAAATTAGTTTTTCAAAGATGCTACAACTTTAATTATTTGCTTCAAGTGCAGGAGAAGTTCTATTATCCATATTTAGCACGTAATGCAAGCCAGCAAAGCCAGATTAACAGGGGAAAGACTGATTTGTCTGCCTTGCCCCAGATGTCTGTTCTAAGATGACATCTTATTTTCCTAAGTGAGAGGCTATAAAAGGAGCCAGGGAAGGAAAAAAGTGCATGTCAATACTACTGAAAGTGGCAGGGAAGGGGTGAAAGAGACAGAGAATCTCCCTGTCTTTATCATAGACGCACACTATTCCAAACACCAGGATAGGAAAAGCCAGCTTCTGCCTGAGGAATCCAAGACACTCAGTTTATTTTTGTTTTTTTTTGCTGCAGACTGAAGAGTTATGTTGCCCAACACTTATAAAACCTAAGAGGAAAAGTTAAAATTCAGAAAATACGCCTACACTGGCACAGTTCTGATTGGTAGTCTCTACTGGCGCAGGTCCATTAATAGTAACAGTGTGGACCATATACTAGTGGCAGTACAGACACTTTCGCTATGGCTAATCATATACAAAGTTACGGAGTAAACAACGTTTCATTAGCCTCCACTATTAGTTTGAACTGACAATTTTAACCTCATTTTTAAATAAGCCCAAAAAGTTTTAAGGTAATTGCATTTTATTCATCATTTCCTTCAGGATTAAAAAGTTATTTGTATTGCTGTATTTACAAGCAAAGGCTAGGCATTCATTTAATCAGTCAAAATGTTTTCTTCTCTACTTTCCTGGTGTGCTTATAAATAGCATCTATATTCAATAATAAAAAAGGCTCAGTTCTGCTGAGAATTTAGATATCACACAGAATAATCACATGCCAAAAAAACCCTGGGTTTATTTTAGCCTTGGCTATCAACATCATCCAGAAACTGCTTCTATACTGTGGTTAGTCTATTCATTATGGCCAGCCACAGGATACTAATTTGCTATGTTGTTTGAAGGTTTTGTTGCCTTTTTTAATGTAGACCTTTATTTGCTTTTTCCTCTTTTCCCAGTGTCCCCATCTTCATTCACATTCATTTCACAAACAATTCTGCAAGGAAACCACAAGCACTGCCACAGCCAAAACCTCAGCATAACCCTTAAAAACCTGCCTTCTTTCCTATCTTCCTTTTGTTCAAAACCTTGCAAACCAAGCACCTCAACTATCAAGGCACAGAAGAATTCCTCAGAAGTCACAATCAAAAAGCAAGAAAGAAAAGGGTTTTTAACTCATTTCCAATTCCCAAATTAAAAGTCCATCAGAAGTACTTCGAAATGTATTTTAAAAAATGTACTCTATACCACACACAGAGTGAACTTGACCATAAACCAGATACTTAAATAAAGTACCTTTTTAGGCATTTAGAACATTCATATAGATTAAAAAAAATTACCCAGACAGATAAAACTATCACTGTGGTACCAAGACACTCCTTTCTTCGTACAGTCAAATGAAATCACTCTCACTATAAATGCAAAGGCCTCTAGTAATACAAACCAATAAAACCTTTTAGGTGAATAATCTAGTCAGCTTAATGTGCCACGTTAGTATCACCAGCCATAAATTAAACATCTTATATAGTTTTTAAATCATGCATATTTATCTAGCTTTGCCTCCTCAAAAATAAAGATATTTTAAAAAAAAAGTTTACTACTCAACTTAAAAACTTTACTTACAAACTGTCTGGTGACAGGAAGATTTAAGGTCACTCTCACTTTTCAAAAACTAATCACAACTCAGTACTCCATCTCACAGTCCTGGATAGCACGTTTCCTACGTTTCTTCCACCAGAACAAGGAGTTCATCCAATGTTTCATTTCCTTATCTCTGTTTCCAAAAGGTAATGCATTTTCCCCTACTTAAAAGCCATCCTTGCTTAAACCACCTCGGTTATGTTAGGCCTCCCAAGTTCATCCTGCTTCTCTCACAAAAGCCACGTGCCTTCCTCTATTTGCTTTGTTCCCTCAAGCTTGCCTACCACTATGCAAACAATTCCGAGAAAGTTACTGCTGAAGTTATCCTCTTCTGCTACCAGGAATAATAATAAACAAGCCACATGTGAGTTCTGAGATTAATGAAAAGTTCTCTCAGCTCTCAGGTCCAGCTAAATGTAACTGTAGTCTTCATACTCTCAACATACACAAAACTATACTTACTGATTCTTGGTCATTAATTAGGAACTGAAAAGAAGAAATAACATTCTAACAGGGACAAACATTATCCCTAGTATTCCAGATAAAATTCACATAACTTTATCATTTATCACTATGCACAAAGTACATTCAGTTATTGGTATGGTAACAGACCACAAAGACAGCCACTGCAGCAAAACATGCTCCAGATTTTTTGAAGCTGACACCAGTCCTGAAGCATTTTCAGGAAGGCTCATCAGCCCCCACTATAGAGAGAAACGTTCAGAACCAATTCTTCACACGACTTTTGTTTTTTGAGACTTACTCCCTTCATCCGTTTTGAAAAATATGCAGTTTTGTGTCACGTTCCTCATCTGTGGAACATACTGGGTCCACAGTACCACCTCTCATCTTTAAATTGACAGCAGCCTTCCACTTCTCAAGAAATTATTTGCTTATTACCTTTCTCTTGTACATGCTTTCCACAGGCTTATCGTGTTGGATGTTCAGTTGCAATTCTGAAAGAAGCAAGCCATGCAAAGGCCCGCAACAATAATCAACTTTGTACAGCAAGAAGGGAAAACTGCAATTCTAGACATGCACAGAGAAGCATTTCTACTCAGCTGTTTAAGCCAGATGTGATGCAAGAAGCAATAAAGGTGTACAGAGTCAAGGTGTGAAGTTTTTCAGCCACTCCAATAAGAGCACAAGTTTTCTGAACATAGTATACGTATTTAAGCAGCAGTATGCCGAGCTCCTATCAAATAAAACTTTTCTTTAAAAACTGAAGAGTTGACATCTTTACTATTTGCTCATGTAACTCTCATAAAAACATCGTTCTCCTACACCTCCTCAATTCTACCCGGATAAACTTAATCCTCCTCTACCCAGGATTTACATTCTGTCTTTACATTTATCTGTGAAGATCATCTGAAATGGGCAGGACTGAGAATAAGAAAAGTCCACTTCTTAACCAAACCGTTTTCATTCTAGAATCTCTGTATCAGTCAGTCTGGCTGTCCTTTGGAAAACACTCAGAGTTCGGTTTTGTTTCTGGCTATTGCTCATATTTTTAGTAGTCATAAAGGAAAGAGGATGTTCTTCCAGGAAACCCTCAGGTTTCGTGTCAAGGTTTTGTAAACAGTTTGAGTGGGATAGCACTTTCAAATTTTTACATAATTAGAATTTTTTACTTTGGAAACTATTGTTCTAGAGAAAGTCTCCCAGCTGAAAAATCAGTGCAAGACCTCCTCCACCTCCAATTGCAACAGATCCAGAACACATACAATGAGTCTCTGACATGGAAGGCCCAGCAACACAAATTCAGAAGGAAAGGTTTTCCATACCTTTGTTTCAATATGAGTTTATAAGGAATATCTGAGTGAAATTTTACACAGTTAAATGTTTCATATCTGATAAGATTGTTTAATGATTTGCCTGGCATTAAAACACATCAAAGGTTTTTCTTTCAAGATGTACAGTCTATATCTTGATTCTACAAAGCCACAGGGATAACCTGGTTATTGCAGGTCCCCATCCCCACAGCTCCAAAACGTAAGGGCTGTCTAAAGAGAATTCAAGCATATACAGCCACCACATCTAGGGATACACCTGTGTGAACATTACATTACCCTGGGTTTTCAGTAGCCCTCGTTATATTTTGTTAAATGATATTTAAAAAACAGAGACAAAGTTACAGAACTAAGGGACAGCCCTGAAAAGCCAGAATTTTTCTCCGATATATTCTTTTGCAAATAAACAATCCAGTTTTAAAGCATTGTTGTGACGGTGGAAAGGATGTCACATACTCAAGTGACACTGTTTCTCCTGCTTTACAATGCTACAGTGAATTGATGCTGACACTTCCAGCTTAAAAAAGGAACACAGTGCTGTACTACTGCAGACTTAATGTCACATTTTTTTAATAAACTGAATCACTTGAAAACGAACGAGTAACAAGTTAACAAAATCAAAGTCTCTTCAGAAAGAGTAATTTCCAAACTTCAGACATTCACCTATTCCTGAACTTTTATACCAAAAATATGCTTGGTATCTATGTGAATCAATTCCTGCAGAAGATTTGCTTTTTTACGTAAACATTAATACAGAAGGGGACCCATCAAATACTTTGTACCTATAACAACAAATATTGCCCAATTTCCATATTAAGATACCTTAAAAAGCATCCGTATTGAAACATCAAAATCAGATAAACCCTGTGCAACCCCAACATGCTCTTTGCACGCACCCCACAGTGTGCCCCATATCCCTAAGCAGGACCCGCCTTAGTCTATAAGCTGCTCCAGCCTTGACTCATCTTGATGGGTTTCATGACTGGATAATAGGACTGAGTCTTCCTGGGACAGCCCTGGGAGGGCCCAGAGAAGGCGTCTCTTCCTCGAGTCCTTAATCCGTGTCCCCCACCTGCCTTTGTGTCTCTGTGCTCCTGTGGGCTTGTGGAGATGGGCCTTTGGTGGGCTGCGGCTCCTGCAATGGGCCTGTAGTAGTTAGGGCAGGGTATTATTTGGGCTCCCCCTGACGCATTGTCTCTCCTTGCTCCATTGTGGGTGGGGAGCTGAACTTTTCATCAGAATACGTAACAACAGGACACACAGGAAAGCTAAAAGGAGATGTTAATTAAAACATTCTTTCAACATCAACTAACTTATAAAATAGATTTCCACAAACAGCATCAGACCAAAAGCTCAATCCTCCAAAATTAGAGAAATTAGAAGCATGTCTAGCTTTTTAAAGCAACTGTTATGCTCCAAATATTACCTTTTATAAAGGTGATTATGATGCTGTTTAATTTTGCATGATTGTTTCATTAAGCAATTGATAGGGAAATCAGTTTTTTGCCTTTGTCCAATTAAAAAAAAAATCCTAAGTTTCTGTTCTAGCCAATGCAATATTTCTACAGTAACATTAAATAATCAAATATTAAATTATCTTATCCTACCAACTTAACTTTGAAAAGCTCAGTCTTATTTAAAGTCTTCTGAACTGGACAAAACCATTTTTATTACCTCTTTATGAATTCACATACAACAAGGTGAGGAAGCCACCTTCAAATTACTAGTTACTAAAACTAAATTTGGACAACGGCAAAATATGAGGCACTTAAGTGCAGCTTTAAAAACATTAAATTCAGTCATCTTGCAAAGTGCAATATGTAATCAGAATTACTCTAGGTATTCCCTTCATGAAAGCAGTGACAAAGATACTAATTTCCTGTCTCAGCAGAATAGGAAGTGATTTTTTTTGTATGCTTGACATGATACTTTGAACACAGCGTGTTTTACAGACATCCTCATGTTACTTGATAGAGTGCCAGAAAAATTTTCAGATCATTTCAGATACACTGAATGTGTCTACAGCAGCATTTTAATTCCGTTCAGGAATTCAGAAGATCGAGGCTTCTTACCATACTGTGTTTGAATGCATAGCAGAGAGCACACGAACTAGGTTGCTCTCAGAGGCAACTAAACTTGAAAATACACTCCTAAAAAGGGCAGCCAGTCTATGGGATCAGGATGAGTCGAAAATAAAATCCCCTTAAATTCACAGCAGCACGGTGTTTTGGTCCCCAGCACTGACTATTTTGCTTTTGAGATTGACCCTTAGAAATTGTGCTAATTGCTAATGTAGACATAGACAAATTCCTTTAACTGATATAGATCTATTCAAATGGGACAAAAAAAAAAAAATCAATAATTGTAAAACTAACTCAACTTTCACTGTTAATTTCATCCACTACATTTGCCTGAAGTTTAATGCTGGGGAGGGGGGGGAACATTAAAAACTGCCTCTGTAAGACCAGAAATGTAACGGATCACAAAATTGCTTCAGTTTCTAAGCAGTTTATCTACACGATTCATAGATTTAAACCTCAAATAAGGGATTAATACATCTTGGATGAATGAAGTAATGAAGTGACACTCATCCACTGAAATTCAAGAGCAAAACATTTGGCTTCTACACAGAGAAGAGTTAGTAGCTGGAGACTGATTTTTAAGGAATGCAATTATGATACAAAAACAGCCCAAAGAAGATGCAACATTTTTAGTGTTTATATGCACTAAAAACACTCAACTAGTATTAAATCTTCTCAAAACAATCTCTTTTAGTATTCTCCATCACACAGGAAAAGAATGCAATCAAATAGATGAAATACAAAGAGACTCTTCCTTTGCTTAAGAAAGAGAAAATATTATGATAATCATCAAAAAATAATCAGTAAACAGCTAACAAGATAGCCATAAATACCTTGGCACATATGTTTGAGACAGGTAACTCCTTTCAGACTCCAAGCAATCTTGGAAATAATGATACACATAACATTAAAACATATGTGAAAATACCCCCAGATATCATAAAATCATAAATGCAGAAAAAGCAATATATATATATAGTTATATTTTAGCTAGACATACTTATAAAAATAACTGCACAAGGATGCAAACAAAATCTGAAAGATTAGGTTAGAATTTTGAGGCACTCATACTCTCCTGGTATTTACTTTTTCTGTAACAACAAAGAACAGGGATTTTAAATCAGTAGCCAGTTACCTACATCCAATAAGATTACTACATAACTTAACTATGTAACAAAATATATAATACTACATTATTACATAACTACATGAAAATGTGACCATGTAGAAGTTACTGTAAAAAGAAAACACTTCCTTAAGTACATAATCCAAGTAGCAGCCAAGTTCAGAATGAAATATATACACAACTGATTTGAATAAACTGTGCATAAAACACAAAACTTTGGTCTTAAAACTGATTCTGAAAACCTCCCACGACTAGACTAGGAAGACCTCCAGTTTTCAGATTATGGACGTAAAAAGTCCCTTTTTCCTTCCAGCTACAAAAAAAACAAAACAAAAACAAATTTTAAGCCCATATGACTGAAATGTGTATGTGTGTGTACACAATTCTCTCACATGCCTACGTACATGTGCTTGCACATCCCTGCAAATGAGAGAATACAATACACAATGACTGAGGCAGTTCTTCATTCAAGAACATCCTTGTTTGAGAAACTCCTTTACACAAAACTCTGGTAAGCAGTCATTTCAATAGCTAGTATAGTTTGAAATATTTTGCCTGCATATAATTATGAAACTAAAAACAAATCTGTTTTTATGTGAATAGTTACCCCAGGGAACAGTCTGTTAAGGAAATGCATTCTTATGGCTTAACTGTGGCTTTATCTGGCACACAAGTACACTACCTCCCCTACAAAGGCTTAGAGAGGCCTTTACTTGAATAAAATATATATACACAAATCAAACACGGATAAAAAGTAACAGTGATCCGTAAATTAAATTTTCCTCAAAGTTTTACAAACAAATATGAAGCACATATGTCAGTCAGATAGTCTCATCAAAACAGGGAAAACTGATCTGGGAACCTTACTACACACAAGCAAATTACCAACAAGTCTGGTCCGTCAGATTACAACGTAGCTGATGAAACCTTCTTTGGATTATTGTAAATCATTGGTCAGAGAGAGATGGGGGCCATGACAGCCCACAAAACCCTACTTGCATTTATTAACTTGAATTGGTTCACCTTTGATTTTCATATTTATCTCATTCACTTGAATGATACCAGAGAGGCAACCACACATCGTCTGGCTTTCTCCATATAAATAATGCACATAAAAGGAGCAAAAGATTTTTCCATCCAGTCATAAATTACTAAACTCAGTTACAAACAAGAAGGTACTTAAGTATGGGATACAATCTCCTTCTGTTAGGAGCTGAAAGCTACTGTTTGCTATGAAAAATTGTTTTGTTTTGTTTTTCCAAGTTTAACATCTAAGTAACATAGGCCATTTAAAAAAAATTGAAAAAAAGTTTAATCGTACATTCATCTTCATAAACTTTCTCTCATTAGATAGAACATTCTGAATTACAGAACCACTTTCTTGCACAGCTAGAAAACAAAGCAAAGTATCTAGAGGACCACAGCTTGCCTCCTTTGAAACAGTTCCCTTGTCAAAGGGTTACACTTCAGAATTTCTTTTTCTGCGAAAAGGTAAGGTGAGCACAATCTTCTTTTCCCTTCATTTTTCCTCACTGTCAGAGGAAGGCCATTAGGTATTTGCACCAAGACTAAACTCTTCTGTGAATTAACTAGTTTCAGTACTGCAAAACAGAAGTTAAAGCAAAAGAGAGAAGGAATAAATTTCCAGCAGGTGCCCTAAGATTTAGCCTTCTCATCTAACTCTCATCTCACATACAGTACATATATATTCACTGTGCCATTCCAAGTTAACTACTAAAACACTGTGCACAACAGATTCATGCTATATAAATTACAAGTTATGCTCCAGATTAGTAAACTGCAGTAAAAATGGCTAAGGGTGTACCTGCTGTTCAATGTGTACATGGTAGTTTTTATGAGACCAAGACGACAAAGCTTTATTTTTTTTTTAAAATGACTGATTACCACAGTGGAAACCCAGTGGAAAGTCCCTAAAAAACATTTCAGATGATGCAGTCAAATGATGTTATTTAAGCACTGGTTTCCTCCAGTTAATTCACTGCCAGGTACATTGACTGGCAAACATTTTAAATGGAAATTAAGGGACATAGAGCAATCCCCAAGGAAAATAGCTAACATGCTTCTAAAGTGTAGAAACACATTGTAATAGGGCATAAACTAAGTAACTATCCTCACTGTGCTTTTTTGTTAAAACTTACAGCTTACTCTATTTATGAGGACAATGCAAGAGACAGGTACATGAGATTTGATCATATCCATGTTTAAAACCATTCAGTGCAGCTAAGACAGCAAAAATATAACTGTTTGCTACTCCAGCCAGTTACCTCATATACCACAGTTGCTCCTTGTTTCCAACCCTTTAGCCATAAAGGCCAACAGAAAGCACACAACACAGCCTCTTCCTGTACACCCATCCACTTTGCATTCTGAGAACTAATATGAAACATTATTTGGATACCTGTCACCTCCCAACACAACTGCTGCCTATTCTTTTCCTCTTCAACCTCTCCCAGATGTAACATGAAGGCTCTCACTCACTAGTTGAAATCTACCATTCACAAAGTTTACAGACTTTTACCTGTCAGTACTACCAGAATACATATATAAAAGAAACATTGTTTCATGTGGTACTAATGTTTTCTGAGGTAGAAAACATTTTGGTAACCACCTTTAAGAATGGAAAATTCAATTAATGGAAGAGAGTTTTGTGAGAATTACTTTGTAAGACAGCACTCGATTAAATCTGTTACTGCTCTTCAAGCTAACACTACTATACAGAAAAGAAATAAACTGCCACATAACAATACTTATGCTTACTAGAACAGCCCTTGGTGCATTTCATTACTTACACCCTGTTACACGAAATCACAAAAGTAGTCTGGTATGACTTTGCCACAGATGAGTTCTCCTGCAGATTCAGATTTTCATCTGATTCAGGAAACTGGTTTTAACTGTCTCGCTTTTAACAGCTAAAGTTTCTGATTTGCTAAAAATACCCCAAAAAAACAAAGGAAAACAAGTATTCGTCCTCTATCACATACTCTCTTCCTTTCATGGTGGAGGGAGTGGGGGGCAGGGGAGGAATTTCACATATTAAAACCATATTTAATGAAGTTATATAGTAGTTACGCTGCATACAATGAAAATATATTGCAATATTGCAGTAAATATAAATATCAGAAAACAGTTTTCTAACATTCAGATATAGAAACGTAAGAACAACTTTGCCTAATATTTTATTTACATGACTGCTGATCTGGCACTACAGTTCCCCCACAACAGTCTGAAAGCAGGAATTAAAGGCATAACATGCAAGACGACATATACCAGCTAGCGAGCAAGCAGAGCTATCCTTCAGCAGCCGTAACTGCAAAGTCACTTTGTGCACAGACGTCCATGCTGCTGCGCTCACAGTGACGCAGCCATACTGAAGCCCATTTTAAAATAACCAAACTCAGATGCTGATCGCAGGCTAAAGACAGCAGTAGTGACAGGAGACCTTGCCAAGAGAACAGGTTGAATAAACCTGTGCTGAGGTTCACGCAGATAAGAGAAGACAGTAAGCGAGCCTGTAGTGCTGTGACCACAGAACCACCCTCATCACAAGAAAGTTTGGGGCAGCGTAACCATAGTACATTTTCGTAGCACTGCAAACTTCTTCAGGCACTAGGAGACACACTTTTGTTTTATAAGTCACCAAGAGTTTCATTAAATTCAGAAGGGGGGGGAAATCCCACATACATCACTCAGTTGGGATTTTGCCAGTGATTTCGGTCATGCCTAGTACCTGCACCTGGGCACCAAATCATTAAAAAAAAAAAGATGACGACATGCATAGCAAGGTCAGAGGTGATGACTGAAATTTAAGACGTGCAGCAAAACTATACTGCACTTTCATACTTTGCAATGAAGATCTCAGTGGAGTCTTAATCCTATTGTTTCAAACTCTTAAATTGCCACCCCAATTACTTCTACAACTGCCCTTAGAACACCTGGATATTATACTCTGCTTTGCCACAGAAAGCAACAGTGCAAAACTGCTGAGCAAACGGATCATCTGAAGTGCAAGTATCTAATGCAAGACCACCTGATGTAAATAGCAAGACAGCCGGAGTGTTCTCTGCTATTTGAATTTATTTTGCATGTGAAAACTAAGGACGAAAATTTGTCAAACTTCAAGTACATCTGTTCGATTTATAAAAACATTGGGAAAAGTTTTAAACGCATTTTTTATGCATTATCCTTACCATCCACGGGAAAACATTGCAGTAATTCCCTTAACAGCAATGTTTAATTTCACCAAAAAAAAAAAACCCACAGGTTTTGCATTTTTAACAGTCAAATTACTGTTCCATTATTTGGCTCTGCACAACCCACTATTCCATCAGATGTACAGTAAATCACAGTATTATTAAGCATATTAAATGACGTAAGTCTCTAACTCATAATATTCAAAACAAAGAGGTTCATGTGAAGGAAAACTCCTATAAAACTCAGTTCTGAAGGTACCTATTAACCAGAACCTGAAACAAAAAATTCACAGTAGATTAATCATTGCCTGCTTACACCAATCAGGACCAACTTACGTTCATGTTTGATCCAAATAATTATTATGGTTATTATTAACCACACTTTTTCCTAAACAACAGTAAGCCCCCAAACACTTATTAAAATAAATTAACAGAAATAAAAAGTAATTTCTTCTGAGAACAGAAGAAGACAGTAAAGAATTGTTACTGGCACAAAACAAATAAGGATTATTTGTCTTTGGGACATTCTAATTTTAAATTATCTGTTATAATATGTAAAATTTACAGCCATACCACTTCAACAGTTTAGTAATTTTAAACAGATTCTTCCATAGCTGCCACCAGAACTTCAACAATAATAATAACAACAACAACTATTAACATAAACAACAAATCTGTGTTCTGACATCCTTACTGAGCATTTCAGTCTTGAGCGCTGCAAGTTCCTCGTGAACATCTTTCAGACACAGAACCACCAATCTGCTCTGAGTAGGGTTTAAAATACTCCAGTGTTCCCTACACAGACTAACAATGAGAGTCTCCAGTTGGTATTAGATGGAAAGTATGTCAGAATTTACGTCAACACACAATTCTAGCAAGACTCTGCAAGCAGGCTTATGGGTAAATATGTCAATGGAAAAAAGGTGTCAAAGTAAATTTTGCATAAATATAAAGCAAGCGGTTGTAAACAGAATTTAATCACCTCAGATATTCTTTCATCACAGAAATGTTAGAAATTCACTACAGGAGGAATAAGTCACACCTGTTCCACACACAGCGGTCAGCCACCCTGTTCAAAATCTCATCTTGAAGCTGCAAGAAAGGGGGTTTTGAAGATACATAAATAGAAAATCTTTGATTTGAAGGGGAGAAAAGAAGCTGAAAATGAAGGTTCCAAATGGCATGCTTCACAGCACTTGCAAAAGGAGTTCATGATACACGGGAATGCCTGAGCTAAATGAAATATGCTTCAGCTGGCAAAATCAAGTCAAACAGGTTCATACTTGACCCTGCTTTGCGCAGGTGGTTGGACCAAATGACCTCCAGGGGTCCCTTCTAATCTGAGTTATCCTATGATCCCACGAAATCTACACAAAGTTAGAATAAGCCAGTAAGGTTTTATTAAACTAAGAGTATAATTCAACTGATACTTGCCTTTTGAATTACAAACATTCTGTTTAAAGAAGCTAATTTTGTGAAGGGACAATGAGATCTTAACCAAAAGTCTCCAGAGGGAAAATTTAACGCTAACATCAAATGCCAGTTGAACCAAAATTACCACAAGTAGGAGAGAACTACAGATAAGAGATGCAGATCAAAGTAAGTGAATAACACAGATGTGCCATCCAAGAAAGGCAATTGAAGGGGTATGTTTTAGAAAGATCACACAGTGATCTATAGTGGAACCTACACTGCAATTATTTAAAATATTTAAAACAGTATAGGTAAAGATTGGTCAACTATGCATATTGTAGTACAAAAAATAACATGAAGTGACCATTAGCATCTTTCATTCACTTTTTAATTTCAGTATATTCTGAAATCTGCTGTTAAAAAAAAAAAAAAAAACACCTTTCCTAACCTAGGAACAGTTATCAGCTTAAAAACTGTTGAGTATTAGTTCACTATCTCCCTTTTCCAAGTCATCACTCCCTGCAGCAGCAGCTTAGATAACACTAGCAACAGGATACCTCTGAGAAGGAGAAAAGGCCAACAAAGGACTATTGGAAAAACAAAGGAGTGAACACATTGCAGTGCATACACTACTTAGAACTTACTTCAAAATGAAATCCTAGAGAGGGCCAAGCAGGTGGATTCCTGTACAAAGCTGGCAAGGCATGAGAAGGGAGAGAAGACAAACTATCGGAGAAGAGAAGAGAGGGGGAAAAAAAGCAGGAAAAAGAATGCTCTTGAACTCCACGTAGGGGCCAAATTTTATTCTGGTTTCTCTGTGCAACACTCAATACATCCTGGTCTTGTGTGAATCTCTGGAGTACAGCTGCTGAGGAACTGCCGGAGTTAAAGTTTGGAACAAAGACATGAAAGTGTAGAAGGAGTAAATGAGTCCTTTCTCCATTTCCATCTACATTTTCCTTTCCTCCAGTTCAACCAAAGTTCTTTTTCTTCCATTAAAAAAAAAAAGGAAAGAAAAAACGTCTAATTCAAAGACCTGAAATATATGTAAGTGCAGCCGTCACATCCCACTGCATTAAATGGAGATGCCAATATTCAAAGTTCGCGCTACAATAAGTCGAGGCACCTTTCATCACCAAAACATTTGACACAGATGCTTGGATTCTTTTCTGTTTGTCCTCAAGCCTTGCTGAACTAATCCTCCAGCTCTATTTTTATTGCCTTAGATACGATCACCTGGACATCAATACCACCAATTCACCTTAAATAGTAAGACTGCTTAGCATTCAATTCCTTTTATGTCACTGACACTTCTGAACCTGGTCTTTATGTACTGGCTGTAGCACCAGTACATAAAAAAATCTGATGTCATCCGCATTCCACCAAGGGTGGAGGCAAACAAACACTTTCTTAAAAATGAATCCACATTTCATAAAACCAAAACATCCTGTTTCTGTAAACAGAACTGTCAAGCAATAATGTTCTAGAAAAGACACTCAAGAAGAAAATCTTAATTTAATTAAAAAGCAACTTTTTTGGTACTTCATTCAAAACGTTCTTCAACAATAAAAATAACCTTCATTTTTACGTCCCTAATTCATACAGCAAAGCACCAAAGGATACAAAAACATTTGCTGAACCAAGGACACCACCACAAATCACAGTACCTCAGGAAGCAAACTGTGGGCTACATTTCTTGTAGCACAAATAGTTCTCTGGGTCAGGTAGTCCATCAGATAAACTAAGAAACTAAGTTTTTTATAAGGTCTTCTTAACACCATTCCTGGTCTCATCTACCTTACCAAACGATTTAAAAACAACAAATCACATGGAGTTCAGCAACTCAAATTACAGCGTTAACCAGTTAATAGGGCTCTCTGCAGTCAGGTCACGCTAATGTAAAGTAAGGATATAAAACTATCGCAAGGAAAAAGTACTCGAATATATTTAAAAAACACCATCAGAAGTTAAAACTTGTACACTACTGAAACAAATCATACTCTATAACCTTATATAAACATACTGTCTACTGCAAAAGCCTTTTTGATTTGTTCGTACCAGAACATCGGTCACTTTGATTTGGTTGCAGAGTGTTCATCTGATGTCTAGTCAGAGAACCTGAATGATTTCCTCAGGAAAGTCATTAAGGATATAGTATTACCAAATTTTTTAGATGTATTTCTTCTCAACCTATCATTCAAGATTTTCTAGACTTTTTCCCCTAGAATTCAAAATCATTGTTGATAAAATCTGCAGTGACAGATGTTAACGGTACAGTAAGGAACTACAAGGCCAAGTTCTAGATGCGAGGGCCTGGAGCACATGGCAGGTTAGACACAAACTCATATGTATCCCTGTCAGATGAAAACTTAAACACCACAAAGCATGCAATCTTACGAAGTGACAGTGTAAGCTTGGAGTGATGATAATCACAAGCTCACACTGACTCTAAAGTACAAAATGACTACCATCAAATTTGGGTGCGTTAACAGCAAATGTTGGAAAAGAAGACTAACACACATTACCCCCACTGACAGTATTTGCAAAGCACCTCACTAATCACTGTGACCAGCTGGTAATTAAGTGAAAGACAATACAAAGGTCAAAGCACCCAAACACATATGAGCTTTCATGAAGTTACAAGATTCGGGATCCGAAATCACATTCCACAGTAGAACACCAAAGGTTTTGTCTGTTTATGACTGATTGACAGGCCACAGCAACATTCACCACAGCAATCTACGATACTACCAGCCTCAGTTCTGTCCTCCACGCCTGTGTTGGCGGTTACCTGCCACAGAACAGGGGCCACAGGTAAATCATGTGCCAGCTCCTCAACACCACAATTCACAGCCTGTCCTGTTAGTTTAAATCCACCATCATCACCATTTCGTCACTCTAGTTAGAAGGGCAGTACCTTTTACTAGGAAGCTAGATGGACAGCTGCAGTAACATCTTAGTTTAAGTAAGAGGAATTACTCCTTAATAATCAAAGCTCCTAGTTTATTAAAGGCAAAGGTAAAAACTAATTTTTAGACAACTGTGGAAGAACGAATACCTGATATAGTATATGAACTCATCCAGTAGTTAAAGTAAAGAATAAATGATCACAAGTTGAAACTAAAATACAAAATAGTGCGTGCAATTTCTTTTATTTACTTCCAAAGGAAACATAATTAATCATACTATTATCACTGGCATACTTTAAGATTGACACAGTACATACCAGCCATAAATTTTTGGTCTAGATACAAAGACTCAGTCAGGGTAATTTACGGCCAGTATTAGGCGGAGGGTCAGACTGTATCAACATAAAAGTCTCTTTTAGTAGTAAGACGCATCAATTATTCCATGGTTCAACAACTACAGTCCACTGACCCCAGAATAAAAACAGCAGCATGAAATAAGGTGAGATACATCTGGTAAAGAACAACAGAAAAAATAAATATTATTGCAGCATTAGAGAAATTGCTTTAACAGAAAGCATCTTCTAATAATAATGCAAAAAACTTTAACACCTTATTGCTTCCTACCACGTTCTTTTTTGTAAAACTGTTTTCCATGGATTTTACTATTTCACAGTAAAGACAAAATCGTTATGCTCAAATATCCTCCATTCAATAACTTTATCATAATAACTACCAAATATGAAGCATGAAAGAAGTTGTAACTTAAGGAGAAATATACTGATTGGCCTATCCTCAGTCTGTACCTATTTCATGCAATGATGTATTTAAACATACATGATGAAATAAAACTCTATCGTGCATAAAGTAGAGCAGGTAAAACAGATTTTTTTTTAAATATAATTTAATACGTGCGTACAGTAACAGTGCAACTGCACTAAACTTACGAGCTATGTCTACAGCAATACTGCTTCTCATGCATAATTCGTCCATGCTGATTTCACTCAAAACATGAATCCTGCTGTATTTTTATACGAGCTCTAGCTAGAACAGCTTTGTTTTCACAAAGCACTATGCATTATTTCCACTCATTCCAATACACACAATTTGGAAAAACCTAACAGATTTGAGAGAGAAGTAGAGGGAAGTGACATCCCGCCTTTTTGGAAGTCTTTTTCAGACCTCTTACTGACATCAGATTTTTCAGATTTAAACAGTCTCTCAGCATTCTCCTAACTATTCCAAACTCCTAGTTGTGTGATCACCCAAACTCCTCAGAAAACATTCAGAACACTGCAAGTAATACACACGCACATACATACATAGTAATTGGTGGGGTTTGTTGTTGTTTTTTTCTTTTTCTTTTTTTTTTTAATTAAATCCTATCATACTGAACAGCAGCATAAGAAAACTTCAGAGACTAGTTCTATTGCCCACATATATAGTCTGAAACGCAATGCTTGTGCTTCACCATTCCCATAGTAATAGTGTGATTTATTTCTTCATTTTAGAGCCTTTCCCTGTAGGGACTAGACCGTACATTCAGTCTTACTGCCCTTAAAGAGTACTTGTAGAAAAGACTCTTTTTTTCAGGATACCATTGCTTCACAGACAAACATGACTTCAATTTCTCTGATAAACTGGATGTTAGAAGTATCACATGGCTGCCTCTCCCACAGCTTAACATTTAAGTGCATAACTGAAATGCTTCAGTGAGACTACCAATTACTGCAGTTATTTTACTACTGCGCAAAACTGTTCAACACCGAACTGAGTTATAAGATTCCAGAAGCCATTTTTAGCCTTAGGCCCTAGGCCAAAAATAACCTTTTCAGTTCTCTAGGAAGCCAAACATACAAAGATATGAAAACCAACAGAAGGAGTACAGCACTTCTTGCCAGAATAGTGGGTTTTTTGTTTTTGTTTTGTTTTGTTTTGTAAGTTCATACTCTTTCATATTACCTGATTCTTAACTGACAGCAAATCTATAATGACATTCTTTTAGAGACTCAATATTTGTGAACCATACTATCATGTTTCTGTGACAGATGCTACTATAAAATGATCTCCTTATTTTACATTGTATTAATAAATTTGAAATTGCTCCCAGGACTTAGGATCGTAACGAAAGCTTCAAAGCTTGCATCTTTACTACTATTCCATCATCTTCCAGAAGAAAACTTCAATTAAAATGCCTCAACATCCATTCTTACAGACATCTTATGCTGTCTTGATAGAGCTGTAAAAATAAAAGCCAGAGAACCAAAGCTGGATTCCTTTTACAGTTTTTTCCTTGATCTGTTCTGAGATCTGGATTAAGCCATTTCATTTCTGCTCCTCATTTTCTCCCATCTGTAAAATCTGGGATAACCCTCATCTTCACAGAATAACAGAAACATAGAACAAGGTCTATGTTAGGACCAACTGAAACTAGAAACCAGCTCTTACAAGTCATTGTATTAGCACTCAATATAATTACATTAAAGGTTTTTAAAGTAATCAAAACACAACAAATTCAAAATACTTTATACACGCTTAAGAAGTTCCTGCTTGGTTAAAAGTTACATTCAGCACACTTTAACATGCCTGTAATAGCTGCAATACCATGATACAAAGGAATATACCGAGAGTAGCTGTCTTGTCTCTAAATTCCCTTATTGAAATTTTAACAAGCTGAAGTCAATGTCGGATATACTCTCCACCACTTTCATCAAAGACTTTCTTTGAAGAGCTAGCAAAAGATCTTTTCCATTTTTCACATTGAATTTGAATAAGCATATGGAGAAAATAAAAAAAAAAGAGAACAGTTCCAAAGATGTGGAAGAAATACGCCAATTTTTAAAAGAACGGGTAGAAAGGAAATCAAGCCTTTTCAGATTCAGCAGCCTCTCCCACCCCTCAAAAGATCTCAGAAAAATAATGCATGAAACACAACATTGTCAAACTAACATGATAGTTTTCCATTAAATTTGAATGTTCAGATAATGAATGAAAAGATCCATTATAATACAGCCACACTTTGGCAAAGCACTCTACTAGCTTTTGCATATTTTGACTCAGAAACTAGTCAATAACAAAGTATGTTGATGTTGTACAGAAACTAGGTACTGGTACCGACAGGTCTCAAAATAAGATGAAGTACGGAAACATACAACACTTTAGAAGGACCCTGCAAACAAGTTCTTGGTCATACATCTTTCTGCAAAAACACTAAGGAGGGGAAAATATCACCTCTGGTAAAACGTCCAAGTGACACGATGTGTGTGAGTGAGAAACAAAGACAAGTCACTAATAAAGCGATCCAAACTGCCTGGTAAATGGAACACTTGCAAAGAGTAGGCGTTCAGTCAGTCTGAAATTCAAGTATTGGAACAGGGCTCGGAGACGATACTTACTAAGTAGGGAAACAACACCATACATACATAGTGGAAGGCAAAAAGACAGTCTTCTTGACCTTCTTGACTCAACAAATAAATAAATAAATCCCATAAACTCAACATCTAATAAACATGGAAAACCTGGGTTTAAGTTTCTCCCCTTAACCAGTCACAGCAGCTGCTTAACAATCAGCAACCTTCAGCCCCCAACTGCTGAGAAGGCTTCTTTCATCTTTGACCAGAAATCCCATCCCAGAAGTCTTCATCCCAGTCGGTATTCTGTAATTATACAACATATGAACGACATTATGTTCTTCCTCCTTCCCCACTGAATAAACAGGCAGCATTGTTGTTATTACACTTGCTGCTTCTTAAGAAGCCTGAATTGAACAAATTCAGCTAGGCCTCACTTTTTTTTTTTTTTTTTTTTGAGAATAAAGTAATATGGCAATGGCACTACATGGTAAGTATAAATAGTTTTACCCCCCTATTTCTCTTGTCATGATATTTATTATT
>VXAL01015238.1:86658-96732 GCA_013399475.1 Chauna torquata
AAAAAAAAGTCATTTGAATAATAATTTTACTTACCATGGCAACAATTTCACTATCTTTAAATCTTGAGACAAGGTTCTTGCTATAAATGAACTGTCATATTTATATTTTTGGTATCTTGCCTTCCTTCCAGTAAGCCTCATCCAAGTGTACATTCTGCTCCACTTCTTTCCTTACTGGATTAATCTCCAATTCAATTTTCTTTTCCTACCCTATTTCTTGCCCATTTTTCACAACTTCTCCATCAGTTTCAGTGATTACCAGTTTATCTCTGTACACATTTTACAAACCTGTTTCCTTCTGTTCACCAACAGATCCAACTTGTCACTTGTGCTTTTCTCTTCACATTGAAATGTTTGGGTTTATTTTTGTTTTTTCCTTTTGCTTTGTTTTTTTACTTTTTTCCTGTCTAATGCAGTGCTACAAAGGAATGACACTGCTGCAAATAACACAACCAATGATGCAGACTTCAAATATTTTTTAAAAAGTCTCTATATACACAACAAATCAAAGTGAAATTTTGCCATTTGTAGTCACTTGGCTACTTTTGAAAGAGCATGCATGTTTAAATACATACTTCCAAGATTTTTTTTGCTAAATTTAGAGTTTAATTCAAAAAATCATTTACCTTGAATCTTCCACCACATATCAATGTCCCAGTAGTGTCTCCTTCCACCAGAAAGGATTTACAGGGTTGCATTAGCAGAAAACACCTAACTCTAGTCTATATAGTTTAATCTGAAAACTAAAAATTAAACCTGTTGCCAGTTTTGCATTTTTACAGCACTGCAGTTTAGGGAGGAAATCAAACTTCTGTTTTTAAAGCAGATATCTCGAGTCTACCTTGATGTTGGCAACGTCTATTTTGAAATGGAAGGGTTATCAAGAAAAGCCGAGAAACAACTGCAGTGAGACACAAAACATTTAGCTCTACAATGTTTGTAATTTATACATGCAACCAGTTGGTCTATTTCAACAAACTGATCTATTGAAAAACAAGGTAAATAAGGTAACAGACAACAAGCATCTTCTGACATGTTTTCCTGTTTGTTCAGTAGAAATAACTCCTTCCATTCTACAAAGAGTATTTCCAAACCAAAAAAAGGAAAACCAACTGTACAGGTTTGCACACTCCAGACTCAATACTATAATTACTGCAACTTGCAATAAGGAATAAAATCACCCATGCACAGAAAACTAACAAAAACGTCTTATCCATTCAGCAGCACAAGTCACTTAACAAGATACTCAGCTGTTTTGCTGTTGTTCTGCTTCTCATAAAGATAACTTGAGAGCTCTACCCTCATATTCAAATCCTCCAGCTAGTTCTAGTGACTTCTCTAACCATACCCAGAAAACCTACCTCACAGTGGCATCATAAAACTTTCAGCTAGCTTGTAACTAAGGGAGTCAAAATTCCCACAAGTTCAGCAGAACATGAAACATTTCATGCTGCTTCAAAAGTGAGTGCAAACCTCAGGCTTCAAATTAAATGCAGAACTAACCCTCATTTAGCTTTGCCCAGAACATCTTTTCACTCACACGTTTTGACTTTTTTTTTCTTTAAAAAGTATTTCTCATATGTGCTGGGACAGAAGGAAGAGAGACTGTTATTGCTATTTCTATTTTTAAATAGTTAGGAGGGTCACAGATATTATGGTGCTCTGTACCATACAAGGAAAGAAAGGGATAAACAGGCAAGCTGGCCAGCAATACACCCTTGGGGGAAAAAGGGTGGGGAGAAGCGTTAGCATTGTAGAACTGAACTCTTCCCACAAGGATGCATCTACCCACAAATTTAGCAGAAAGTAATTATTCCTTCAGAAGCTTAACTCCTCGGTACCTTTCCAAAGAATATTTTACAGGCACCAGAACTACTCCGATGCGTGTTCTACCCAGAAAAATATGGTCAGCGGAGTGCAGTCAGGAGATGCACCACCCATCTCCACTTTGCCACTGATCTGCACTCTGAATGCAGTGATAACACTACTGGCTCTTTCAATTTTACACATGGGAGAACAACAAATAGGTATGCTATTTTCATAATTCTGGTCTCACTAGAACATAAGGATACCTCTCCAGCTTCAGAAGTGCCACTTAAATTATTTAAATCATACTGATTTTAAATTGTGAACTAGGTATCTAACCAGTTTGAGAATTTTCACAAATCTACAAGGTGCTCACTAGCAGAGCCAGCAAGAACAAGGCAGGCAGAGCGAATAGTCTGTCGCCTGGGGAAGCTACTCATCCCATCCCTCCTAGAATGGTCATTCTGACATGCAAAACATGAGTCCCTCAGTCTTGGCTGCTCTTGCAACTCTGTAAGCAACGAAAAAGCCACCGGCTTTCCCTTCTACAGGCAAATGAATGCTAAGCTTCCTAAATTTAAATTCAGTAGTTAACCTTTTAAAGTACAAATTTTAAACTACTATTTGTAGCATAAGGCCTGTAAATGTCATGTATGTTAGTCAAATCATTTCCTCCATGTCTTCTAATTCTCTCTTCGCAAAATTCTGATCATTAACTGCTCAAGAAATCTGTTTTTCCTCAGTTTTTACAAATATCAAGAAAGTATCCCAAGCCATGACCCTCAACCAAGAATACACAGCTTACCTGCTTGCTTACAATCCTTTCCATTGTTTCACTCCCACCACTTCATACATTTTCACTCAGTACTTCATAAATTTTCCCCCATTTTGCACAATGCCTTTCCTTCTGTCTTAGGATAATACCTTCTTTACATCTGTTTTCTTGTTCAAATCTATATTACATTGGCATCCGCACCCCTTCATCTTCCAAGTCACAGTTCTGCTGAGCAGGTATTCTTTCTACTGTGTCACAGCTGATCCTGCCCTGGTCTCTTCCTCTCACTAAAGTATTTAGTGTTTTCAACGCTCTACGTATAGTAATTGTGTTCACATTCACACTGATGCTGCAGTTTTACAGACGTCTAAACCAAGATGTCTTCTGCGTCAAGGACATAAAAGAAACAAATCAGGGGAAGGAGGAAGAGGAGACACAAACCACATAGGAATATTTGGCCTCTACCTCTCACAAGGCTTGTGATCACAACAGCGGCTCTTCAAAAACACAGTGGTTCAGCTAAAAACATGTGAGAAGGAACCTATAGCACCTTTACTACCATAATAGCACTTCTGGAGCTCTGAGTCAGTCATTTCCAAGGTAGACAGGTCAAGGACACACAAAGTGACAAGATTTCTACAAGAGCGATCAGTTTTCATCTGTCTACATGCACAGCGTGGCCAAACACGCTTTGGCAGTTCTGTGTGGAGACATTTAAAAAACAGCTACCCTAAATTGAAAGTTAACATCAAGGGTAAAGGTTCAATAAACAGCTGAGCTTACTGCTGCAGGAATTCAGATGGTTTCACCATCCCTCCCATTCTGTGATTTCTAAGCTGTCCTCTCTCCTACCTTACTCTTAGCTGTCAAACTTTCGGAGCCTCTCTAATCACAAAGGAAGCTAAGCAAAAATAAAATAATAATAAAAAATCCCACCACACTAGGGAAGGAGATGAACACCTACACAAACCCCACACAGAGTCAATGGCAGAAAGCCATTAATCTGCTCAAGCCACATTCTGACAGAGTAACCAGGCAACTGAGTACTCCTAATTTGTTCACATGCAACAAAAACCACTCCGAGCTAGTTCACTTTATTTTGTGCTGATAAATGCCCAACAACACCTGCAAAGTCACTGACTGCATTTCAATTAGGATGGTATAAATCTCCAGCCAAAAGAGAGAACTTTCAAAGGCATAACTCATTAGACTCTACATAGCAAAAGAACTAATGGATTCTCTTCAACAGGAATCAATAGTCTTGATGTTTACATGATCCACAAAGCAGAAGGACACACTCAGACTTGGGGAAGGAAAAAAGGGACCAAATGGCTTCAGAGTGGTACGCTGCAGTTAGAAGTTGCTAACAACGTTTACGCTCTTTAAAATTCATTTAGTTTGATACAGCTCCTTTATGAAGCATTGCTTATCAGAAAAAAAGAAACTAGAATATGTTAATGCAGAGGTGTCCATATTATGAAAACACAGTTTGAAAACTGCATTTGTACTGTTGGAGAATATGAAATTCTGTTCATTTTTTAGCCTTGATATAGACACACTATACAGTAGCCTTAAAAAAGACTTAAGTCCCACAAATTTTGACTGCAGGGTAATATTCAGTTCTCTTGTGAGAATAAACAAACATACTTCCCTCTCTTTCCTTGTCCTAATATACAAGATGTTATTTGTGTAAGAAACAGAATAAGTAAGGTTAGAAATCTTCAGATAAACACAGGAAGGCTGCAGAAAGGTACTGACAGTTGAATATAAGAAGAAACATAACTTTTTTTTTCAGCTTTCTAGTTAATTTTAAGATGTTGTTTTTAATGACAGGAAGTTTGGATAAAATAAGCAAAATGAAAGGTTGGTTCTCAGGAAGCCTCATTTGAAAAAAAAAAAAAAGAAAAGAAAAAAAAGCAATCTAATTGAAATATAAATTCCAGATCACGAGCAGTAACTATCAGAGAGAATTCTTAAAAGGAAAGCATCGTATCAAATCTCTTCCCCCACCCCCCAGTGACCAAATAACAACCAAATTCTGAAAAAGAGTCCATTTGGCAGTTCATGAAAGCGTGCAGTAGCACAAACACACCAGTCTGCATCAGTGACATCCTTCCCAGTGCAAACAGCATTTACAAGAGTTGCAAGCAAGTGCTCATCTACAGCTGTACACAGCAGCATTCCCAGAATTGGAGGAAGGATTACGTTAACAAATGAGCTGGTGAAAACCAGCGAGAATAAATTACGGCTATCTAAACTTTGGAAAATAAGATTTTTATTATTATTATTACCAAAGACGACTGGAAGAAACATTTCACCTGAACCAGTATCAATCACCAAAAACGAGCTGTTTTTTTTTTTCTCAGAAAGACAAGCAGAAAGAACTTCAAACTACTGTGTACAAGCAAATGCATTCCTAGACTAAACACTGATGGAAGACAATTTAGAACTTTGGGTATTTTTTTTTCTTTACATAATCCCACAGGAAGTGCTTAGATGTCAAAATTCTAGCTAAAATGCCCCACAAACTAAAATTGAAACTCTACAGGTTCTCAGATAGATGTTCAGGCAATACAGTGATTTTTGGACCAACCTGAAAACAAATCCATAGTTATACAGTCCAAATAACTATTTCAAAGACACTGCCAGGCTAAGGCGACATCAGCACAGCATTGTCTTGATCACACAGTCCAGATAAAAAGATTTTGAAAACCTGTATGTAGGAGTTCCTTTGTTGAGTGAGCATTCTAAAGAAGCACTGAAAATAAATACATATTCCTTCCACAATTTCATACTATCCAAACTAGCATTCAAGTACCTCAATCTGTATTTCTTTTCAAATGAATACCTAAGTAAAAAATGTTAGCTTCTCTCCCATCTCACCACAAGCAGCAGCAAGTGATGCTGCTTCCTCGTGTGCCTAACCTACACAATTGAAATGGATAAAATAGCTATTCACGAGAAAAAGTTCAGAGGATCTGTCTTTAAAAAAACAGCCAAAGCCTACAGACAGAGGCTGAAGTGATACAGGCAGTCCTGGCTTCACATTTAAGCAACAGCTTTGGGGCTTTTTCTTCCTCTTTTATAAACTAACATGCTTCTAGTGTTCCCAGTGGTTTTGAGGAATATAATTGCATACTATTACTTAAGAACTATGTGATTACTGTGCCACTGTCTTCTGCATAACCCAGCCTGTAATAAAAGTGATAAGAATAGCATTTATTATTTTTGAAATGGTTTTTGCAATGCATCCACACTGATGTGGTTTAAAACATCTGACTAAACTCAAGATACTTTACATAGAGGATTTATTTTCTTCTAACAGTACTGCACACCATGCAAACTCCCTTGTGCGAGCAAGATACTGCCTGAAAGTTCAGCGGACTGGGTCACTCAGCTCTTGAGCAAAACTTTCAGAGACAGTAAGGACGAAACGTTTGAAGTGTTGGAAAGCTGCGTGTACACTCATAGGATCATGTCTCTATACGCAAGATGTATTCAATGCAAAGGAAAGTCACAAAACAAAAAACATTCCAAGAAACTGCATAAATAGAAAGTGACAAGTAGAATTAAGCCTCTGCAGTTGCTATAGAATGCAACTGAAAAAACAGTTAGAAAAGTCAAGTAATTTGCTCCCAGCTATTAAGGCAACCAAGCTACGTCCCTTTTGCAAGTTTATAGATCGCTATATAAAATCTGACTTCTAACTTCAGGGGAAAAAAATATGCATTAACACAGAATTTCAAGCTTAACACTTTTACCTTCCTCAGACCTATTAAAAGCACTCCGAACTTTTGCAGAAAACAAGCTTGAAAACATTTTACTTAAGTCTGTAGACCATCATTTTCTCCATCCATGAACTCTTTCAGCATCTAAGGCCTTTTAAGCCGCTGTCAAGATGCAGACATGGTTTTCTTTTTTAGGAAATCCCCTGCTCCTCAGATCTCTAAGCTCAATCCCACACTAGTCTTCTCTAAATCAAGGATGACCTTTATTTTTCTGTGAGATTAGCCCTCTTGAGCAAAATAAGCTTTAGCAAAGGAAGGCTACTCCTACTCCAAACATCAAAAAGTTTCAAGGCTTCAGAGACATATCAGCACATCAAATCCAAAAGTAAAAGTCACTCATTGCAAGGACATCACAGAATCACAGAATCACAAGGTTGGAAAGGACCTTCAAGATCATCTAGTCCAACCGTCATCCTATCACCAATACTACCCACTAAGCTACTAAACCATATCTTGTAGCACCTTGTCCAGGTGCCTCTTAAAAACCGCAAGGGTCGGTGACTCCACCACCTCCCTGGTCAGGCCGTTCCAGTGCTTGATCACTCTCTGAGAGAAAAAGTTTTTCCTGATGTCTAGTCTAAATTTCCCTGTGCGCAACTTGCGGCCGTTACCTCGAGTCCTATCATTAGTTATGTGGAAGAAGAGGCCGACCCCCTCCTCATCACAACCTCCCTTCAGGAAGTTGTAGAGTGCAATGAGGTCTCCCCTGAGCCTCCTCTTCTCCAGACTAAACAATCCCAGCTCCCTCAGCCGCTCCTCATAAGACTTGTGTTCCATACCCCTCACCAGTTTCGTTGCCCTTCTCTGGACACGTTCCAGGGCGTCGATGTCTTTCTTGTAGTGAGGGGCCCAAAACTGAACACAGTACTCGAGGTGCGGCCTCACCAAAGCTGAGTACAGGGGGATGATCACCTCCCTGCTCCTGCTGGCCACACTGTTTCTAATACAGGCCAGGATGCCATTGGCCTTCTTGGCCACCTGAGCACACTGCCGGCTCATGTTCAGCCTTGCATCGATCAACACTCCCAGGTCCCTTTCCTCATCACTGTCTTCTAGCCACTCAGCCCCAAGCCTATAGCGTTGCATGGGGTTATTGTGGCCAAAGTGCAGGACCCGGCACTTGGCCTTGTTAAACCTCATCCCGTTCGCCTCAGCGCAGCAGCCCAGCCTATCCAGATCCCTCTGAAGGGCCACCCGACCCTCAGGCAGATCGACACTACCTCCCAACTTGGTGTCGTCTGCAAACTTACTGAGGGTGCACTCAATCCCCTCATCTAGGTCATCAATAAAGATATTAAACAAGATAGGCCCCAGTACCGACCCCTGGGGGACACCACTTGTAACGGGATGCCAGCTGGACTTAACTCCATTAACCACAACCCGCTGGGCACGGCCCTCCAGCCAGTTCTTTACCCAGAGAAGAGTATACCTGTCCAGGCCACGGGCAGACAGTTTCCCCAGGAGAATGCTGTGGGAGACCGTGTCAAAGGCTTTACTGAAATCTAAGTAGACCACATCAACATATTCCAAGCAGTACAAGAAAGCACTGTTTTTGTATCATGCACATTTATGGAGAGGAAGTGAGAGACAAAATTCCCATCAAGAGTTTGTCCTGAGAGTTTCAGAAATCTGGGCTTAAGCCAAGCGTCTCTTCTGTTTATATATTCACTTGTCATATTGCCTAAGTAGAAAAGGAATACAGATTTTTCAGAAATATATCAACATAGGACTTAACTCCCAAAGCAAACAATTCCCATTAATCAGTTACAACATGCTGTTACAAACAAAAACATAAAGTAACTACAGATTAACACATGGTTTTCCTAAATGGCAACAATGAATAAAGGACGGTTGTTACAGAGCTGAGACATGGGCTGCTCTACACCGCCATTTATACCAAACAAAGAGAAAGAAAAGCCCATTCTACATTTACTTCTGTATTGAGCATCTTTTGTGTAAGCTCTGACAAAAGCACATTAATGCCTGAAGGCAAAGACTACATTTTTCCCTGAGCTCCCCTCAGAATAGAAAACTTGATAGAACAAGTTAAGTATGTAACGGGCATGTGCCACCTATACATACAACACACAGCTCATGCTTGTACAGAACATACTTACACAATATACAAATACAAACGTGTATTCATTGCCAATTGAAGAATTTTTCTTCAGTACATAATTTTGCTTACCAACAGCTTGGATCAATATTAGCTCAAACCAAACAAGCCTAACTCTCTGGATTTCCAAACTACTTATCTCATATCACAGTGTGTCTTCATTAGACCTCAGTTTTAAAAAGGGAAGAGAAAAAACATCTTGTTTTGGGAGACAAGCTGCAAGTCATTCTTCTAACTGCATACAGCTCTATTACCATGTCTTATCCCTTTCACTGTCACATCTGTCACTGAGTTACTTAACCGTTAGCATAGCAACTCATGCTACCAATTAGTAAGTTTCATTTATCAAGCTTCTTTCATATTTCTCTTTTATTGATAAGGGTGTCCACAAAGACCACTGTGAAAATCCATCTGGCAACAGCAAGCAAGTGACAGAGCTAAAGAACAATTAAATATGAAGTCTGCTACACACTGGAGACATTACTCTGCTCCCTACAGCTGGGCTAGATACAGGCATGCAGTAAGCACCTACGCCTCCGTAGACAGAAAGGCATGAATACCCTCATGCGCAGGACTAGGTGAGAACTTAGGTTCATGTTATCACATGCTTGCACACAGGTATAGCACCTGCTGTTCTGTGGGACACGACGAACAAGTGACTACTTGCCTGCTCCTTTGCTGTTACAACACAACTAACTTCAGCAGGCAAATGGGGACACAAAAGGGCACGTGGAGGCGGTACAATAAAGATCTTAAGAACACGCTAATATATACTTATAACAAGGGTTTGTACTGTTCGACTTACAACACTATGTAAAGAATGAACTAAGTTCCACCCTCCTGCACAAACAGGGGTAGAAGAACAGTTACGACCCTTCATGGGAGACTGCTCCTTCAAGGTGAGAAACAAGTGTGCCTTCTTCCACGTCAGAAGGAGGGTGTAAGGGCGAGGTAAACGCAGACCGGATACGCTTCCCCTCACCACTCCTATCTGCAGGGTTGCTATGCCTGTCCCCTCCGCAGATTTATGTAATGATGGTGTCCACCCCTGTAGAACATGTACAGCACATGTGAAGATAAGCATTTCTCACCACCTTTGCCTTGGAAGATAGTATTACATACAGAGGTGGAAAAATGGCTACATGACTGAAAGGATACGAGTGGATGTCAACTCCAGTGTTGGACAAGTCGCATTTGTGAAAGGTAGCATGCTCCCTGAGGGTAGCTGCAGAGCAAAAGCGTTCTATGGATGTATTTCCACCTGTGGCGTGCAAATTGGTGACATACTCAGAAGCATACAAGTGTTTTAATGTGGTTACATAGGGACTTACATCCCCTCCATGACAGGTGGGTCCACCTAGAAGGAGCGAGCAGGTATCTAACCTGGCACGCACACGCATTCCTCATGCAACACATCCGAAGGTGGGCTGGCTGCAGCCTCAGTGGAGGCACGGAGGAGATGCACAGTCCCTCGGAGAGGGGGAGAAGAGAGGTGGGAGCATGATCTCCCACAGCGTGCCACGGGAGAGCCAGCTCTGCCTCACCAGCGACTCTAGGCAAAGACTGTACAAAGGCTGTGGAGGGGCGGG
>VXAL01015238.1:97421-165812 GCA_013399475.1 Chauna torquata
CGCTCCTTTCCCGACGCTGCTCCCGCGGGCGGCGCGCGGGGTGGGGCACTGCTGCGCCACCTGGCGGCGGCGCGCGGCGCGCCCCTGCCCTCGGGCAGCGGAGGCGGCTGCAAGTGCACTCTGCACGTGCGTGTGCAAGTGCACTGCGTGTGCATGGCGTGTGCAAGTGCACTGCATGCGCTAGTGCATTGCATGTGCATTGTGTGTGCAACTGCACTGCATGCGCAAGTGCCTTGCATGTGCATGTGCATTGCGTGTGCATTTGCAAGTGCATTGCGTGTGCATTGCATGTCCATTGTGTGTGCAAGTACATTGTGCAAGTGCACTGCATGTGCAAGTGCATTGCGTGTGCATGTGCATTGTGTGTGCATTTGCAAGTGCATTGCATGTGTAAGTGCACTGCACATGCTTGTGCAAGTGCATTGCATGCACAAATGCATTGCATGCGCATCGTGTGCACATGCAAGTGCATTGCGTGTGCAAGTGCACTGCATGCACAAGTGCATGTGCAAGTGCATTGCACATGCAAGGGGGAAAAGTAAGGGTAAGCTCTCCCTTGCCTTTTGGCGCAGCACCCCCTCCCTTTTAAAAGGCAGCCCCCCCCCCCCACCTGCTCACCCCCTTCTCCTGGCACCCACGGTAGCTAACCCCATCTCCTCGCTAACTGCACCGGCTCTGCAGCAGTTTGCAGTGGGGTGGGGTGAAACCACCGCGCAGGCACGCATGCATGTGCTCGGGTGGAGCACATTTCATTTGAAAATTAAAAGCTGCAGCGGCTGCTGCCACTGAACTCAGTAGGCCCTGGGGAGCACCTGCCCTGCAGAAGGGTTTTCTGAGGCTTGCTGCTGCCGCAGGCACTGCTTCGCACATGTGCATGGCCCCCAGGTGGGCTTTGAGGGGTGGGAGAGACCCTTCGAGGGGTGACTTGGAGTGACAAACCAAGCGCAGGAGCCACGATCGCTGCGCCTCAGTTTCCAATGGAATAACCTTTCTGAGGAAGTGAGCACGCTGATCTTATTTTCTCCCCCCTTTTCTGCAGCTGTGCAAAAGCTGAGCCCAGGAGTGGGAGAGGAGTGAGTCCTGATGCCTCCACCGCACTCAAAGCTGGAAATGGACCTGTACCTTACAAGCCGTAACACTTCACTCCATTCCCCTGTGCTGTGATCGAGGGCGGACATTAAACCAAAGCCTCCCGGGCTCCAGGAAGTTCAACACGGAGCACTACAGGGCGAAGGAAGGCAGAACTGCCGCAAGGAAACACCCCTGAAAAACAGGAGAGAGCACTGCGAGCTTAGCAGGCGCAACAAGAAACAGCCCCGGTTAAAAGAGGGAGAAGGGTGCTAGAGGAAGATCTAAGCATCGAAATATCCATTAAAAAAAAAAAACTTGTTCTTTACAGATGAGAAATGCTCAGCTGCAGCTCTCAGTAGCAGCAATTTTTATTTAAATTTTATATACACAGCAGAAGTGGTGCAGGCAGCAGCCTTTTTAAAGAGGGGTTTGTCACGTTAAGGAAAGGTCTGTAAGGTCAGGTGGGAAGGAGGGGGATTCTTTTACTGTACGTGCTTTCAGACTGCACCCAAAATAGAGGCCCCAAGCTACCCTCAAGTCCAAACTGCCCTCAGAATTGCTGGTCCTTCAGGTGTGATGCAGAGATCTTGGGTTTCAGCATGACAAATTCAGTCTCCTACCAGTTCAAGAAAATTTTGGGTGTGCCAGAGAGCAACTCTTGACACCGTTCCTGAAAACATCCTCGAGCTGAAGAGGAGGTCTTCCCCAAGGGACGCAAGAGTCGCTGCAGCCGCAGGTACGTCCAGGCATCACGTTACTTTTGACAAAGCTTGGTGCTGGCTTATTAAGATGACATTCCCCGCAAATTTCCACTAGTCACAGCATGTTTGAGATTTAAAAGGCTTCATTCCAGCTTTGTGTTCCTGTTGGAAAACATAAGGAAACGGCTGAATAGCTACATCTTCCCGGTGATTTGCAGGAAAGTGTCGATGAGCAGCAGTTTGAGCTGAGTAAGCTGTGAATAAGAGCAACTGCCAGGCTTCCCCTGTAACGGAAATTTTTTTGAAATGTAGTGTTTTAATGAACTGGGTACTATATTCTTTTACACGTAGAGAAGTCATAAGTGTCATAGGTTTTATGACTCAGCAAATGACCTTGCAGAGGGGACTTCCCGTGTATTAAATCCCCCAACAGGATGGAACATGGTTTTGAGACCAGTGATGTGAAGCTAGGCATTCCGACAGCGTATCTGCAGGAATCGCCTTCCAGCGTCAGCTCTTTGCAGCCGGGTAACAGGCCTGCCTTTCTGCGAGGTTTGGTAAGCTTTATCACCAGTGGGATACCGTGTTCCTTCCTCCCCCACTCCTGATAAGACAAAGCAATTTCTAATGCCGATTTTGATATAAACAGAAAGGTTTTTTGCTTCACGCCAAACTGCTGGTCCTGGGTTCTCCCCTAAGCCACGCAGTGTGGGGACAGCCAGGATACACGGGCACCTGGGGCTACCCTGGTGCACGCTCTGGCAGGGTTTAAGATCCAGGTTCACCCTTGCAGCAATGTAAGGGCACACAGCCACGACGGGGCAGCAAGTTTGTTTTCAAATGCTTCCTACCTGAGTTGCTGAGGTGCAATGCAGGCGTGACCTGTTCTATCAGAGCCTGGAAGTAGCACTATGCAGGCTGCTAGCATTAAAGAAGTTCACAAAGGTGATCAGAGGGCTGGAGCACCTCTGTTATAAAGACAGGCTGAGAGAGTTGGGGCTGTTCAGCCTGCAGAAGAGAAGGCTCCAGGGAGACCTTACAGCGGCCTTCCAGTGCCTAAAGGGGGCCTACAAGAGAGATGCAGAGGTACCCTTCATCAGGGAGTGCAGTGACAGGACAAGGGGTAGCGGCTTTAAACTAAAAAATGGTGGGTTTAGGTTATACATTAGGAAGAAATTCTTCGCTATGAGGGTGGTGAGGCACCCAGAGAACAGTTTGCCCAGAGAAGCTGTGGATGCCCCATCCCTGGAAGTGCTCAAGGCCAGGCTGGATGGGGCTTTGGGCAACCTGGTCTAGTGGAAGGTGTCCCTGCCCATGGCAGGGGGGCTGGAACTAGACGGTCTTTAGGGTCCCTTCCAACCCAAACCGTTCTGTGATGTATGATTATCAAGATCATGGAGGAAAATAATGTAGCACTGAAGCTGTATCGTCTTCACTCTCGGTGCCTGAGTGTTGTGCCAGATCTCAGCCCATTCCTGTAGATACATAGGATCAGAAACTGGAAACACTTCAGAAAAAGACAGGATCGGTCACAGCAGCACTGATTTCCTGTTCCCGTGCAGGTGTCTATGTACAAGGTCACGCTCTGCACTTTGGCTTTGGTTGGATTGCAATGTGGGCATGGCCTGACGCAGCAGTGAAACTGAGCTGATGACAAGCTGCCACTGTAGACAGCCCCTCTATCCCTTGCCTTCGGCTGAGTGGTCCTGCCGTTTCCCACATGATGGTGTTTGCACTGTTAGACCCTTCAACGAGCCAGCCTGGAGACCGAAAGCAGCTTAAAGATTAACTCTAGAAGAAAAAGAAAGCAATGGGTGCTCTTCAACACAAGTGAATGTAGCAGAGGAGACAGATTGCAGAAGAAAGACTACATGGGTGTAGCAGAAGATGACTACAGAGGTGACTGTTCTGCTAATTGGGTCACACATAATGGCTGTGACAGGAAAAATCCTATCGGAGATGAGCAGAAAGTACCACAGCTGAGGAAGGCCGTGAGCCTTAGAGACTCAGAGGGAATTTCTCCTGCCTAGGACTCCAAATTGGCAGAAAGAAACAACAGAGCCCACAGGGTTTGTTAGGATCAGAGGTGGGCAAGGGCTCGTGCTGGGAATTGGTGCTGCATGAGGCAGCATGTGAACTCAGTAACCTCAACGTACAGGCGTCTACCTCACGCTCCACGTGCTCTGATATGATGCTCTAGAGGTGTTAGCATGGGGTAGCTCGTACACAGTCGGGTTACAAGGCTTTCTTCACAGGAGCATCCCAAGCAGACAGGCTGTTTGGTGCAGAGGAAGAAGTAGCACACAAACATCAAATGCCAAGCAGAGAGTGGGCGTCACTCAGCTTGCAAGGCTACCTCGGTTTGGTGCAACACAAGAAGTCACAGCTAAGAGAAGCCCCATTACACATCCTTGACGGCATGACTGTAATGGCACCGGGACAAAGAAAACCATCAGCTGAATCCCAAGAGAAAAGGCGTGAAGGCTGAAGCTTCGGGTGGTGCAGATAAAAATTACTCCTTCCAAGTGAAGCACAAACTCCTGAACCTGCTTACAGTATGCCTAAGACAAAAGGTTCATAGCAGACACACCAGCAAGATAAATAGCCGACCCAGAGCAGACAACGCAGTGCAGCTTCCTGGTGGCAAAGCTGCTAAAGGGAGCTGGAAGGGTGGGGAAGGTGTATCAGGAGATGGCTCGTGCAAATCCATCTCTACAGCACTTGTGTCAGAATGCTCAGAAAAAAAGTGCGTGGCGGGGGGGAGAAGAGCACAATGAATTGACAAGAGGCAGGAGGTAAGGGCAATGGTAGCAATGGTGCTAGACAGACACGGATGCAACAGGACAGAAGATCACCTGCTCAGCTGTCAGCTAAGAGGTCATGAAAACAGACCTAAGGGTAAAATAAAACCAAAATGAATCTGTCTTAGTATCCCTGAAACTCTTGTCCTGACTAAACGTTTAAAGGCAACACAGTAACATGCCCACACCCGAAATATTAATTTAGTTCAAAGACTATTAGCAGTTGTAAACTCACGGAGTTTCTTCCAAGTTTCCTGGATGACCTTGAAACATGCAACATGATAGGTAATTGTGTCCACGCTTACCTTGAATCCGCTGCTGAAATACAACTTTAGCAGAGATTCAGTACAGATTCATGGGACTGTTAGAGGGGTGGGAGCCTTGCTCTCAAAACGGGCAGAGCCATTAGTTTGTTGTACCACGATCAATAAAAGAAAGGCATGCCTAAGCTGGGAAAGGAACATCTTGCAGGAGTTTGCCTTCACAAAAATTTGAAACAGCATCTGGTAGGAGAAGAAGCCATCTGAGTAAGAAATAACCTGTCTTCTAATAAAATAGAGGAGACAATTAGTTATTGTCACTGGACAGTGAGACAGCATTCACAGAACGATACTGTTGGCAGTCTCACAATGCCTCCAGTGTATGCTGTTGAAATACCAGTTTATATGTTTGTTGCAAGAAAACTATGCAAACCTGATTCCCTACCCACAGCAGACTGTTAGCACAGAGTTGACACGTGGAGTTGAGACAATTACAGAGCCCTCAGTCTTTTGCAAAATCCAGAAAACGCAGGAGATAGAAGATGCCAGCCAAGCAGATGAACTCTGGTTTCTAGGTGGTGCCTAGGAAGTGTCAGGGGCACACAAGGCAGAGATTTTGTGAGACCCATCTTCATGGTTGTGGGGAAGACAGCAGGTAAAATGCTTCGTGTCCCTGTTAAAAGCAGCAGAAACACTGAGACCAAAGAATGTCTGGTAAGCAGTTGTGATATATATGGAGGAAGTGAAGCCTTAAAAACCAAAAGCAGCAGTAGAAATGAAGGAAAACTCTACCTGAACGTCAGCCCAAGTCTTTTCCCTTCAATCCACAGAAACCACCTCACTGGTATAAATGTGTTCTTGAGACACCTGGGGACTTGGTAAGAGCCGTGAACCAGCACCAGCCCAATAGTTGCAAACCACTCACCTGACTTGAATCAGGTAACTAATTTTAGTTTACCAGCACTGTATTTGTGCATTTCCCCCACTCAGTCCAACCACGTTGCTGATTCAAGTCAATTGGCAACAATAAGTTGGAAGGTAAAGTTGCAAAGAAGGCGTTCAGATATCTGCCACTGGGGGGAAAAAAAGCATGCGTGCAATTCCTAAACAGGGAATTGCACACAAGAACACATTAATAGCCAGATATAATGCTTCGATTACACACACAAGTGCACATCCCTGCAACCACCAGCATTTCTTTGCCCAGAAGGTATTTCACCCCTAAGGGACATCCTTGCTCTCCAACATGCTTCCAAAACCGTGGGGCTAGCTGCCCCTTCACACTGCCACTATGGCTACCGCAGCAAAGGTCATTTGTGATAACAGCACCAGCAGAATAAGTCCTTTACTGGCAAAGAGTAAACTCGTCCTTGGATGTCCTGACACCCCAGAATATCAGCAAGAATGCCAATATGCAGCATTTTGTGGAAGGGCAAGTCATACGGACCCTCAGTTTTAATCACTCCGTTTCAATCACTTTTCTTGGAAGTGAAGCTGTATGCATTACAGAGGAGCAGATTTTGGCCCATGAGGGAATGCTGCCTTTGTACACAGCCAAGGAAAGTGCTGGACTAGGGATGGGATACCCAGTATACTCTGTATTTCGAGAACTATGGGCTGCATGACATATGAAAAAAATGCGTGTCTAAGAGCAGCCTCCAAATCTTCTCAAATTCTTATGTGGTGCTAAAGGAGCTGACAGTGTCTTGCCGATCCTGGAGTGCTCAAAAGTAATTTAAATCCACATTTGCCCTTTGTCTGCTATCCCGCAAGTACTGTGGGACAGCTCTTTGAAAAGAGCAGCAAAGAATCAAGATCAAAGTTTCCAATTTAACTGCAATTTATGTCCTCACCCCATCCATAAAGATCAAGGCATTGAGCAATTCACACCAAACAAGCCAACAACAGTAATTTTGACATAACTACAAAGAAATATAACACCTGCTTGTTTACTTGAGAGAAAGACAAATACTCAGCTTGTTTCAGTATAAGCCACTAACACAGCTAAAATAACTATAATAACCCTACACCAATTAGGCATATAAGCAATATTTTAGAGGCATTTTACTCCCAGCTAGCTAGAGAATACAACACTTCATTTAGAGCAGTCTTTTCTTCCAGCACATAACGAAACCTCTGTCCTGTCAACAGTCACTTAACTTTAGACATCCCTGGTGGAGATGAAGCCAGAAAAACATACATTCTGTGTTGACATGGTGCCTGTCTGCCAGAGCAGGCCAGGATCTCAAAACACCAATTAACGAACGGTTGTTGCCCACCTCAACAGGCATTTAGTCCCTCTGTGCCCGCTTTGCATGCCGTCCCCCCAGCACAGCTTCTCCCCATGATGGTGCTGCGCATCTCCACCTCCCTCATCTCATCCCCCCTGCTGCCTCCACACCACCCCCACCAGCTGCTCAGCAGCGTGCCTCCCACAACCTGTGTCCCCAGCTTGTGAAACGGATCACTGGAGACCACCAAGGGGTGGGCTGGGGTGCAGAGGATACCCTGAGGGGGGACCTGAGGAGAGGAGGTGAGACCAGCTTTGCTGCTCCACGTGCAGCAGGAGGCACTTGCCAGCCGCGCATTGCCGGCTTGCGGCATCTGGGTGGTGTGCAGGATCCTTGCACGGCAGACTCCTGCCGCCTTCCAGCGAGGTCTGGGTCTTGCAGTCACAACATGGGGCTGTGAAGTTTCCACTGCTCCAACACCTCATGGCTTAGGTACAACTGATCGGGCACATCTGGAGCTGGGTGGGAGCCACGCACGGGGCTACAGCTCAGATAAACCCTGCGAACCTGACACCGTCTGAGTCTTTGCCAGACACTTGCATTGCAAGATACTAGTGACAACCAAAGCAACAGATTGTTGTTTAGGGCAACTTGCTCTTATATTTATTAAAGCCATAAAAATGCTGGAAATCCCCATCAAATGAAGACCTCATTGCACTACACTGTGCAAAAAGGCAGCTACTGGCCAGAATCTCTTGCATTATAAGTACTGGATCATTTTTCGTACACACAGGTTTTCATGTTTGGTGACTGAGGGCATACAGTGAAGAGGCATAATATCAAGGAGCACAATGGAAATACTAGATTCCTCTTGGGAGGAAATAGTATGCAGCATTTCTAGTAAGAATGACTGCAAAAACAGTTTGTTTACATGGGGCAGATCCAGGCTCTTGCTGGGCAGGCAGCACTTCTTCCTTTGTCTTCTCTTCTTTCTCCAGATAAACACTGTAGGACTGGGCAACACATACCCAGCAGGAGAGCTTCCCCTTGCTGCCAGAAAGGCATTATATTCCCAATGTACATCTGTTTAAGGGCACCCCCACCGGAACGTCCTTTTCTGTTGCCCCCCAGTTTTGTTTGAGCCATCTACCTCGCCTTGTGGCTTCAAGTGTTTTCTTGGAATTAATGTCTTACACTCTATTTTTAACAATAAGAGCTGAACACTGAAATGGCATAGCTTAGTGAAGCGTACGTGGAGAGAAAGGGAAGGAAAAGCAATTTTCCACCCATCCCCCAGTCTGTGATCTGTACACCTCCGTCAATATGTAAAACACAGAGCAGCCTGTCCTGCCTACATTACATGAAGCAGTTAGAATAGGGATGTCTTTACCATGTGTTGCCTATAGCCCTGAAAACACCGTTATTACTAAAACACCCAAGCAGTAACGCAGATTGCTAGTCCTCAGTGGTTCTAATAAATGAAAGAAAAACAGCAGAAATCCCTGAGAAGAAGCTTTCAGGGATCTTGCTACCCTTCCTTGAATTCATCTGGGCATATAGATGGGAAGGGTGTATTGTTTATCTGTTTCACAGGAGCCCATAGAGCTGTTTAGAAAGGACGAAAGCAGCCAGCAAACAACACAAAACAAATGTTCTTAGTACTCTGAAGAAAATCAGACGTAAGAAGCAACATGCTGGTCAGTGAAAGCATTCAAGGTCTTGCATGACAGATAGGAGGGGATAGAGATTATTTTTACAGAAAAAAATGGAAATAGAAAGTAGAGATTGTAATCAGTGCTTTAATGATTCATTCATTTATTTATTTATTTATTTATTTTCAAACATCCTGCGTTCTCCATGCTTGCAAAGAAGCAATTGATTTTTCCAACACATTAAGCTGGGAAATTGTTACAGTGATTGCAACTGTAATGCAAATACCTTCTGCTCTGAAGATATTCCCCTCTCTTTAATTAAAGCCAATATTAATGAGGCACGGTTTCATAAACCGTTTCAGAAGTTTTGTTTTGAAGTCATAAATCACCTTTCTTTGTTTGTATACGATACAGACCAACAGCAAGCGACTCCTGCCTTTCATCTGTGGCCACATCGTGGTCCTTCAGTCCAGCAAGTCCTGCTGCACCGGAGCCAGGTTTTCCCAGCATGCTGAGGACACCGGAGTTATGCCTACTGCTCCGTTCTGTAACAGCCTGTGTAGCTGTGTTCACTTTCTTATTTTTAAAAGTCATTACGCAGTATTTTAGCTCTTCAGTCCTGGAACATGTGCAGATGACACATGCAGGCTGGTGAGGTGCTGGGTTACCTCCTGCTGGCTTTTGAAGATGGTCCACATGTCATCTCACGTGACGTTACGTGGTTCCACACCTCTCTCAGCATGCACTGCCTGTTAGCGCTGGGGCACGGGAGCTTTGGGTCCAGTCCCTGGGTGGGTTTGGCTCACCCCCCCAGGGTACACCCCCATACGACATCCTGGGGATGTATGTGGATGGTTACACCAAGAGTATGCCTGCTTTCAGGCACTGCAGTTTGTTCAAACTGGGATTCAGAAAGGAGGAAAAACGCACAGAGAACTTAGAAAATATCTTTCCCAAGCTGTGTTGGATTTACTTATCTACATAGGTTGGGCACTTATTGACAGCAACACCGCATGTTTCAT
Organism: Chauna torquata; assembly: GCA_013399475.1. Lineage (NCBI taxonomy): Eukaryota > Metazoa > Chordata > Aves > Anseriformes > Anhimidae > Chauna > Chauna torquata. Next base: position 107,160 of record VXAL01015238.1, read on the forward strand.
TCACAGTAACCCCAAATTACCCAGTGCCTCACACACACACACACACACACAGTCTTTGTTCAGGCCACAGAAATCTCACCAGATAAGTGAGTAAGATTGATTGCAAGACAAGTATATATTTAAAGGCTAATTACCAGGTGTGCCTCGCATTTGCAACTCCACGGCAATAAAAACTCCGCAAATTGGCTGGTGCTCATGTTTTTAAGAGAACACCATCCAGTATTAAGTCAGAAGTCTTAACGAATCTAAACATATTGGAGCACTTTATAAGCCAGATATATAAATTCCTGAAGAGCGGAATCAGGCTTGCTTTACAAGAATTCATTTTCATTAATCCGTACTGATGGGTAATAATTACATTTGTAGATGTCAGTTCCTTTGAAGCTCTATGGCATTTTTCTGTCATTTTGCCTACAACTGATGTCAGGCTAACAAACCTATAATTAGTGGATTGTTGCATCCAAATTCTGGCACATCTTCGGTATTCTTCCAGTCTTCTGGAATTTATTTCCAATGCTAAGGTGTTTTCTTAACATCTTTAATTGTGAATGTGTTGAAATTTCTATACTGTTCTTCTATGATGCAAATGCAAATCCAGCGTCATTCTGAATAAAAAAATAATATATAAAAATATTTCTTTCTGTTCTGCATGACTGATGCCAGTTTTGCCTGCTGTTTCTAGCGATGGGACTGAAACATTGTCATTGCTCCTAATAACTGAATGCTTTCATATTATCCTTAGCTGTCACTTGCAGATTTTTCTTGTGAAATCTTTACCGAGCCATTTTCAACACTTAATAATTTCCTGCTTGTATGAATTGTTCTTTCCCCTTTATTGTTCATACAGAAATGATATCTTTCCAACAGCCGATTTCCTTCTGTCACTGAATCAGGATCAATGTTTAGCCAAACAGTCCCTCCCTGAGTAAGCAGGAAATTGGACTTTTTTTCCAGCTAAATAAAATTCTCTGAAGTACGTTTGCAAATTTGTTTTAATTTTTCTACCTACATTTTACCTCCCATTCACTTTTCTTGTAATTTACCCCTGCTTCAGGAAATTAATTTTCAGGATAACCTGTACATGTACTATTGGTGGCCAGTGTGCAGTGCTTGCCCATACTGAATGTAATCAGATCATCATCATTGGCCCCGAGGCAACTGAAGCTTTCCAGTGTAGCTATTAATTCTTTTTTATAAACAGAGACTATAAGATCATGCCTGAGCCAACAGCTGAATTGAAGTCACACAGATGACATTAACTCCAGAAGTTCCTACCTTTGGATTTTGCAACACAAAATAGTGTTCTTCTAAAATAATGCTATGGTGGGGAGGCAGGAGGGCAGAGATTTTTTTTCTCTAATTTTCCTTTTTTAAAACCCCGGAGCATCCTACTTTCCTGCCCCCTGATTTTGTTTTCCTAGGCAAGGGTCAGAACCAGGTTGGAGCAGACGGACTCACCTCGTGGCAGAGGTCTGTAGGACATGGGGAGTGTTTGGCGGATGGCTATCTTCTCAGTGGCCCTGTGGTCCTGGAGAGGACAGACACCTTTCAGCACCAAGAGTCAAAACTATTTGTGGACTATACAATGTCTACGGCTGGCTCTCTTGGATTTCTCTTGGTCCATGTGAGCAGCCACACATTTTCCTCCCCAACCCTCAAATTTGACCTCTTCTACTCCCAGCCTTCCTGTCCGGCCTCATCTCTTCCTGCTCCTGGCTCTTTTTCCAGTTCCATCCTCCTACATTTTCTCACCCAGCCCCAAACCCTCATTTCCCCCATTCTCCTCTTCCTCTATCCTTGTCCCAAATGGCTCATTCACTTCTCCAAGCATGATCTGCTGTCTTTCCTATACTTAAACCAAACAACTTCTCCCTCCTCACTACCGCTGTCCAGAAAAAGGGGAGCCTGGAGAGGCCGGGAAAGATGGGATCCGAGGCCATGGTAGCCTGGAGCTGCAATTGCACAGTCCAGAATAGGTTGTGTCCATGAAGATAGGCTCCCCAAGGTATTTAGCTCACAGCTGCAGCAGAGATCTACAGAGGATGTGCTAACTGCATTCTTTTCCCCATAAAGGTCCATAACTTGGCCATATTTGGGTTCATTTTTCTGGAGATACAAAATACACAAAATTCATCTATTGTTAAGTTTCATGTTCCTCCTATAAAGCACAGGGGCCAGCTAGAGTTCCCAAACGAGAGACAGAAATTAACACCATCAAAACAATACATTTTTCCTAGCCACATTCTTGGAAGTGACTGAACTGTTTTATTTATGCACTTAAATTTCAGCTAAATGAGCAGATGCCCAGCAGGGAAATTCTCATTCCCAATTGTTACAACTTTTATTATAATTTTGGCAAACATATAAGCAACAGAGTACAGGGGCTCATCATGGAAAGCATTGGACAAACAATAGACAGTGCCACTATTAATACAAATCTTTTTATTTTTAGATTTCCTATAAAATCTTTATTAAGTATGCAAAGGATTTGTTTTAGTTCTAATTTCCACTGCATTCACACAGGACCTTTGACTGAATGCTCTGGGGAATCGATGAGAGCTAACAGCACCAATAAAATGCAAACCAACTGCTGAGAAGAATACAAGCTGAGGAGTTTTTGGCGGCAGCTTTATTATAACAAAGAGGATGTTATGAAATTAGACTTACTGGTTAAAAGGTATTTTAAGAAAAGATAATTTGCACCTGAAAGCTAAGGGAATATGTCCTCAGTACCTTTTAGTTGGGTCTGTATATCACTCCCCACCATGGTAACTGAGAATCTATTTTAAAGCACAGAAGAAAATGAAGAACAATGAAAATACTGTAAGGATATGAACAAAAAGAGCAAACAGGGAATAAGAAATTATGAAAGAAACCTGTAGAAATGACCAACCTGGGACAAAGCATTGTACCCTAAGACTTATATTAAAGTAATCACACAGATGGACAGAAATCCAGCAGTGAGAAAAAGAGAAGGGATGGGAAGCTCACTTTCTATGTTCCAGTAATTACTAAATAATAGAGCATTAAGTCGCAACAGATGTGCACCGATACAGTTCTCTTAAGTGCTCAAGGAGCCGGGGTCTTTCAGCCAACTGAGAACTGCACCAGTCATGGCCGAGTGCAGCCCTGGCCTTGGTTTGTGCAAGCTGAGCACATGAGCACAAGTGGCTTTTCTTTTCTTTTTTTTTTTTTTTACAGTTACAGATCCCCTCGTTCCAAAAACCTAAACAACAGTGATAAAAAACTCACACAATGCCCCTGGCTCTTTTGTCCATCTCTGTGGAAACATTTTTTACTTCTTTTAAACCTTTTCTCCTCTTAGAAGCTCAGTTACTCTTCCAGAAGAACATAGGTACTGTTACCAGATTCTTTTAGTACGAAAATCTGAAAGTGGGCTATTGATCAAGCTCTCTTGTATTTTTTGTCTTTCTGAAAATGGCTGGATAAAATCTTGGAATAGAAATCCATCAATGGTTAGGAAATATATATTTATTTTTTAAAGGGTTATTATGCATCTAATATATAAGACCTTCCCTCTGAGGAAGTCTGTGGGTGGGAAATAGCCAGAAGGTTATTGGTGAGAAGTATGCTTTATGTTTGCCCTGTTCTTACATTCTTTCCTAGGCATCTGCTGATAGCCTTTGTTGGGGATGTGACAGTGACCCAGATGCGCTTGAGGTCTAACCTAATAAGGCGAGTATTCTGCTCTGATCAGAGCTGGAAAACAAGGATCTCTCGCTAAGCAGCAGCCTTGCAGCAAGGGTCTCCCCTACTCAGCAGATACCAGTAGTAAGCAGTGAGCCTTGTTCTTGTGTGTCCAAAGCACCTTGGTCTCCTAAGCAAGGAGCTGTAAAGGTTTCAGGGATATTTGCCAGTGTGCATAGTTGTATTTCCACATTTTTTTACAGGGGACTGGAGCAAAGGTTGATTCTGCTGTTTGTTTTTTGTTGTTGTTGTAGTTTTCCAACACAGTATAAATCATGGCTCTTTGTTTCCTTCCATGGCATGAGCCATCAATGAATATAGATCTAGACTGGCTATTCAAAAGTATCAGACTCTGTACATGTTGTTGTGTCCTCCTTGTCAAATTACTTCCTAGATGAAATACAAACCCAGGGTTAGAGCTGAAGCACCTTCTCAGGCAGCCACAATCTGAAGAATATGTATCAGGTTCCTCTTGCCCTGATGTTATTTGCTATGTTTACGTACCCTAGGTAGGTAAATATACCTATCTTCCAGCTACCTTTTTGCCTTTACCTCACACCATAACATCCGAGTTCTCAACCCCCACCCAGTGAAGATGGGAAATGCCATTTTATAGACTGGAATCTGAAAGAGCAAGACCGAGATGCTGCAACCGGAGGCCTTAAGCAGAGATTAGGCAACCATTGCTATATTTTTTTAACTTGCCCTGAAGTGACTTGCCCAAAGTGGCAGAACACAGCTCTGGGATGTCCCACCCTGATGCTGTAGTGACCAGCGACACCCTGGCACTGCATTTCCACATAGACTGACAGTGCTTGAGGGTGCTCAACTTCAGCAATATTTGGGGATAAATCTCTTGCGAAAGAGTGTTGATTTGTCAAAACCAAAAACTTTTCTTTGGGAAAGAAAAAAAAGGAGTGTAGCAAGAAAAAAATTTACAGTTTGAACTGCCTCAGAGCAGCTGGACCAAAGTGGTTGAAGACTCGACTTGGACCAACAGTCAGGACTCAACTGTGCTTGAGTCAGAAGCAAGAAATTGAGCCCTACCTCCCACATCACAGGTGAGAGGATGCCCTGTGTTGATGAGCACCTTGTACCGATATAGGCGCATTGGAAAGTAAATTCTCTCCTTCAAGGAATGAAAAAACTTTTCCCTGCCTGACTCCATTGCGGCCACTCAGTAGGTGCTGCAAATCCCACTTACAGATCAAAGTAATTTGGCTTGGGCTGACTGCTGCCGTCACTGGGTGATTGCAGGCATCTATGCTATTCTTAGCTCTTCAGCACTTCTATTCAAGGTCAGTCCAGTGCATTTGCATTACGTGCACGGCTCCGAACGCAGTGGAGACATGTGCTCCAAAAGTGGGTCGTAGCAAGACGATGAGAGCTAAATCGTATTGCAATTATGCTCAGGATCTAATCTGTTAAACTAAGACTTTCAATGCAATTTGACAGTTAAAATGAGAATATTTAAGCATGAATAGGAGGTATTCAAGTATAACAGCAACGACTAATTCAAAAAGACATGTGCAGGTGTCCCTGCTTGAGCAGGGGGGTTGGACCCAATGACCTCCCAAGATCCCTTCCAACCTCAACCATTCTATGATTCTGTACTTTATGTAGTCCCAGAGCAACTGTTTTTAGGGAAAACTTTAGGAAACCATTCAATCAAGCTATTAGCAAAGGTATTGTTAGTAAGTACACTTTGAGGGCAAGCGTCCAGTTTGAAAAATAAAGACTATGGACAAGTCTGCAGCGATGGCTTGTTTTGTTGAATGTATTTAAAGAGATCAGCCCCCTTACAGAGCTGCTGCTTACCAGGATGGCAAGACATCGCCTGGTGTCAGGCAGTGCTCTTCACTACCCGACAGCCCAGCGACACAGGGATGCGATAGTCCAGAGCATCCCTCCCTGCAATAACAACTCCACTCTCATTGCATTTCTGCCTTCTTCTTTCTGCAGCTCCAGAGGCTTCCCAGCAGCACTGACGTCCGTGAGCTGAACACTTCTGCAGAGCAGAGAGGTCAGCAAGCAGGGCATGTAACACGGCAGAACTGCAGGGCACAGCTTACAGCATACAAACAGGCAGACATCTACAGATAGCATTTCAGCTCTGAGTCATTGCTGCCAAACACATGGAAACAATGTTTAACATCTGCATTCCCATAATATTTGATTTCACCGTCTGGGCCTTTTATCAGTAATGTAGGTAATGAATACAGATAGATCCAGAACAATAGAAGTGTGAGCCTGGGTACTGATAATCTCTTGTTAATTTTTAACAGAGACAGCAACATAGCATTTATTTCCTCAGTGAAAATGACTCAGAACCCATTTGTTTCCAGTGAGGCAGTTTAAAAGATCTAATAGAAATAGATGTTCCAATGTTCAGCATCTTGCAAAAGCTGGATTATATACATGCTTAGTTATAGCTGAATGCACTAGAATTTGCAAACAACGGCAGAAATTTGGAAATTTAAAAGCAGCCATCTCCTATCAACCTCTGGGTGCTTAGATCTATATATTTTTAATATGTAATTGCAAAGTTATTGAATGTGACAGATTAGGCTATTCTTTAGATATCATTATTGATAAAAATTTCCTTTGAGTACTAGCTGTCAGGTGCTTTGAGAAGAATACCCCAGGTTTTTTTTTCCTCCAGAGGAAATGTGGGTTAGACACAAGCAAGAAATAGATGGAGAAAATAATGTCAATGTTGTTGTTGGCCAGAATCAACAGTATTGCTTCCAGCTCTGAGACCTAGAACGTCATTTCCATATTCCTGTCTATTCAGAAGATAACAGTTCTTCAAGAACTCTAATTTAGAATGTAATTTTATTTATTCATTTATTTATTTAATTTTTTTTGGACAGCAGGCTATAGGGTGGGGAAAGGCCAGGAAAGGGTCATTTGTATTATTGTTCAGCACATTTTTCAAGGTCCAAGAAAACAAGAAACTTGCTTTTTGTGATGATATCCTTATTACACAAAGAAGATTAAGCTAGAGGCACCCCAGAAGAAATAGTTTCTGTAGTTCATAGACCTTCAAAACCTTAAGGTTAGAAAACATGCAAGGCACATAAAAGTATTTAAAAAAAGACCCTACCAGGATCAGATGCAAGTAGTAAAGAGCTTCAAGGAAGAAAATTATAAATTTAAAGAGAACTTAAGGGCTTAGTCATGAAGTAGAAATTTTGGTAAGGTTCCACTACAATACAATGCATCTGTGGAAAATTTGCCACACGCCACGTGAATCAAGTACTGCCGGAAAGGAACAGCGCAATTTCAAGTCCTTCTGACTCCTTACATCTCATAGATGTATGCAGGTTTCTAAATCTTTATCCTTCTTACACAAGCACCTTATACCAACCTCGTTTGTCTTCAACATGAGGCAACAGATTGAAGTTTCATTACCTTTTGAGTGTTGTAATGCAATTTAGCTGTAAGGAGAACAGGATGCTTTTCTCGCTGAGCCTCTGGGGATTAGGGTGCTCAGGGCAGCTCCCAGGACAGGAGCTACAGGGACTGAGAAGCAAATAAAATGTTCTCATGAGAAGGAGTCCTGCCTGCCTTCAGCTTTACAGCAACTATTACAGAGCTCTAGCAATAACAAGGGTGGCTGGAGTTTAAATGAGGTTTTTCCCAAGATATTCCTCACCTACAGCCTCTCAAGGCTCGTTTGGTAGCTCACTGGGAGGAAGAGCAGCACAGTAGACCATTCAATCCTCAGGTAGACCTACAACAAGGCTGCAGCCATGTGATGCAATCTGCTCCTGCGTTTAATGCAAGGCACAACAAGCAACACCAAGGGACAGGGGAATTCCAATTATTTTGCAGCCTTGAAAGCCTGTAATGGTTGCTTTTAGCTGCAATGCTGAAAAGAGCCATCACACTGGCAATGTCACTTGAAGAGAAGCTCCTTTCAGTGTCAGTGACAGCTCATGCAGTGCTATTTGTTCTGCCTGCCCCCAGAGTTATCTGTGCAGTGAGCCAGGCAAGGAAATGGATTGAAGTTTAAAGCAATTTTTTGTTTTGTTTTGTTGCTGTTGTTGTTGTTTCAGGTGTAGTAGTCAGGCTGAGGGTTTGAACTGGGGAGAGAAGAGAGTAAAATGGTTTAGGGAAGTACAAAGAGCTAACAAGCTGCCACTTGCTCAGCATCTCCTCGCGCACCGATGCCTTGCAGGACAGTGTAACACTGCTGGGTGGAAAACCTTGTAGCCCCCCCTAACAGATTCATTTTATCAGCAGAGTTTGGGATGTTTTTTTAATCTCAATTTTTATAACACCTTAACATCTCCAAATATGCAGCTAAAATTAGCGTTGTATTTACAGGATAAAGAGAATGAGAGGAACAGTCTGTTTTGATTAACAACTAGTTTAATGTTTCTTGGACCAAAGGCATTGTTCTGTAGTAAACATTGCTGCATTTATAATTCATAAGCACAGGGAGCCCCAAGTCCCACTACAAGGACAAAGGTAAGATTGATTAGGTGCCTTGGCTGTAAATTTCCATAAGGCACCATGTTTTGTTTAGGTTGTTTTCTGGTACATTGATTCTTTGCTCTGAATATTCTTGGTTTGCTATGTGCATTTGTACCATAAGCAAATTATTTCTGTGTTTTGTTTTCACCTTTTGTAACCGATTTGTATTCCCAACCATTGCCTCAAACACACCTATTCCTTAGTTTTCTGTTTGTCTTGTTTCCCAAGCAATTTTCAGCTTTTATGTTGCAATAAAAATGACTCCGCTCAGGAAAGTTTCAGCTTGCTGAGTTTTGGCTAAAGACGTGCCTCCAGCTGACCGCTGCCCTGTAAACACACGCTAGCAGCCGGGAGAAAGCATCACATCCCCTGCGGTAAGGATACCCAGACAAGCCACGGAAGGCTTTTTGAACCTTGTTCACTGTTTGTTGCTCTAAAGAAAAAAAAAAAATGCAGCAAGTAACAAAAGAGAACAAGTTGCTTTGTGTTATTGAAACATTTCTGAAGTCCAGGACGTTTACAATTACACGTGGAGCTACCGCCAACCGCTGGTTCTACCTCCTCCCCAGGGCCTCGTGCATGTGGCAAGCCCAGCAAGGCTGGATGAGGTTAGCAGCGATGCAATGAGGCCAGGGTATCTCCAACCAGGAGATTTCTCACCAGGCTTCAGGATGTTTCCATCTCCAAGCACCAAGACCACTTCCAGCAGCAAGATGTCCCTTATAGGCAATGCATTAGCTGGGAAATCAAATGTGGTTCCTTGTAATGTACTGGCGCTAGCAAAAAGAGGATCCTTCTTGCACTGTGTGCTTGGCATACATAAACATAAATGATTGTAGCTCATATATTTTCAATAGTAATTAATTCTCAGAACCGAGAAACTTGAACTGTTAACTGATCAAAAAATAGCTTGAACTTTTCTCAAGCTGCATGCGAACTTGATTCATCCTTTCAAAGTCTTTTTTGAACCAGAACTGAAACCATGACTAAAAGAATTGTATCTGGATATTGGTTTAAAGCTGTGGTTCAGTGAAGAATGATGTGGTGTGACAGGTAATTTTGCCTTTTCCTTGCCCTTTGCCCTACCTTTCTAAAGCCAGCCACAAGTTAATTCAACATGCTGAGATGTACTAATCTGCTTATTAAATCATTATATGCCCATGTTGAAACATCTTCAGTTGCAGCAGAACCTGGATCAGAAATAAACTGGAAAACACAAGGGTGCATTCCTAAATTTTGCAGGCTGCTATGGGAACGTATTCTCATCTGCTCAACAAATACATAAAAAGTGAGACTGTGCCATGATATTATTATGCCTCTATCAGATGAAAGGACTATCTGGATGTAGGACTCTTCAGGGGCTCAGTTCTCCCCTCACTTCCCCTAACTGGATCCATAAATACACATTACTGTAGATGTAAACTAAATCGGATTTTAGCAGAAGGGTCAACCGGTTATACCAGGTCACATCCCAGGTCATCCACGGAAAGCCACCTTCCTGCCAGCCTGCACTGCTGACCACGATTTCTTCACCCACAGAAGCTCCATCATCGAAGTGTGCCAGTGCAGAGGCCACCAACAACATGCTCATGCTTTGAGATACAGTCAAATTGGTGCAAGGAAATGCCAGATCATAAATGGCAAAGGTAATTATTGTCCAACCCCTTCTTTTAAACCCCTGTGCTTTTGGCTGCTTCACTTAGGGACATGCTTCTTTTATAATGTTCCTGAATTTCACCCATCAAGAGCTCCTCTTTTTTTGTTAGCTGCATATGGGCTAAGAAAGCTCAAGAATTTGGGGCTTTATTTACATTTGATAAATGACAAAACAGCACAGATCTAATCTTATCTAATCTTAACTCAGTACAAATTAAGATTTGCTTGTTGAAAGTCCCTAGACTTTGCAAGTTGCTGTAGAAACTTATTTTCATCTGCTTGGCAAACGCACAAAAAGTGAGAACTGGGCCAATGCTGGAGAATAAGAGCAACTCCTAAAGGCTGGGCTCCCTCTCACTGCAATATTATTTGTCTACAAGTGACAGATCCAGAGGAGACACAGATGCCTGAAGCTGGCCTTTGGCAAAATTTGTCACCCACATCCAGAGTAGCAATGCTGGAAACAACTGGCCAGTCCCCACTTCTCCTGGGGGGATGTCTGCAATTTCAAAGCTGCCTTGGCTGGCTGAAGTTTTGTGTCTGTGCACGAGCAGCAGCCGTGCATTTTGGCCACGCTGAACACGTGCTGGATGTACCCATGATTCTGGAGCAGGAAGTACCCCAAGCCTTGCAAGCAGCTGGTGCTGGAAGTCTTACTGGTGCCATTGGTGGCATGAGCTTGTGGGGTAGCTTCCACACTAAACGTAACAGAGATGCCACTTGCCTTAAAATCTGGCCAAGTGGTTTTATTGGCCCTTATTGAACTGGAACCCCAGTGATGACCTTCTTCGTGGCACTTGCCCCTCACTTTTCCTGCCTGGTGCACACTACACATGGTTGAACTGCCCGTGACATTGTTCCTTAACACAAGTCAGGCAAAACAAGCTGCATTCACTTAAAAAAATTACAATAAATAGACCTTTCCCATTGAAGCCTGACACACGTCACCTGAAAGGCGGTTGAGAGTGAATGCCCAAGTAACCAAACCGTCTGTCCAGCGATGGCAGGGACACAGCAGCAGCCAGAAGCCTCTGTCTGCCCTGAAGGCAAGGCAGAAGCTTCTGGTGGGTCATTGGTGCGCGACCAGGGCCACGTCTACCTGTGTGACAGGGAGCACGGGAAAGGCTTGGGACAAATCCTTGTTGCCTAATTTGAGATCTTCATAGAGAGACGTCTATACCTGAATTGGCACCTCTATAAGCAAAGGAGAAAACAAGGCACTTCTGAGACACAGAGCACCTTATTTTATATGCTGCCATCTGCCTCGCCCCAGTTTTCTCTCTCTCTAGCTCTCGTTGTCCTTTTAAGCTCTGTCAAGCAGGGTAGCCAGAGCTTCAAGGTTTCCCCACTTGCATACAGGGCCAGCGCTGATCATGGCAAGAACATGAAATACATCCTGAAATAACCTCCTCACTCCTGCTGCCCACTAGAACGGTCTAAATAGTTTCTGAAAGCTTCCAGTGCTACCTACCCCACCCCACCATCCTTTTGCCATTTTCAGTTTATCTTGCTGGGTTTTGTCCCTTCTGTAGTTGCCACTGTCTAGTGAGAGCTGGTTGTGTTCTGAGCACTTGCTGACAGCCTGTTTTTTTATCTTTTGGAGGGCGTCTTTTGTCACTCCCTTCCCAGATTATCCCTCTCCACCTTACATGTATATTTCCTGTCTTGAGCAATGTCTTGGATGAAATCTTAGGAAAAGCTCTTGCCTTTGCATGTTAAGCCCACCACATCTACTGAGGTTCACTTGTAAATGAGAAATAAGAGGTGAGAGTGATTTGGTGCTCTCTGAAGACCAAGGTACTGCCAGGCTTTTCTTGAAGTGGCCTGGCAGCGCACATGTGTTTGTGTATGAAGGGTTTGCCCTGTTGTCATCCCCGCGTTGGCTCACTCTTCCACCTGCTAATTAATTTTAAGAGCCCAGTAAGGACTTGACACAAAGCCCAAACGGAGCTTGTTTTCCGAGTCACTTAACACACTTCCCCCAGTATCAGCTCTGCTCTCTGGACCCTTCCCAGCCCACCCTCCCCATCACCCTGCGCCATGCGCCCACCTCCTGTGCCCCAGCTCCCACACTGCCAGCAGATCTGCATGAGGTTTTTGTCCCCATGTGAAGTCCTTCTCCTGCTGACCCATCTTCACCTGGCTCATCCTCTCAGCTCTGCACCCTCCCAGGGAGGACAAGCACAACCTCACAGCCGGCTGCTCCCCCTTTCAAGTTGGAGGAAGCATATAACAGGGGTTTCCAGCTCCTCTCCTTCTTCCCGAACCAGGTGATGAAGGGGAAGGGGAGCAGTGAAGAGTGCTTATGAAGGGACAGGGAGGAAGACTGCTTTGGGCTCCTGGAGGCTTTTTTTTCTGCCCTCCCTCCTTGTGGCAGTCCATGGCAGGAGAACGTAAGGAGGTTGGGGCAGCTCTTGTCCCCACCATGGCAGTTCGGGAGTATGGCAGAAAGCTGAGAGTGTCTTTCATTCAACAGGGCCAAAAATATATTACCACTAAATGATCCCCAGAGCTATTTAAGCTCTTTATCTTCCCCTCTACTGAGCACTGGCTGTCCATGGATCGGCTAGAAAAGGTGACTTTTACAGCTGGGAATAGATGGGAAGAGATAGGACTTGGTCTTCCCCAGGGCAATGGTGTGGGGACTGCATTCAGTTGGACACCATGGATATCCCATGGCAAGGGGTAGGAGATGTGACCTCAGAAACCCTATGGAACACAGCCCTATGGCTGTGCTCCATCCCATACCTGCAAGACACTGTGTTCAGAGGGGTGACACCGGGGGCTGGAGAACCCCATCGGTCCTTCGCCACGACGAACACCTGCACGCAGCCGTCCCCGGCTGGTGCAGCTCAGAGCTGACGTATCCAGCAGCACAGAGGCCAGGTTTGCCCTTGGGGCAGGCGATGAAATCAGGGCACTTCCCCGCTCCCCTGCCCAGGTCCTATCTCGGCTGTGTGCTCCCTCCCAAGCCACTTCTCCCCTGCTGTACGCTCCCAGAGGCACTGGCTGATTTTGAGCTGGCTCTTCCAGTTTAGTTACATTCCCACCAGAAGCACAACGATCGCAGCAGATCCTTTAGCATGATCCGTCACATAGGTAGGCAAACCGTGGGTCTGGGCAGCTGTTTTGTCTGTAGCAGGGTAGGAGAGAGACATTCTGGGTCCCACGGCTGCTACACAATTCTTTTGCACACAACTTTCGTTTGCTTTGGACCATATCCTGGTGGCCACATCTAAGCAAAACTCTGTCTGAAGCCGATGGGTGTTTTCCCTGTGGAAAATGAGAGTTTTCCACAGCTTTCCAATCCATTTCAAAGCAAATCTCTACCTAGCCTGGGATGAACCAGACTGGTCTGTTTAGGGAAATCTTGACTCTGTTCATCCCTCTGAAGAACATTCCTACCTGCCTTCTCATCCCAGAAAAAAGGTGCTTCCTTCACCCCTGGGGGCATGGGAACAATCTTATGAAGCCAACAGTGAAAAAAACGTTGGCTTTTTTTTTTTTTTTTCTCTCAAATAAAGCAGGATGGACTTGTTAGCAATCATGGGGTTTCCTGGGCAAAAACAACAGAACTCCAAGCATGTCCTCACTGCCCCATAGTTGCAAAACCTGCTTCCCCGATCAGATTAGGGCTGTGCTGGCTGCTGGGATGGAGGAGAGACTGGAAGGCTTCCAGGCATTTTTCTCTTCTCGGAAACAGGCTACCGTGACTATGGTGCTGCTCTTTTGTCAGAAAGGATCAGCTCTGCAGGTGTCATCCCACAGCAACACAGGTCCTCCACCAAAAGCAGAGAGGACAAAATGAACTATTCAATGAACCAGAGAAGCATGCATTGCAAATGGTTGTAGCTGCTCTACCATGACTCCTCCATCTCAGGGAAGGACATGACATTTCAGAAAATAGTGCCAGAATATCCAGGCTGCGTCTGAACCATGGGGTGGTTGTTCTCCATGGTGTAGCTTTCAGACCCACCATGGTTCAGCCTGAGAGCCCAGTTGGAGCCTTTCATTCCCTGTGGGCATGCCCAGTGGAAACAACCACATGAGACAGACTAGGTGATAGGGACAGCAGATGCATGACCACACCATGGCTTGCCATGCAGTTGGGCTGCTGGATTTCAAGAGTGAATTCTGATGGAAGGTGATACACAGAGAGAGAAAATGGCCCTGTGGCAATCCACTACAAAAGAAGCATCCTTCCTCCTGCCACTACCCAGGACACACACTTCTGAGGGCTCAGGAGGACTGGCTTTGCTCCTTCCAGTTCAGGACTAGAGAGGAGGCCAGGACTGACTTTTAAAGGAGAGCTTTTGGTGCTCCCCCCAAAATGCACCTACCAGGATGTCACTTATCAGCTTCTGATGAAGCATTCCCCAGCCAGTGATTTCAGAACTACCTCCGTGAACACACTGGTGCCTCAAAAACCCTTCTCCTGTGTAGCTCAGGGATCCCCGAGGCTGTCCCCACATTGCATGCCAGCACGGCTGCTTCCCCCCACCCTTGCACAGAGCTCCTGATTCATTTGCTCACAAGCGGATTCATTTTTTCCTGCTATTTATACACACAGCAATCATCCCAGTTGTGCACTAGGCTGCATGATGCACAGTATCGTGACCTGACATCTTTCCCCATATATGTGCGTATTTGACTAGACCGTGAGTCAAAGCAAGCAAAATCACCTCGGATGCTCTTCTGAGTGCCAGGCATGCATTTGAAACTACCATCTGTTGGGACCTTCTATTAAGATAAGCTTATGTATATGTTCACGAGCTATTATCTGATGCTCTATCATATCTGAATGAACCAGACATTCAAGTGATTTAAATGAATTTATCCATACAATGCTCTAAAGCCTAGTCACAAGAAGAAAACAAAGCACAGAAAGATCCCACTCAATGTTTTCAGTGGTGACTCCTAATCTTGGGTGCCTACTATGCAAGGTTTTCTTCTTGTGTTTGATATTTCTTTGTTTCCCTCTTTGTCTTGCATTGAGGACTCTGCTATTTACTGGATTTTGCATGTAAAGTCGCAATTAATGTCAGTAGAAATTCTGCTTGCAGATAAGGGAGGAATATTAAATAGATCTGCAGTGCAGAGAAAGTGATATTTTAGCTCCGTTTAAACATTTTAGTTAGAAAATAACTCTGTAGTTGGCTGGTACCTAAATTCCAAAGATTTCAAAGTACTCCGCTCAATACCCAGGCAGACTTCCTACCACTGAACTTAGGCTCCTCCCGGTGTGGCCATCAGCAGCTAAATGACAACCTGCCTTTCAGGAAAAGACATTGCAAAGAAAAATAAGCACAATACGGATGACCTAGTCTTACCCAAATATAAATGATCTGCCATGTCTGGAAGAAACAGGTAGGACTGCTCAGAGCTGGCACCCCCAAGCAGAGCTGAGGGGCTGAGCTGAAGGCACTGAGCAGTGCCGTGGGCCATAGTCCAATTCATCCTCAGTCCCCACAAGAGTCTTTTCATCAGCTACCAAGACCAGGACCAATCTGGTCTGTTAGACTTACTGACAGCACTAAACATTAACCATTCAAGTAAAATCATTGCAAGACATTTGTAACCATCTAAAAGAGGACTTCTCATTTGAAAAAGCTTTATTGACCTTGTCTGAGGAGTAACACATCTCCAGGCTGCAAAGCAGACATCTCTCCCAAGATTTATCTGATGGAGCTCCCCTTTTATTGGGAAGAGTCAGCATCAGAATTGTCTCTTGCTTTTCCTACCAGCTGCCTGTAAGACCCATGAGGATGACCAGTCACTTTCTCCCTCTTTTGAAGAGGACAGCAGTTCATCTCAGATGGAGGTTTGCAGAGATGATCAAATGTTTTTTATTGCCATTATGGGCAATAAGCACAAAAGCATTTATCAGATGTCTTTTTTAGATCTCCAGGGTACCACACTGAACATACCAAGGAGTAATTCAGATGTTTTTCAAGCACTAAAATGGAAATAGCAGTGGACTTACTCAAATAAAAGATGAATGTGCATTCTCTACCTCTCTTACTGCTAGCTGCTGAATTCGTGCAGTTTATTTGAACTAGGCTTTGTCTGGAGTGGTGGGGATGGATGTGCTTTTAAGCAGCATCACCATAATACTACCTTTGCCTTGGCTTTATAGTTTAGTTGTGGACACTTTGCGCTAAGATGCCAGCTCCCCTGTAATGAGTAGTCAGATCTAGCTTTGTCCTCAAATCTCATTTCAGGAAGTAATGGCATTTTTCTCATGCATGCTCCCACTCACAGCAGGACATTCTCACCCTCCTTCAAAAAGCAGAAAATCAGAGGAAAGCAGCATTTTAGTGATAAGCATATGCTGGCAGGAAAGCTGCTGTAAAACTTGCAGTAAAGGCTTTCCAAAGCCAGTGCAGTGCCATATCAATTATTTTCACAGCATCTATAAAACTACAACTCTCAGAGCACTGAGGGCGAGAGAGCTTGTTGCACCTCTTCCACTTCCCTGAAAGTTTTTTTGCCAGTGCAGTTTGACTGGTTACAGAAAAGGACCTTGATATGGTCAAAGCCACTCCCTTAGCTAAGGCAAACATTTACAGGAGGTTTGTTGCATTAGCTGCCTACCTCTGTCCTTCTGCCCATCTAATCCTTTGCTTATAGTACTGTCATTGAGCAAGAGTAGGAAATGAAAGGTTGGCAGCAAGGAAGAGGAGAGGTGGCACGGCGGCGATGGGAAGCAGGAAGGCAGCCAAGGCTGTGCAGGAGATGGGACGTTCACAATAACCAGTGTGGCTGCAGAAATGGCAGCGCCGGGGGGACATCTGCCCCAGCACTGCTTTCCAGGAGGACATCAGTGCCATTCTCCCCAGCACCGCATCCCATCCAGCACCTTGATGGGGCCAGGAGGGGAGATCCATCACATCCCTAAGGGCTAGTAGAGCAGGTGACAGTGCAAACAGCTGAAGAAGAAGAGGTGGCAGCAGCAGACAGAGGGGAACGAGAAGCTGGTGAAGGTGCTGGGGATTGCCCATTGTCCCACAACATCTCCCTGGGGATCTCTGGGCTGGAAGCATCCCTTCCCCTTTTGGGCTGCCTCAGCGTAATTCTGCAACCAGAGGTTTCTTTGCAGATACATCCTAGGGACAAGGGAGAAGTCCAAGCAAACAACAGTCGAAGCAAAAAAGCAAAAGCAAGAACAAATGGGAGAGGGTTAGAAGCAGTGTAAGCAAGAACAAAAAGAGAAAAGCATGATGCTTTCACAGGGAGTTGTGACACTTCCGAAAAAATTACATTGCCCAGCACAGAGCAGGCAGAGTCTCAATGGAGAAGTACATGAGATGGACATGCTGAGAAGTATTTTGAGTTTAGCAGCATTGTCAGGCTCAGGATTTCAAACCACATATATCAGATCCTTGAGTAATAGGAAGCTGGCTTGGAAACCGTGAAAGATTTTCCTTTGTTTGTTTGCTTTTTGTTTTTGTTTTTAAATAAATTGAAGGTTCTTTCAGTTTGCCTTCTGGTTACTGAACCTTTAGGGCTTATTCAAATTGCATTTTCAAGTCTTATTGTATAATGGCTTTTAAAATCTTAGAACCATAGAATGGTTTGGGTTGGAAAGAGCCCTTAAACATCATCTAGTCCAACCCCCTGACATGGGCAGGGATATCTTTCCCTTGATCAGGTTGCTTAAAGCCCTCTTAAAACAAACAAAAAAAAGAATCAAATCATCCCAGTAGTTGCAAAATACCAAATAGAGTGATGATAGTGATCAACTAGCAAGCTGGGGAAACTTAAATTTACTACTGATAGAGATTTCTGATAAAGAGCAAGTAATTAAGAGAGCGATTACATCTATCATTTTTATATACTGCTGACCAGGATGCTATTGTAAGTGCTGCATATGTGCTGTGTGGTCTTTTAATACTGCAGATATGGTATATATCAAGAAAATTGACTGTGTTCGTGTATTTATAGATCCCTAGTATTCTGAAAATCGGGAGTTAATCAGATGCTGAAGAATGGATATACTGATCTGACGAACTTCAATCAGCCCTGGGGATGAGGAGGGCTGGTAATATGCAAAAGAAGGGAGGCACCAGGAGACCGTGACTGGGGCACACATTTTTAAAGGGAAGCCTGGGCAGGAGCAGTGACTCGGAAGTCACACCTGGAAGTATGCGGTTCTGCCTGCCCTTCTTTAAAAGTGGTCTGGCAGTAAAGGTTGTAGCTGAGGTGTGTGGTATGTCTGCAAAATGGGTGAGATGAATGCACTTGGGCTGGAGTGGAGAAGGAGATTTAAATCATTCGTGGTAGGATGGAAGTTTTCCTCCTAGAAGCTCATGAGATAAAAGTAAAACAGGGCCTAGTGCTAGAAGGCTCTGAAAAAGGTGGCCATCCATCTCAGCTGCTGTCCAACTGGGATTCTTCAGCATTGGTGGGAAAAACCTTTTTCTGCTCTTTTTTTTTTTTCAATTTTATTTCCAGTTTGTTTTTTGTTTGCTTGTTTAAAAATAAGGGAACTTTTATGGACATTATTCTTCACTGATGTCGTTCTGTATCGCATAGAAACATATGCAAAATATAATCTGAGGATATTGTAGATCAAAGTGCTGTTCCGGCTGCTGCATCATATCAGATACAGCTTTTGCAGCCGGGCTCAGCTTGTTTTTCCTTTTTTAGATAATTCTGCTTCAATAAAAAAGAGATAAAAAAAAATTGAGAAAAGTGCTGTTATTAAAATGAAAATTTCCCTTGTGAGCTTACACGCCAAGACGCTCCCAGGTATCAGCACGGGAGAGGGAAGCATCTCTTTGCCTTCAGAGAGACAGAAACAGTGCCATCTCTCCCTATTAGCTCCTCACATGCCCGCGCTCTGAGAGCTACCTGGGTACCTGCTTTACAGTGCCTCTACCTATCAGCGTGCCGTCCAAGGGGATTTTTTTGGATAGGAAAATGTGACTGTGAGAAATGGTCTACACCATGTTTGATTCATGCCATTGTTGGCATGCCTCTCTGGGCCACTGGGCTGTTATAAAATTTCATTGTTAGCAGCTGTATATCCTAGATATTCCTGCAGCTTTCCCGTTTCGCTGCAGTCAGTTTAATTCTGGTGTTGCTAGGATATGTCATCTTAGAGAACATAAACCCCACAAAGCCCTACTGACAAGAAGATTAGAAGAGCCTGTCTACCAGTGGATTATGTATATGAATGAAGAATAAAATTAAACACAAAATGCTTGATTTCTGGTGAAAATGATGTAACTCTGTGGATGCAAACATGAAATGATTATCTGTTGTGCACTCCCAAACGATAACGCTCTGCTCCAGCTGTTCTCTCAAAATACATCTCTGCAGAACGCTATTGGTTGTTTAGACACCACCACAGAGTTCTTTGTCATCTGATTCAGTGTAGACAAATCCAAAGTACAAGTAACTAGTCACCGCTTGAGCTAGTCACCCTCACTTCCCATTTATTCATGTGGAGAAAACCACATGCTTTTAGAGAGTGAGTCATCTCATCCCAAGATAGGTCAGAAATTGTGCCATCAGAGTGCCCATTTCTCTCTACTGGCTGGAAAGGAAGTCTGGGAGGCCTAACTCCGATGGAGATAACTGCACGTGCCCTTCAGATGTTGCAACGTATGGCACGCCTCAGGGGACAAATCAAACAGACGGGGCTTTGACCCACTTGTGCTTATGGCTGAGGCCCAACCAGGAGCAGTACAACTTCATGAGCAGGGCACTCCACCACCCCCACAGCCCTGCTTCTGCAGCATCCCCCTGCGCTCACTCACTAGCTGCTACCCAACAGCATCAGCAGAAAAAATACATATGCACTGCTCCATGCATGCACAGGTGCATGTACATATACACAGACACACACACACAGACACACAGAATCACAGAATCACAGAATACCCCGAGTTGGAAGGGATCCACAAGGGTCATTGAGTCTAACTCCTGGCTCCACACAGCACCACCCAAAATCAGACCATGTGTCTGAGAGCGGTGTCCAAACACTTCTTCAACTCCGGCAGGCTCGGTGCTGTGACTACTGCCCTGGGAGCCTGTGCCAGTGCCCGACCACCCTCTCGGTGAAGACATACACATAAACACACACATACGCATATGTATATGCATACACACATCACAGGATCACAGAATCACAGAATCATTGAATGGTTGAGGTTGGAAGGGACCTCTGAAGATCATCTAGTCCATACTCCCTGCCAAGCAGGATCACCTAGAGCACGTTGCGCAGGATGACATCCAAACAGGTTTTGAATATCTCCAGAGAAGGAGACTCCACAGCCTCTCTGGGCAGCCTGTTCCAGTGCTCTGTCACCCTCACAGTAAAGAAGTGTTTTCTCATATTCAGCTGGAACCTCCTGTGTTTCAGTTTGTGCCCATTGCCTCTTGTCCTGTGGCTGGGCACCACTGAAAAGCGTCTGGCCCCATCCTCTTGACACCCTCCCTTCAGATATTTATACACATTGATGAGATCCTCTCTGTCTTCTCTTCTCCGAGCTAAACAGGCCCAGCTCTCTCAGCCTCTCCTCCTATGACAGATGCTCCAGACCCCTAACCATCTTAGCAGCCCTCCACTGGACTCCCTCCAGGAGCTCCGTGTCCCTCTTGTACTGGGGAGCCCAGAACTGGACACAATACTGTACGTGTGGCCTCACCAGAGCTGAGTAGAGGGGGAGGATCAGCTCTCTCGACCCGCTGGCGGCACTCTTCCTAACGCACCCCAGGATCCCATTGACCTTCTTGGCCACAAGGGCACATTGCTGGCTCATGGTCAGCCTGCTGCCCACCAGGACTCCCAGGTCCTTCTCCACAGAGCTGCTTTGCAGCAGATCAGCCCCCAACCTGTAGTGGTGCCTGGGGTTATTCCTCCCCAGGTGCAGGACCCTGCACTTGCCCTTGTTGAACTTCATGAGGTTCTTCTCTGCCCAACTCTCCAGCCTGTCCAGGTCCCTCTGAATGGCAGCACAGCCCTCTGGGGTATCAGCCACTCCTCCCAGTTTTGTGCCATCAGCAAACTTGCTGAGGGTGCTCTATTCCATCATCCAGGTCACTGATGAATAAGTTGCACAAGACTGGACCCAGTACCGACCCTTGGGAGACACCGCTAGCTACAGACCTCCAACTAGACTGCACCGCCGAGCACAACCCTCTGAGCTCTGCCATCCAGCCAATTCTCAGTCCACCTCACTGTCCACTCATCTATCTGTACTTCCTGAGCCTGCCTGTGAGGACACTATGAGAGAGTGTTGAAAGCCTTGCTGAAATCACGGTAGGCAACATCCACTGCTCTCCCCTCATCTACCCATCCAGTCATCCCATCACAGAAGGCTATCGGATTGGTTAAGCATGATTTCCCCTGGGTGAATCCATGCTGACTACTCCCCATCACCTTCTTATCCTCCACATGCTTGGAGATGACCTCCAGGATGAGCTGTTCCATCACCTTTCCAGGGATGGAGGTGAGGCTGACTGGCCTGTAGTTTCCTGGCTCCTCCTTCTTGCGCTTTTTGAAGACCGGAGTGACGCTGACTTTCTTCCAGTCCTCACGCACCTCTCCTGTTCTCCATGACCTTTCAAAGATGATGGAGAGCGACCTAGCAATAACATCTGCCAGCTCCCTCAGCACTTGTGGGTGCATCCCACTGCGGCCCATGGATTTGTGGGTGTCAAGTTTGCCTAAATGATTACTAACATGATCCTCCTTAACCAAGGGAAAGTCCTTCTTTCTCCAGACTCCCTCTTGTTTCTAGAGTCTGAGATTCCTGAGGGCTGGTCTTAGCAGTGAAGCAAAGAAGGCATTCACATAGACATAGACAAATATACATATATGTACAAATATAAGTATACATTTGACCCAACAAAATAGGACCTGTTTATATACGTGTATATATGTATGTGTGTATACTGATCCTATGTTGTTTTATCCATCGGATTCAGGAATCTCCAATTTGAAGCTAATTTCCTCTCTAAGCCTTAAATGAGAGCTGTCAGAGGAATTGTACCTATACCCATTGGGCCTTTTTTCTGTTTCCTAACTGCTCAAACATCAAAATGTCGGATTCCTGCAAGCAGTCTTGGACTTTGGATCTGTATAAGGATTGATGAGACTCAAGCAACCAGGGTCCAGCAGGAGCTGAAGCAGGTACTCATGTGAGTGTGAAGGCACACACATACACACACATATACTTGATATGCACATACCAAAATGGATAGGGTGAAATGAATGCATTACCAGACAGATTCGTCAGAAAACAGCATATTTAATCCATGAAAGAGTCAAATAAGTTGCTTGTAAACCTAGCAGGAATACTGTGCCTGTTTAAGTCATGTGTTTAGCCTGGGCTTCACTCCAAGTTCTACTTCCCAGCAAAACTCTCCCATCTGTGGCACCCCTAACATTTGGGGGCAAAGCGAGAAGGCAATGTAAACCTTAGTGACAGAGGACTGACAATATGCCACAGATCATTGTGTCTGAATGCTACAGATCATTGTGTTTGAAACATGACTGAGTGCTGCTGAGCAAACCATAGACACAGGGAGACCTGGAGACCCACTAGATTTGGTGACTTAGTACTAACTGTGAATCTCCAGTTGTTTCTCTGCAGTACACTGCAATATACGTGTCTGCATCAAAAAGATACGGTGTTTGACTTTGACTTTAGCTTTTGACCTAGACTGTGACCTAGATCTTCTCTTTCCCATTTACCATCTTGACCGTGATATATGCGGAAACTACAGGAATCATGGTATCTGCCTGATATTCACCTCATCATGTGATCTATGTGCCCTACTAATTTGCTGCTGCACTGATGGTCACACGCCTGTGCATGGGCACTCTTCCATAAGACTGTGCATTGGTTCCCTGTGAACATTCAGGGTATTTCAGAGTCTCTAAGATCCCAGATGGCAATTTGAAAAAAATAAATAAAATAAAAAATAAAGGAAAAAAAAAAGGAAAGAACAAATTCTAGCCAGAATTCTAGTTCTTGTTTTCTTCTGAGCTTCAGTTTTATTTCCTAATTCAGGTTCTCAATCTTATTAAGGTTGCAAGTTCAGGAACTTATCAGTCATATAAATCTCCAACACTCTGTTTTCCCCTACACAGCTAAGGTCCTGCACCAGAAGCCTGCTTATGACTTACAGCATTAAATAGTGTGAAAATCTCACTTTGTTTAGGTTCTTTCCTTGACCCCGTCATTTCTATAGACCAACTCTCTTACGTTTGACAACTCCCCAGTTCAGTTCTCTGTAAGGACCATGTACTCTTCAGGCTACAACAGGGAGACACTGGGGTGGTGACAGGTTGCAGCAAAGCTCCGTAGTTTTTGGCAAACTGGAAAACACATTGAGGGGGCCAAGCCAGAAAAACCTGGTGTGCTTCCTCACACCTTGTGCATGCACACTCATGGTGTGCCTCAGGCTTAGCAGCAGGGACCCATACGCAAAAGAGAGCTCAGATTCAGGTATCTACAAATCTTAGGTATCCTAGGCAGGCAATGTCAGGTTGCTTCCCAGAAAGTCCAGGTCTTTCCTATCACCATGTAACATGCTGACAGGACAGCAAAAGGAGTAGCTAAGGCAGGCACAGCATTCCCAGAGCATCCGTACTGCATGCAGGGGTATGCCCCGCTCCACATTAAAGGCTAGCCGAAGTCCAAGTTTTCTCCATCAGAATGAGCTGAGGATTAGCAGAAATCTGTGCCTGAGAGCTGCTCAAGGCTGCTCTTGAGAAACACGGTCTGAGGCGATTTTGGCCATAATGAAGTAGGGTTCTCCAAGATTTGCTGGACAGAGAGCTGTTAAATCCATTTCCTACAACATTAGCTGTAGTTTTCAGTCAGGACTGAACTGAAAGCAGCTGATGAAATCCTGGGACAAACGGTTGTCTTTCAGGCCAGAGACAGGATGCTTTGCAACACCTGAGAGCCCTTGCTGTGGTCAAGGCAAATGAAAAACTTGCCAGCGTGCTATTGTACAGACTGGCTTGAGGGTTGCTTGTTCTTGTCCATCCAGACCTGCTCAGCACAGTGAAGAACAGGCTAATTTCAGACTCATTAGTGGATGTCCTTGAGGTGTTTGAGGCTGATGCCTCAAGACAAATGAAAAGGCTTGTAGATCAAAGTAGAGCTTTGATCATCCAGGACACTATTTTTATGAGCTGGGCTAAAACAAACAAACAAACAAACAAACAAAACAAAACAAACAAAAACAAAACAAAACAAAAAAACACCAAGAATTCCACAGATTCAAGCATAATGAATAGGGCATGGAGCAATAGGTGGCATAACTTGAGATTCAATTTCTAAATTCAGAGGTGGTTTTCTCAACTTGGCAGCTGCTGATTTGCACAATTTACGGCTTTGCCTATAGGAGGTAACTCTACTGTTAATAGGAAGTGACCTTCTGGTTAAATAGAAGAGCAGGGTGCCTATGTCCCACGGTCTTGTTTCCCACATCCTGTCTTTTGCTGCCAGCATTATGTTTCAGATCATGACTTCAAAGGTTAATAGGAAGCTCTGTGTCTGTCTGAAGACCTGTGAATCCAATACTGGCATGGGAGCGATGCGTTGTGCTGGGTAGCAATGGTAATCCAATTTTTCCCTATAGGTGAAGCCAATGGCACATGCAAGATTAGGGACTGGTCCTCTGCAGTTGAGACCTTGTGGGCTGCCAGAGTTGGGAAAAAGCCATGGGGGAGGTTGTAAAAAGGAAAATTTTCTTTTTGTTTTAACAGGGTTGTTTCATGTTGTGGAAGATAAAATATGGGTGCATGGTCTTACTTGGGTGATCTCATCGGATGAGCCAACAAGGAAAACACACAGGGGAATGGCATATCGCTGATGGACGAACTGATCCAAGTGCTGGAGTGGAACTACGTTTCCCAAATTGCTTTCTTTTTTGCCCTAAAACAACACTTTTTTTTTTTTTTAAATCAGTGGAAATGTTTACCAAGTTCAGATGTAAAGATGTATAGGCTGTGATATATCTACTATTATCCTCCAGTGCTGTTACTAGCTATAGATATCTCTTCATTAGACAGATACACACATATGCATTGACATGTACACTAATGACTTTTGTTGCTGGGCCAACTTCATCTTCTGGCAAGTGCTTTTCTTTGCGAATATTGCCCATCTTTCCTGGGGTGCAACGAATCCAAAGAGTTTTAACAGTAATGATTGCAGCCTCAGCTGGCAACAAGTATGGCTAGCAATTGGTAGAAAAACTATTCTTTATGTTCAGAGAAATATTAGCAAAATGTCCCTGAACTGCAGTGGCACATAAAGATTCTCACAATGCTTCAGCAGCGCACACCAAGGTCACTAAGGGACAAAATCTGTCAGCAAAAGGAAACTTCAACGTTTGTCCTAACCCCTGCTGGGTTCTGTAAGTACCCATCATTCAACATACATTGCTTTGAATATCTGTTTTTTAAAATCACTCTGACAGATGCGAAGACTGGAGGCCAAGCTTTCAGCCATGTCTCAGCAACTGTAGATCAGTCAGAAGCATCTGAATAGTCGCTGGGACAGTTGCATTTGTAGTGCGGCTGCTGCTGGAGGTGACAGGTCTGTACAGGCCTGTTTTGCCACGGTCCTTCCACTTGAAGGTATTGAGGGATTTTGAAAAGTTTGGCAGACATCCAATAACTGCAAACATAAGTTGGAAAGGGTGGGAACCACTGACTCGGTTTTATGTATGTCCAGTTAATTACCCACAGGAAAAACTCACACTGAGAGCAAGCTCTTTTTTTTCAAGCTTGAGTTACTCTTGAACAGAAAAGAAAAGAAAAGAAAAGAAAAGAAAAGAAAAGAAAAGAAAAGAAAAGAAAAGAAAAGAAAAGAAAAGAAAAGAAAAGAAAAGAAAAGAAAAGAAAAGAAAAGAAAAGAAAAGAAAAGAAAAGAAAAGAAAAGAAAAGAAAAGAAAAGCAAAAAAATTGANAAGAAAAGAAACAAACAACAAAAAAATTGAGAAGTTGAGCAGAGCTGGATTTCTTTTCCTGACACTCTCAAAAACAATCATTGTTTTCCCTCTTCCTGCACTGCTAAATCACGTTGCGAGTCTTATCACGCTTTGGCTTGGTCGGACAAGTCACATGTCGACAGAAAGGCAAAGTCATCCTGAAAACAGCACAGCCCTCGCCTGTAGATGGACCTGTGCTTGCAGCAATGCCAACAAGCCATAGCCTCCGCTAAAATATTCGCAATTGTTGCTTCCTGTCCATGCAGCCTGAAGTGTATTTCCTAAGTCAGGAAAATCATGTAAATATTCTCCTGTGAATCACAGAATTGTCTTTCAAGTGGCAAGACAGAAGTAGTCTGTGCTGCAGAGCTCACGTCTCGCCCACAAATAACGAAAAAAAAAGGACGTTTTTGGTTGTTCCTATGGAGCCAATAGGTGTATTTTGGGGGTCATTAATTTGAAATCCATTCTGTTGGAAAAAAGATTAAGAGCAGCACTGTACCTTATCCTGAATACCCTGCCAAGCTTTGTTTAGAAATAGCATTTTACTGATATCTTTTTTTTTTTCCCCTATGTGAAAAGTCTGCTCACACACGAGGAAGCTGACTACACACAGAAAAGAGCTCGACTGCATACCAAGTGCCATCCTATACTTGCATAAGCACACTAAAAAAGCCCAGTTTCTCTTTTTATTTTAGGATTTGCTCAGGCAGTGGCAAGCATTTGAATTCCTGCAGCTCAGCAGGCAGCACCACATAGAAAGCGAGCTGTGTTTCTGCCAGCCACCTTTGGGGTGGCTGAGGTCCCTCATCAGCATCTGGTGGCTTTGGACCACCCACATCCAGCTAGAGAAATTCACCCAACCCTTCTCCTCCTTTAACCCCTTCTGATGAGAAACTACCAATCTCATAGAAGTGACTTTTTGTGCGAGGGACTAAAGATGTAAAGGGTCACTTGGGAAAGAAGCTGGTGGAGAGGCAAGAGATGGCCAGGCATCATGGCTGGGCAGGGAGTTATGGCTGAAGCAGTGCTCCTGGGGAAGGGGCAGTGGCTGGGAGGTGCAGGGGCTGAGGGAGGCTGTGGTGCCATTTCACAGAATCACAGCATGGCTGAGGCTGGGAGGCACCTCTGGAGGTCACCTGCTGCCACCCCTGCTCCAGCAGGGACACCCAGGGCAGGCTGCCCAGGACCACGGCCAGGCGGCTTGTGAAGGCCTCAAGGAGGAGACTCCAGCACCTCTCTGGGCAGCCGGTGCCGGTGCTCAGCCACCCGCACAGCACAGAAGTGCTGCCTGGTGCTCAGAGGGAGCCTCCCAGGTGCCAGTTTGTGCCCATCGCCTCTTGTCCTGCCGCTGGGCACCGCTGAGCAGAGCCTGGCTCCGGCCTCTCTGCACCCTCCCCTCAGGGGTTCAGAGGCCTTGGGGGGATCCCCCTGAGCCCCCTCTTCTCCAGGCTGAGCAGTCCCAGCTCTCTCGGCCTCTCCTCACAGGAGAGGTGCTCCAGGCCCTTCGTCACCTCGGTGGCCCTGATGTCCAGGTCTCTCTGGTACTGGGGGGCCCAGAACTGGGCCCAGCACTCCAGGTGTGGCCTCACCAATGCTGAGAAGAGGGGAAGGATCACCTCTTGACTGTCTGGCAATGCTTTGCTTAACGCAGCCCAGGATACCATTAACTTCCTTCGCTGCAGGGCACACTTCTGGATCTCATTCAACTTAGTGTGCATGAGGTCACCAGGACAGCTGCTTTCCAGTTGGGTGGCCCCCAGCACATCCTGGTGCCTGGGGTTGTTTCTACCCAGGTGCAGGACTTTGCACTTCTCCTTCTTCATGAGGTTCCTGTCAGCACATCTCTCCAGCCTGTTGAGGTCCCTCTGGATGGCAGTAAGACCTTCTAGTGCATCAGCCACTCCCCCCAGTTTTGTTTCATCTGCAAAGTTGCTGAGGGTACGCTGTGCCCCATCATCCAGATCATTAATGAAGCTCTTAAACAGAATTGGACCCAATATTGACCTCTCCTTCTCCTCTCTGGGGTGCCACAGGGTGCTCCAGGAGCAAACCAGGCTCACAAAACTGTGCTAACCCCACTGCTTGCGATGGGCCAAACCCACATTGAGGCCTCTTATGAGGATGGATGGGGCAGGGCAGAGGTGATCTAACCTGAGCCTCTCCAACTTGTCACAAGAAATGCATGAAGAGCAGGGTCAGGGCCTTGCAGGAGGAAGGAGATTTCAGGGCCACATGGTCTTCACAGGAGGCAAGAGCAGCTGGGGGAGGTGAGGGGAGTGGATATCTGGGGACCCGTTTGGGGTAGGGCTCAATGGAATTGGGCGTTGTGTGTGGGTCTTGCACAGTGCGGGTGGTCACTTCTTGTGAGAAAACTGTGCCTGATGTTGGATATTTTAGGGGGATTTTCCTTTTTGTCCTGTCCGTGTTTCTGAAGTGTTCATTTCACATACCATCCCACATGCACCTAAATTACAATGAGATGCAGGACATTACTTACTTTGTCATTATTGACAACAATCTGTTTTGAGAGCTTTTTTCTTACTATTTGTATCTTGAAATTGGTTAATGCAATTCTTCCCAGGACAACTGAAATTAGTTCAGGTTGCAGCCTAATATTACTACAGTCAATTTTTAACAAGTTCACACGTGAAAAATATTCCATGTAGCTCTGCATCTGAAGTAAGAACATAGTAATGAATTCTGAGAGGTTTGAGATCATGAAAGTAGCAGGATTCAGCCTATTTCCTAATGCAAGACTCCTGAAACATGTTCAAACAGCTGTGTTGAGTCTCTTGATATACAATAAGTCTTCTGCAAATATGCCGTATCCGGCTTTCTGTCAGGCTGAAGCCACTCAGGAGAATTTACAGTGCCCTGAAAGTCAATGTTTTTTCAGAGAAAGCATCTTAGACTAAGACTTCTCTTTGCTAAAATTCAAATGTGAAGTTGAGTACTTGGGTATGTCACCAAAGACTTTTTTTTTTTTTTTGCTTTACTAAGTGTTTTAGATAAAAGCTATATTTATGATGGAGGAACTACCATTTATATCTTGTGACTTACCTCTCAGTGAATGCATGACATAATTAACTTCAGCACATACATCATAACGCTCTTAATTTTAAGGTTCTTATAAAACAAAATTTTGTGGCCTGTTGTGAAAGAAATACAAGTAACATTAAACTTCTGATAATACCCCTCTGTCAACCATATCTAAGTGATCATTCAAGAATTTAAAAGTGCAATTGGCAAATCTTTATCTAATGTTTAATTAGATAAAGAATTTCTTTATTTGATTATTTATTTATTTGTTCTAGCCCTATTGATCTAGAAAATATTTTTTAAATTCCTGTAATGCAACTGTATGTAGATAGCCATCATCTGGAAACATACTTCAATATTTTCAAGAATCTAAAGTTAGCCAAAATGAAACCTCCTCTGCATTTCTAAAACTCTTGGGAACCAAGAAAAGGTCTTTAAATTTTGTTAAAGAGCTTTTAAAGTCAAACGACCAATACAATGTACTTTGCTGCATAAGGCTATATGAGAGGTAGGAACAGCTAGAAGAAAATACCATTCTCTTTTCTGCTGATCTGTAACCAGAGAGGCATCTTCCAAAGTTAACATTTGCATTATCAGAAGCTATTGATGTCACGCTGTCAGAGTTCAAATCATTTGAATCTAGTTCACTTTTTAGTTTTTCAGACATTCCTTGTGCTGTTTTATCACTACTTTGAAAATGACAGAACAGATGATGGGTTACTCCCCTTTCATATCTGTGCAATAACAGATAACTTCGGAAAATTATTTGACATTTTTAGCTGAAAGCATAGAGAAAAATAAGCTGTTTTCAACCACATCTTCACTGCTTTCTCAGTTGAAAAGGAAGCTCACACTTGTGGACAACACGGAAAACTTTCACCCTACCAAAATGTACCATATTACCTCCTGGCCATCCTTGGAATCAATGTCATTTATTTTGCAGTCATGACAGGTTGAGCTACATGATTAAGTACAGCTAATGCTACTGTAGTAGAAGCAGCTATCTTGGTGTTAGCAACACAAAGGTTTCAAGAATTTTGCCTATTAATAATTCCTCTCATGATCAGCTGTCCTTGCTCTCCGTCTTCTTTGTGACAGCCCACCCTGAATCACTGAGAAACTCTTTCTGTGCCAACCTTTAAGCCCTATGGCACGTGTTGGCATTACTGATCTGCACAAGGTCATCCCTACACTTGTCTCAGAAACTCAGAGCCACTTCTTTATAGGTGTATTTGGGGAGGGTTACCACTGTATTCACTGACATCGTGTAAGGGTGTGGGGAAATGCACAGACAATATTCCATCTGTGGCTGGTTATAACCGTGCTATCTGCTCTATACCTTACGCGTATTGGACCAATACCATGTACTGTGCCTTGTGCAGCCCAGTATTTATCTCCTAATGATTGCACAGGATCGATGATCTTTAGATACTAAAAGGAAGAGTATGGAGGGTAATCTCAGCTGTTCTTTCAAGTAAGCTAAAGCTTTCCTTGAAATACATTTAGGGTCATTCATTCAGAAGTCCCACTGAAGGAGCAAACATGCTCAGTTCCTCTGTTCATTTTTCTCAGAAGTTTACCTCTTCAGGCCAGGTGTTTTCATCTGCAAACCATAGGAACAGCAGACATCCCCACTGGAGTGTTTCCTTCTCAGTTTTCCTATAAAGTCCTTGCACAATCTTTGCCCCAAACTCAGAGGGAAACATTTGCTTTCCCATGCTGGGATCATCTGGGAGCTTTATTCTTCCACCGACCGCCTTAGTACTGCCGACAGTGAATCCCCCGCAGGCTGGAGCTGGACCTCTGCTGAGACCTCAGCCTTGACATCTGCTGGCCATGTCACAAAAAGGTATCTTGACACCATGGTTTAAAGCCCTACCCTGTGCAGAGTGCTCACAGGAGAAGCACATGCTGCTTTTACAGCTCATGGTGACCCATCCAAGGTCTTCCCCCTCACAGGCTATTTCTGTCCTGGGCTACAGATAATGAAGAGGAGCATTGCATCTTACCAGGCAGTCTCTATCAGGCAGCCTCATCCACAGTTTCCATTTCATGTTTCATCCCATACTGCCTCAGGATAATGTGACAGAAGGAACTTTTGTGGTTATTTTTGTATGACTGGCTTTCATTGGGGCAATTCCCACCCTGTAAGATGGTTCCAACAGCAAAGACACTGAGATATAAACATGAGATATATTTATATATTTACAAAAGATATAGTCCACTGTTAACCTCTGTCAAGGCTGAGTGAATGCAGTGAGCTTTCTCCTTTTGCAGGCAGCAGAAGAAAGAAGCCTGCTGTGGTATCTTGCTGGATGGATGCTCTCCTGGGATGTCCACAGCTGCCCAGCCTCCCACAGACGTGGTGCCAGGGTGTGCTCTGCTGGCTACCAACACCTCTGCAAGGAGGTGCCACAGGCCAGGTGTGGGGGCTCTGGGCAGATGTGCGCCTCCAGACAGATGTGTGCTGTCCCTGGAGAGGGGGCTTGGCAGACCCCCAGGGTGGAGATGTGAGACCCGTGGCAGCCGTGGATGGTACGACTGAAAGGAGAAGGAGGACTAGGTCCATTCTGCGAGCAAACCAGATGCTTGGCTGGGATGGACAAACTAGAGGATGGCATTCCCAGAGCTGAAATGTGACTCGGCTAGGTGCCAACCACACGGATTACCCCCCTAAAAATCAGCAGGGATATTTTTGGCTCATCAGCAACAGAGGATTACATGCAAAGGCTTGCTGACCAAGCCTTGCTGCCTTCCTGGGACTGTAGGCGAGGGATTAGCCACATGGAGGCTGCCCGGGACTATTGAGGAGCCAGGCCTGCCTTTGGGCTAGATTGCTTGTGCTCAGAGCCAAAGCAGCAGTAGCAAGGAAATGTTGGGTTCCTACCTGACCGTAGGACAGAAGCCACAAACCAGTAATGCTGGAGGGAAAAGAAAGGAGAATGGAAAGCAATTTGTTATTGCAGAAACTCTGTCATTACAGTGATGGTCCTCTCTGACAGGGTTTGAGAAGAGGATTCTGTGTCTTCTTTTGGCTGCCCCAGACAGCTCTGCAGACGAGGTGATCTCACCAGGTCATTTCACGATGAGATTAATATCTGTGGTCTGTCCCTCAAGGTACCTTTATGCATTCGTGTTCCCCTCAGCAGAGCTGTGACCATGCAAACTGAAGGCTGAAATCAGCCCATCAGAAATGAGTCAAAGCAGAAGAAACTGGTTCTCCCTTCAGGCACAGTATTAAATAGATCTGTCATCCTGGTGTTAACGCTGGTGCTGTACCAGAAAAATATTCCTCCACCTCGTAGGTAATGTCTGCGTGTATATTTATAAATGACCTATGCCTTGGGCAGGTTAATTTATAGGAGGCCAAACCTAATAAAAGCCCACATCCTGCCAATACAACAAAACACCCCCCGACGCGTCTCATTCCATTTATAATTGTGATATTTCGTGCTGTAACTCTGTTACATCAGGATGTGGTTTTCCTTGTATTTTGTCTCAGTTTTGCTCATATGGTATGGTATATACACAACCAGGGTGCTATGAAAATCAAAGGAGATACAAATGATTCTAATGCTGGCAATGCCTGCTCTAACATCACAAACTAGCAGTAAAATACCTAAGAAACAATAAGAAATAAAATGCACAGGAAATTCAGTTCCTATGAGAATCTTAAATGAATCAGGATGCTGCTGACACCTTTCACAGCCTTTTCCGTGGAAGTGGACCTAGTACACTAACCATCTTGCTTGTGACCATGCATTAATGCTGCTATAATTCACAATGCATACAGCCCTGGCACAAAACATATACAAGTCGAAAGACATGCATCTCATAAATTATAAACACCCCTAGCTAAAATGATTTTACAATCAGTCATGTCAGTCGGTTTTATATTTCAGTCCAGCGAAGTGGTTGGAGAAGCCCTTGAGAGAGCTGTTTGAATAGATATCAGTTACACAGCTATAAACATGAGAAATACTGGAATTTCATGCACTGGATTGATCATTGCTCCAGAAGCTATTGTAAAATAGGGAGAAAATATGAGTTGAAGAGGTGACCTTGCTTAGTTCAGACAGCCTGGTCTTTGGCTGTATGGTAGGCTGTTGTATAAAACCCGGATACTGATATGGCTACAGCATTGTCCTGCATTGAGACCAGTCTTTTAGAGCAGTCCAAAGCAGGTGGTGGGAGATGCTCTGCTTGTTCTGGTGGAGCCACCTTCCTCAACAGAAAGTGGACATTCTCCACTAGCCGGTAGAGCTCACCAGCACCAGAAGGGCCAGTCCAGCTCCTCCTCCCCATTCGCCCGCACATATCCGTGCCTGCACACAGCACACACACACCACGCAACGCGCCACACGTTCCTATCCCATCGCTGCACTTGTTCTGCCTCTCTCCTCACCCCAAGTCCATACAGTTCAGCTCCCTAACGCAGCAGGAAACTAAGCAGGAAGAAAATCCAGCAGAAAGCAGGAACTGTTTTGGAAACAGTAATTTTTCTGGACTTTCCCAGTCCCAGGAACCTGGGACTCTTCCGAGGTACAGCTGTGCAGCTGTCTCATGCAGCACCTCTGCCAGGCTCTGGCTCAGTGATGGCATTTTCGAGAGCATTGCCAAGAACCAAAATAACATGTTGATGCCCCAGCACATGGCTGGAAGTGCTGAGAGCTTCATCTTTGTCATCTGGCTCCCACCTGCAGCATCATCCTCCAGTCTGAGAGAAACCAGAAAGAGGGTTTTGTTGGTTCATTAAAGCGCAAAGATATGATGAATATTCTCAGGGAAAAAAAAAAAAAAAAAGATTTAACCCAGACTCTCTCCCTTCACCGAGCAAAATAAGAGGATTGTTTTCAGAATGAAGGAGAGACCTGTGGAGGGGTCGCCTGGGGAGTTTTCCTGGTGCAAAGATAAACTCTATCAACATTGCTGTCAGAAAAACTGCTCTGCACTGAGCAGCCCACCAGAGCTGATTTATATCTAATGATTTATAGCCATCAAGCCACATATTCTGTGTGTGTTGCCTCCCTTTAGTCAGGGAGGACAACTATAATATGCTTCTGACATCATCCTCATCTTGTTTATCCACTTACTAAAATAATTTGAAGTGATTTACACGGAACTAGTTTGATTTAAAATTTCCTTCCGTTTTTTGTTCCCCCCCCGCCTCCCGCATAATTTGTAACCTTTTGCTATGCTTCTTAGTACTATGTGCACAGGAACATACCTTGGCCTTTTCCTAACCATTCAGACTGAGATGGCTCCACTGTAGCGATGAGGGTTTTGGAAGATGCTTGCATAGCGCACGGTTGTGCTGTGGCACGAGCTTTCCCCAAAGAGACAACACAAACATGCGGGATGAGATGTTATGGTCACAGTTTATCAACACCCAGCAATGATGGCATTTAAGACCACTCTGACCATTTCTTCTGAATGACACGGTGTTCCCTGGACCGATTCTTGTTTCATATCCAATGACCTATGACTGTGTGTCTGAAGCTGCCTCGCTCCAAAGAGACTTGGATCAAAATGCACTGTGCAAACCCTGCTTGTCCCTGCAGTAAGTCAGGATAGCCCAAAAGCTGTCTCCAGTTACACTGACGTTTACTAGCTGTGAAAAATCAGCTAGGGACTTGTTGCTCCTCTAAACTGCAACTTTATTTAACAGTTCAGTGCCAATTTACCTTCTACTTGCTAGACCAAACTAAGCATGGTAATGACTACATCAGGACCAGCTCAAGGGAAAACAACCTCCCTGCTCCTACACAACGTTGCCCTAAGTGTATGTACTACATACACGTATCAGCTTTTTTATTCACAGCATCGTACTTCAGCTGCTTATTCCCTATGGTTCCTTGGTTATTTTTAGTTGGACATTTTCCTATGGGCTCCTTGTTCTGTGATCACTGCTGCTTGGCCCCTGCATGACTTGAGAGGTCAGGGGCTGGTGGGAATCCTTTTCTATCTCTTCATACAAGCTACAGAGCAGGGCCGATCAGTTGGGCCATGTGGGAAAAGGCCTGTCTGTGAAACCACAACAAGCTGATGGATTACTGCAATTTGAGTAGCCTGCCAGCTGTACAGACTACATAGTCTTGCCCTTGCAGCTGCTGAGAAGCAATGTTCCTCCTATAGGCTTTGTTTGTTACCCAGTAAAACCTCTTCCAACAAACTTCATCACCATTCTGCCCCTTAGCATACTCCTTCCATACTGTCTTTCTGAAAAGCAGGATTTAATTTATTCTATTTTTTGTATCTCATAAAGGTAGTAGAAATACTGCATATTCGTCCTGATCTAAATTCTGCAAGAAGGAAAGCAGAGACCTTCAGCTGAGGTCCCACATTCATGCACTGGAGAATTAGCAGGAACTTCAAATTTAAATCAACAAACTTAGAAAAGACAAGCTGTTAAATACAGCTTAGAGACACACTGTGATACATCAAGTTGTTATTTAGGACATAAATAATCATTTATGGTAGCAGAAAAAAACACACAAAACACAAATTATGATAAAATCTGCTTCATTGTGCTTCTTGACTGAAAATCCAAGATGCTGAGATAGGATTATTTCATTAGAGCTTGCTAGGAACTTTTCAATGAAGATTTTTTTTTTTTTAAACCAAAAAATGTCAGTTTGTCTAACATTTTCATGAAAACTTCGTTTCAATGAAATTTTAGTCAGGAAGGCTCTTATTTCTAGAAAGCTCTTTGTGGGCAAAACAAGAAAGAGCTTACACCATAAAATAACTTGCAAATCTATGGGTTAGTAAACATAACTAAAACACGAGAGATCTCTCGTTTGAATACATATTAAACTTTATGTTTGAAATCCTGGAATGGTTTAGGAGTCACAAAAAAACCACACTTTAGACTTTACTTCCAGATACTAGAGATTGGTTGGTTTAAACAAGCTAAATTGCAGCCATTTCTTTCCATTAAGCCTTGCCCTCCTAAAGAGTCCTGCGTTTTCCCTCACTCAAGGTATGTGTGGAGTGCAAGGCTGCCATCTCTTAATTTTATTTTTGAGATGCTCCTGTTTGCCTTCTTTCAGGTTTTTTTTTTTAAGTTCTTGAATATTTCTGTGGCTCTTCTCTCTGCAATTTTTAAGTCTTTTTTTTTTTTTTTTTGCATAAGCCCTGCAGATCAGATGCCAGGCAGCTTTGCTGGGGCCCTCAGCTCTTGGCCCCAGATGCTCCTAACTAGCTGACTCTGTCCCTGGCCACGGTCTGGAGTCTTTGTTCTTACTTGGATGTCCTGTCATGTGGCTGGGCCAAAGCAAATCAAAGACTACAATAAGACCTTTCAACAAAATTGTTATTAATATGTATTACGGCAGTGCCCAGTGTTACCAGTTGAGATGGAGACTGTATGTGCTGTCTCGCTAGACATTGTCTCTGTCTTCAAGTGGAGACAATTTCTTGGTAAAGTCTGCCACACTCCCCTGGAGTATCATATTGCTCAAAATCACTAGCTCCATTGAATTCAGTGGCACTGTCCATGCATCAAAGTACTATTTTTCATGAATGACAGCAGCACCAAACAGCCAAAGCAATCTGGTTATGTTTAGAATTACCCTGTTCCCTGGATGTGTGATATTTCTTGAATTCATTATGAAAAACAAGGTGAAGGAGAAATAACAGAAAAATCAATGGAGCTGCTTGCAAGTCCTTTATAAAAATCTTATTTCTTCTATAAAAGCAGTAAAAGACATTTTAAAACTAGGATTTTGGAACGGCAATTCATTAAACTGGTAGACGAGGACATACTGTGTGCCCGTATGTGTGTATCTAATGAGACTTCGAAGGATTTAATTGATAATATAAAATTAACTGATTAAAAACTTTGCTGGAAGATTAGTAAATGAGAATGACACCTGCCTACTCTGTTTCTGCTTTACTAAACTCCATTATTAATATGTTCTGGCTGTTACTGGGATTATGTCACTGCATAGGGGCTCGATGACCTATCGAAGCCTTTAGAGTTTAATTAATGACAATAAACTGCTGCATATAAGTCTGTCAGAACAGGTAGTAAATTGCATTTGAAACCTGTGGTTGAGCATGAATAAATTACAGATTTACTCTCATCAGTGCTACATTCTTCTCAAAAGGGCAAGACCTTGGTCCATGGTCAGAGCACTTCTGTTCTGCTTCAGAAATGTGGATGGGAGCACAAGGCCCTGGGAGGTAACTTGCAAAATGAAAGGAAGATCACGGCATGTCCTGTGTAACTGTCTAGTTTATAGTTCCTTTTTCTCTGCATCCAGTCTCATTCAAAATGGGCAGATAATACTGAGGATATATGAACCATTAATTTTAATTTACTCTCCTTTTCAGAAGGGGTTGAAGGCTTCTGTGAACATTGCAGAATTCCAAACTTCTTCACCTAGAGCTTTATAAAAATAATTTGCACATGAATTTTAAATGCAGACAGGATTATAAATATAGAACAATAACGTCTGTCTGGTTTAAGACAATGACACATGAAATCTTTCTCATACAGACTTGCTCAGCTTCAGATAAGGTTGGAACACCTAGATCTCATAGCCTAAAAAAAAAAATCAATTGCTTTGTGCTTTGTCTTCTTTTTTTTTTTCTTCATAAAAAAGGCTGAATCATAGTGCAGATTTTTTAGAACTATATCTTCAAGTCCTGTGGAAATCAGTTCAATTCTTTAACAGCTGAAATGGACTCCTGTGTCACTGTGTGCTTTCGAAATTAACTCAGAGAAGAAGGTGAGGATGCCAAAGCCCCTGCTGCCCCTGGAGTGAGAACCACAATGACTTTTGGGTGCCGTGATGCTCGGTGCTGCAACGTCCTGCCTATAGGAACACGGGCCTTGGAGAAGGAAGCACAGCCCTGAGTTTAGAGCCCAATCTCCTTCCAACAGGAGCAGACACAGAGTGTTCTAACCTGTATTTCCCCACCATGCCTGGTGGGAAGATTGCTCAGCCCTGTGAAGCTGTCCTAGTTTGCAGCAAAGACTAAAAGCTTGAAGGGGACAGCAACAGAGGGCATACAAGAACGAGCCTAGCTGTAGTCCAAGGATTCAGAGACTCACCCATGAGGGAAAAAAACTAGTTTAATCCCTACTTCAAGGGCTGCTTATGCAGATGAATGCAAAACCAGTAAGCTGCCTGTGGAAAGGACTGCCATGCAAGTACCAGTCTTCACTGAGGAGTGAGCCCTGGTGGGGCCTGGGAGAGCAAGGATGCCTCCGAAGGGATGTCCCCTCGGCGATGCTGGGCAGCGTGAGGTCTCTGCAGGGCTGATGGAGAGCCAGGCATAATTTCAGCACTGATTGCAACAGCAACAAACCTGAGCCCAGAGATTTGGAAGTATTGTGGGATGAAAGCTGCCGCGTACAGCCAAACGACTGTGTAATATGGCACCACTTTAATCCATTAAATCTCCATTATGGGCTAAGTATGTTTCTTAATTATTGAGAGGGTAACTTAGGAAAGTGACTTAACCACATGATTCTCACTCACATGAAAGAGAGGTTCATTGTTGCATCCTAGACTTTGCCTAATATCTTCATTTCCCCCTCAGCAGGCAGCACAGGCAGATGAGATCCATTTAAGGAAAAATGTGTTTAGCGTTAACATTCAGGATTTAGTGCACATAGCTTGATCCTCTTGTTATTTGTAATTCCCTGTTCGGTCATTTCACTTCTGTGCTGCTAGAGCATCCTGTAGTGCTCTGACCAGGCCAGGCTGAGCAATAACATTTGGTGCAATTATAGCAGAGCTGCTTTTCCTGGAGTTGAGGAATGTGAACATAGGACTTCCTGGGCCTGTCCATTTTTTTTATTATTTTTATTTTTTAAATCAGACTGTGTCAAGCACAGAACAGGAGGCAGGGAACAGACAGGGCTTTCAAGGCCTTTTTCAGCTCCCTTGGGCTGCCTCCAGTATCATTAGTGCAAAAATCTTGCTTCTCCTATGGTTTAAGTTCAGCTGCCCTGAGCTGCTGCCTCCCTTCCCCTCCTGCAGCCCCCTCAAGGGCTTTGCAACAGCTGAGAATAACAGGAATGCAGTGGCTCAGGTCACCTTTCTCCCTCCACCCTTCAAAATACTCCTCTTCCACAAAGGAAAGCCATGGCCTGTGCCAGTAGCACTGCACCATTTGGGAAATCTCCTCAAGTTCATGATAACCGAAGTTGAAGGGGGGTATACTTTAGGGGTGTCAGTGCAGAGCAGACATCTCTGCCAGTGATAAAACTGGCTGAAAAAAGCTGATCCTCTCTGTTTCCACCCCTCCGTTCTCAACCACACGCTGCAGCCCACGCTCCCCCCGGCTGTGCTGAGGCAGCTGTTTTTGGGACTGCACTGTAAACACGATCAGCTAACCGATCTTGGTTTAAAAATAGACTTTTTCTTTATTCCTTTGCCTAAATTATTTCAATAATCCACTTTGCAGCCCAGCCACACAGGCTGTTGCATTGCTCAGTGGAGGGGGAGCTGTTTTGTTGCATACAGACCCGTTGTCCCGTCAGGCTACTTTAGCACAACCTGGCTGTTCCAATGTCTGTGGGGCTCCTTGGTCATCAGTACTGATCGGCACATTACCTGGTTAGGCAGCCGTATGAATTTATGTCCAGACATGGACACACCGTTGCACGTCTGCTGAATCCATGAGATAAGGCACAACAGACTGTTAATTTTTTATGCTGGTCGTATCTTATTGGAAGCAAAGTGATATGTTTCCCTATGTAAAGACTGCAAGGACAAAGCTACCTCATCAACATTCCCCCTAGTCTGAAATTAAGTTCAGTAAGCACCTAAATCAAGCCCATCATTTGAGAAAGACTACAAGTGTTTTGGAAGGAGACCCTACTGGAAGACCCATGGCTGTTCAACACTGGTGGCTTCTGTGTCGGTGCATCTACAAGGGGGGAGGACCCCACTCCTGACTATGTCAGTCTTAGGCTCAGGTGCCCAGAGGTGCTAGCAAGACTTTTTGCTGTATCTGAGGCAGCCTACAGAAATGGCAAAGAAGGAGAAGCAGCTCTCACCCAAACCTCCTGTATGTAACACCGTGCTCAGAAGTCTTCAACCAGGACTGATATCAGATGTTGGGACACTGACTGGAAGAGCAGGGTGAGGCAGGAGCTGCTTGACAGAGCACTGGAATGAGAACCCAGTTCATTTAGGTCACAAAACTGAAAGGAAATAGGGATCACTGAATGTGTTGGCTAAATTATGTGTGGTGCAGAAGGCACCGGTGGGGATGAAAGCTTGCATATGAAAACAAGCTTCAATTACAGAAGTGCATATCTAGCTGGGAGTCAATACTAGAAGTGCTCAGCTGTTGTGCATCCCTAGGTGATTTACCTGGTTCAAGGATTAACTGTACTTGATTGCACACATTGACAGCTCAGTCAGTTTTACTGGTATAGGTGCACAACAACACCTGCAGATATAGCTGTTCTTGGATCTTGGTGACGTAGAGCTGCTGTAGTGTACAGCAGAGTTGACGAACCGTGTTGCACGCAGGCTAGATCTGTGAGAAATGAGCTTGGACGTCTTGGTACAACACTGCAGAGAGTGGGATCAATCAGGCTTATAAACCCCAGTGCACAGCGTGTACCCCCTGCTCCTGCCTTCCCCAGCTCCCCTGCAGTCAAAGACTTCTCACTGCTCAGATTCAGCTGGAATGAATGAGATCTACAGTAATGCAAAGCCTGTGGAAACTAGCCCAAACGTATCTCAATTTATATATCTCGCACAACCCACATTCCCACAGGTGTCAGCTGAAAAATCCAAAGGTTAGTCACTAGATGGGCACATGAACACGGAAGTGCACCATACCCACACATACACCATTCCATGGAAGCACAGGATGTTTCTTAATTTCTCAGTGGTGGAAACAGGTGTAACGAAGCAATGAAGTGAAATTAAAGAATGAAAAATTTATGTTAAATAAGAACAGTAAAATGTGCTGGATTATGCACTATCTTGCATGAGAAATAGCTTGAATTTCTTATATTCAACAAAGATTGGATTAAATATTCAGAACGCAGCACAGAGAATAATTTGCCATAGAAGATGAGACAGACAGAGATAAACTCACTGGTCTTCTTCCCTGTCTACCTTCCATGATTCTGAGAATGATTAATGGATTTATTTCCCACAGATTCTGTAAAGAGAGTCTTTTTTTACCAGTCAAAACATAAATAAGTCTCTTGAACACTTCATTGAACGCAGCTAACTCTGTTCATATGAACAAGGCAACAAAAATTAACCAAAAGATGACCACTTTTTGATATGCCTGAAAATGTCATTGCAGCCACTGTCTTTGCATCTGAGTCTGAGCCAAGGCAAATTTCTAAGCTGGATCTACAGCACAGCCTGCTCCACACATGTTTTTTATACTGATTTTAACTATTTTGACCCTGAGGAAGTTAAGTGACACTGCCCTGGCGCAGATGCTTAAGCTGTATTTCTACTGGAACGTGCGGCTCCCCTAGGGAGGGTGGGCTATTTTTACTACAGCCCCGTCCAACCCAAGCAAGGGGCTGAGATATTGTGTGTAAGCAGTCCTTAAATTATTACTGACCTGAAGCCAAACTTTCTCTGCCTTTTTCCAGCTGATGGACCAGAGCTTGGTTGTTTTGCCCTGTTGAGCAGGACAGCAGCATTAACACAAACATTAGCAGACTTCCCTGGACACTGCATGTAAGGAAGGGAACTTGTTAAAATGGATACTTACTCTTCAACTAGTCAGACAACATCCTCAATCTGCATCTATTTATCTCATTCTTTTTTTTTTTTTTTCCATGAGGAAACCTTCCTCAAAGAGACACCTGTGACTCAGACAAGGTCCTTGGGATACAACGTTGTCAGAAGTACTTTCTGTGTAACCCTGTGTTGGGTCCTTACATTGGAGAAAGGAGATGTGATGAGTGTTTCCTACCGGCTCTTCTTTCCCCTTGGGTCCCACCTGCACATAGGCCTCCTAGCTATCACTTCAGAGGTACCTGTTATCCTCCACTAACAGTCAAGGGAGTCAATAAGTCTAAAGAGGGACCTCTGGATCTCTCTGCTGAGGCCAGGTGCATTACTAAGCTTTGAGCTTAATGCAGGCACCAGATATGGGAGATCTGAATGTTACATGTTGAGTTTGACCTTGTAACTCCCCATGAGATAGAGAAATACTCTCCTTATCTCTCAGAATTTTTGATTACGCCATTGTCAGCTCAGAAAAGTATTTATCTGCAATGTGCTTCTGGATGTTCTCCTTTACTCCATCTCAATTCTTCCTGAACTATTTTCCCCTGAAATTCAGTATTGATAAGGCTGACATCATAAGGCAGTGTAACATTTTTGTGACTGAAACACGATCTCTGATGCATTTTGGTAAGTTACACAGCCTAAAAGTGGAGGGAGTCACATTTTCTGCAAGCATCCCAATTGTAAATGTGAATGGCAGCTTTCACTGAGAACAGGTGCTGATGCCAGCAAGCTGTGCCAGGCCAGGTGGAGGTAAGAGAAGCAGCTTACCTCATCCGTTTCATACCTGCCAGCAACATCAGCACAATGGTTCATTATTCCTCTGCGTACTTATGGGCTTTCATATATTCACCCTTGCAGTATCTGACCATGTTAGCACTGAATGTCCATCTTCACAACTCCTCTGAAGTGGAAAAAGGCTATTAGCTGGCTTTTGGAAGGTGCAAGTATTATGTCTCCCTTCTCTTATCTTGCAGATGGCGGTGCTTGAACTCAATAGTCCTGAAGACCTGGTTTTGTATAGATCTTTGTGTGTAACGAAAAAAGCTGGCATGAGACTGCGTGGTCTAGATATGATACCGGCTGGCAAAACTGAGGTTACACAAATATATCCCCTTTTTTCGCTTATTGGATTTGGAAAATATCTCCAGGATAGTTTAAACAGACGCAAGGGTCTTGGCCCACCGCAGGAGTGTTGCTGGCTTGCAGAATTCAAGCTCTGCATTCTGAGGACAGGTTGGTTTGCACGACATGCCGGAGCATCACCAACCCCGGTACTTTTGCATGCTTTCTTTACACGGGTTGCTTTTGAGAGAGGAGGACGCCTCAAAATGCTGGAGCTGATGGAGATGGCTTTTTGGCCGGGCTTTGAAGGGCTGGAGTTGTTCATTCATCAGGGTTGCTTCACTCGTCTACGGACAGGGAGCGGTGCGGCAGCGGCGGGCTCTGCCTCCCTCTGCTGGGCGCTTTCCCAAGGTAAACTCCAGCTCTGCAAACTCAGTCTGCAGCAGCAGGGGCAAAGTCCTGGGACAGAGGCCGATACTGTCCCTGGCTGTTCTTCTGTGGCATAAGAACAACGCAATGGGCTTTCACGGGAGTCCTTGCTGATAGTGTGCCGCCTTTATGAACTTGCTGAAGCCTTTAGGTTTTTCCTCCAGCTATCCGATGTGAGGAAGGTGGGGTTTATCCTCCAGCTGTACGTATTTCAGATCATTTTAACAGTATGCCTAGAAAACACAATACAAGCCTACTCGTTTCTAATACAGGCAGTGATGCCATAAACACTCGAGAGCAATATGAGCTGTTCTTTTTCCAGTGGCACAGGTCACTGCACTGCCTCTGGTTCTTCTGCAGCTGGGGCATAAATCTAACACAGAACTACAATCTCCAGCATCATCACAGCTTCACCAGCCACAGGCTGTTAATATAACATTAACAAAAGTGCAATCAGGATTTTAATTCCAATAGCCACTCCAGGGAAAATTAATATACGATGTCTGCTTTTTGAAAAGACAGAAGCCAATATTTTTGATCAAAATAAAAGCTGTCCTTATAAAACACTAGGTATGACATGTAGTACAGCAAGTAAAATACTGTCTGGCTAAGTACCAGGCAGAGAGCAATATTTGCAGGCTCTGCTCTGTATGGGCTGCTGGAATTGAAAGCACTTGCCATTATTTAATAACCTATAAACAAAGACGCCCGTATGAGGATTTCTCCATAGACGTTTCCCCTTTCTCAAGCTCGAAACTCCAATTTTGGGAAGTCTGTGCACAGATGTGGCACGGGGCCGGTTCCCACAACTGTGCATTCCCAGCCATGTACCCATCAAAGCAAACACAGCATGAAAT
The DNA here is from genome assembly GCA_013399475.1 of Chauna torquata. Lineage (NCBI taxonomy): Eukaryota > Metazoa > Chordata > Aves > Anseriformes > Anhimidae > Chauna > Chauna torquata. Next base: position 151,096 of record VXAL01015238.1, read on the forward strand.
AAGAAGCAACCACTCTGTGATGCCTTAAACCCATCTAATCTGAGGCAAACGTTGTCATCTCCCTCACTTTCTTCCCTCCCTTCCCAGCAGCTGGCATCACTGGCTTCAAAAGAGACATTCGTCCCCCAGCTGAGTCTGAGGAGGATATAAATTTAGAGATGTGCTGGGAACAGCTCCTGGGCATAATGAATACTATACTGCTGCTGCGTCCCCTGCCTTCCAACAACAGATTGAAGTTATTTCAGACAGCCTGTCAAACTGGGGGACTGAAGAAATATAGCAAAAGCAGAGGAATTCTTCTACATATAACAATTCTACTTCCAGCACGAATTACCTCTGGCTTTTCAGTAGACCTAGAAACTGTTTTCTGGATAATACTGAGAAACTGGATTGCACTGGGAGCTACCCAAAAACAATCACCATCCCCTCCTCAACACCACACAAAATCTGTAAGGAAAATCTCTGTGACGTTTTGGCAGTGCCTGTGTACAACGCTTTTTTGTACGCATGGTCTAACGATCTCACTCTAACTCCTTAGGCATCAGGCATTCTGCAGCTACAACTGAATTACCTGCAACAGGTCAAGCGTGTACAACATCAAGGCCTTCCACCCCTCCATGTGACTTCTGATTAAGTTAGTACTTTTCCTAAATACACCCAGAAACACTGGCAGACTTTCTATTCTCAGGATCCCAGTGCATTTTATTGCACAGATTGATTAAATCACCTAAGTCGATTGACCTGTACAAAGTGGGTCTTGTCAAGAAATGGAACAGAAAGCATTTTGGAGAACTCATTACCCTTTTTTCTGGGAAAGCAGTAATTGGAAATCTTATTTTAAATAGCTATCTAGTTTTTTATAACATTCAAAGATTAATTCCTCCTTTCACTGATATAAATGCCTAAAACACCTTAATTATCAACTCATTAAATCTAGCCCACTATTTTTCTCTGTTCAGCTATTAACACATATGTCACTGCTGATCAGCAATGCTGAGAATTGATTGGGGGGTTTTGTGCTCATTTACCTCCATAACTAGGAGGCTCCACAGCTAGAAGCCCACTTTCTAACATCCATAACTAGAAGCCCATGTTGCTGCTAGTGCCTTCATTAATTATTTCCAGTCATTTCCTTCATTCAGGGTCTCAGCTGATGCTGCGAACAATTCAGTATTCCATGATGGCTTTAGTTCCCATGGAGCCTATGAGCCTAATGCTTTTATTCACAGAATTCACAGAATTCACAGAATCGTCTAGGTTGGAAGAGACCTCCAAGATCATCTAGTCCAACCTCTGTCCTAACACTAACAAGACCTCCACTAAACCATATCACTAAGGGATTATGTCCTTGGCCATCAGTGACAACTGTCTTGGTCTCAGATGGAAAAAGCCAGATGCTTATCAGAACAAAATAGAAAAATAAACAGTGCTATGTTTCTAGAAGAGGGTGTCATAGCACTCTACACAGAGAGCGACCCAATCTTGGGCCATCCCCAGGAGCTGGAAGATTACTACCACTGAGCTGGTCATATCTGTGGGATTGACCCCGTGGTAGGCGATAAAGATCAGCCACATTGGACTACTAAAGCCCAGCCTGGATCCCACTGAGGGGCTGAGGGAGCTAGGACTAGCTTCACAGCTGGGACCAGAGAAGCTGGCAGGGCTGTGACCTGCTCTGCAGGCTGTCCATAGCTTCCTGCATGGCTTGGGGGCTACCTTGGGGCTGTAGAGGAACTGGATGGGGGCCTGGTCCTGCACACCACAGGGCCAGATCCCATAGCACTTGGCCCAGGGCTCAAGACATCCTGAGGTAGCTGTCATGGAGCCACAGGAATGGGGTTTTACCATAGAGGATGAGCCAGGAGTTAGTGGTGGCCCAGGACACAGCCCCACAGCACACAGCAGGGAGCTGAGCAGACTCAGTGATGGTAACCAATGGTGTGGTGATCTTTGAACAAATGCAAGGTGATAAGTATGGTTCAAGGTCTACCTGGGGGGCCAGGACAGGGGTTCCTAGCAAGGCTGGTCAGGACTCCTAAGGCCTGTCGGCACTCAGAACCCCAGGAGGTGGAAAAACCCAGCACCGCTACACAACCCCCTCAGTCCTTCCAAGTTCCCTCAGATCTAAATACAGTGTTGGTCTCTTTTATCTCAATGCACATCAACTTCATTCGCTGAGATGCTGGTCTACTGTGGCTGGTTTACCCCTGCAGAAGTATCGAAAGAGCAGGAAGCCTTGGCCAAGAGTGGCGTTACCAAACCGCCCTCCAACGCCAGCCTCGATGGTGCTCTGCAGAACAGTCATTTCATTCCGCACAGCGAGACTCGTAACCCAAGGCTCCGATCCCATGAAGTCAGAACGGCTCTTTTGTATGTTCCCATACGTCATTAGCTTTTATAAAAAGGAATCAAAATGTCAAGCAAAGGGAAAAAAGAAAACAAATATAAATCACTTAAATAGAGAATAGAAAGTAAATAGAAAAAAAAAAAAGGCAGAAGAGGATGTAACAAACATTGTATGCCTGAAGCAAAAGAACAAACCCTGCTTTTACTTGTGGAATTGGAATAGAGAAAAAATTTCCGCTGATTTCATTGTGAGCAGAATCATACCTTGGCTTAATGCCTGCAAGATTGGGAGAAAGGATATCTATGTTTTCCATTTGGAATAATCCCCGCATATGCAAGTGATTTCTGAAGATTCAGCACTTCTCTGTCTCATAGGCCCTGCCTTTGACAATTTTTCATCATCAACGCTTGTGCGTTTAGAAGGGTCTGTGGTTTCTGAATTGCACTTCAGGGATGTTTGGTGGCCCATGCAATCCTCCTGCACTTCTGTCAACCACCATGACACTTGTCTCTTCAAGTAGCACAGCCACCTGCCAGGACTTCATTCAGCTTCACAGTTTTCAGTGGTCACTGAAGTCTTAACAAAACCCAGTACCTTCTCTCTTCACAACTAAGTCATACCTCTAGGGTCATCTATAAATATCAAGATCTCTGCATTCAAATTAGATCACTGATCTTATGTGAGGGCTCTGTGGACTATTTTAGTTTTGAAAAGTAAGTAAGAAAAGCAAAGGTATGGACAGCAAACTTCAATCCACCATATAAATATACCGCTCCTTTGGAAAAAGCGTAGGATATCTGCACGTCAGAACAGTTCAAAAGCACTGCAGACATAATCAGGAAGAAAAAAATCAGAACTGGAATGAGACAGAGAGGGAAAGTTGTAAGAAGAGAGGCAGCTGTCCTAACAGGTCACCATTACAAAGAAGACAGAAAAGACATTTGGTTTTCACCAAATCCATTGTTGAATGTTGGATCCTTCGTTGTCAGATTGACACCCCCTCAGGTAACCAAGGATGTCTAATGTTTCTCTTCTGTTCAGTCATTAAGTTCACAATACAGTAGGCCAACACATCTCTGAGGGTGGATTTCTTGGCAAAGGCACTTTATGCTGAGCATGGTTCAAAACAAAGGTTGTCCCCCTGTCTCCGCTCCCCATGTGTATATCCTGACAACTAATCTACAGACCCAGCTTGTTCTGTTTTGGGCTTTTCAATGAATTTTTGTTTCATGTTGCATCTTCATCTAGAAGCAGCCTGAGCATATGCATGTCCAAGTAACCCAGAGCATGGTGCCTGAGGCACTCAAAGCTAAGTGCTGTGTGTGAGACCTCTCACAATGAGGAAGGAACTGAATCCACCAAACCTGCAGCTTTCTCAGTAAGAACCAGACAGAAGAACACTGCCTCTTTCAGAAAACCTAGTTCTTTGCTTCCCCATCAGTGAAATGTAGCATTTTGTCCAGTTCCCCGGGAGTTTTCTGTAAAGCAAAACTCAATTATTAATGTTTACAATTTTGACAAAAAGGTACGACTGTTACTCTTGTTTTTTCAGCTGCTCAGATGGGCAGCCAAATAAAAATAAGACTTTTTCAAATAGTGCTACCCATGTGCTAATAACCTGTAAAGCTGTAAATTCAAAGGTTTCTGGTATTCACACAAACCCACTTGTGGTTAATGTAGTCATTCCATGTTGCAGTGTATTTCTAGGAACTGACAAAAGACTGCAAACCCAGAAGGTTGCCTGTTTTCTCTCCATCTAATGTCAGTTGTCCTAATGGGCAAGGAAACTTGTCGCTCCCTACAATCTTGATTATTCCAAAATTTGGAGCTTCTTAGCAGCTGTTAACAGCTCGCTTTAGAGAATACACTCCAGAGTTTCAAATTTAACTGTGCCTTTACGATCCAGCCTGCATAGAGAGGTGGTGTCCCCTCCCTCCCCAGTACATAGCTTTCGTTATCTAGTGCAATAATTTACCTTCGTTATGAACAGATTTTTAAGAGTGATGCAAACACTTCACTCAAGCCATATAAATACTACCAGTAGCTCAAGCTCCAACATAATTCACATGCTCTAAGTGTTAAATGCTCTAAAAATATCACAACTTCAAGCCCTCCTCCACAAAGCTTTCTTCCCCATTTAGTGGTGTCGCTTTGCAGTACTTTGCAGTACACCTATAGGTCTAGCTTCCTCAGTAAAACCAGATGTGTGCTAAGCTAGTGTAACTAAGCAGAGAACCAGGCTGAAAGGCACGTATTTTGAATGAAGTTGCTCCTTGAAGAGCTATCAGATGCTCCTTGTACATTTTTATTTACATATGTTCCCCAGACCCCATAAGATGAAACCCATTGAAAGCGTAGCTGCTGGATGACGCTGGGAAATGAAGAGTTGATTTGGTTTGGCTTTTGCCCATTTGCATAGATCTTATTAATGAGAGTTTGGATCCAATTAACCTCTGTTTCTAGTAGACTCCAGAGCTACGATAAACTCTGTACTTGTGTGCACACAGTGAAGCTCACTGACAAGTCTGTACCTGAGAACAACTTCAAACCCAAACTCATCTGGCAACCTGGGCACACCCAGTATTTTATTACTGCAACTTTTACCACCCACCGCCCACTGTGGATTTACAAATTGGTGCCTAATTGGCAAACAACTAACTAGAAACCTGGATTGTCTCCTCTGTATTGTGAAAGAAACTGCCTTTCTCATAACTGGTTGTCCTGCGTCTTACAGGTACTTTAGATCTTATCCGGACTAAAGGACTTTGCCAGCTGAGGTCCTGCTAGCACAGGCTTCTGCTGGTGGTTTTGAAAAGCTGCCCAGCAAGGCACCTTGAAGCAGCCATGGAGAGTGCTAATAGAGATTACGGTGATATCTAGGAAGACACTGCGTTCAACGCACAGAGTGAAAATAAACTCCACGGCTGGGTAATCTGAAACCTTTCCGACACTAAAATGGGAGATGCTTTTCACTTTTCCTCCCCTACACCTCTCCTATTTTGCCTCTCCCAGGGCTATGCTTCCTCCCATTTTCACTGTGACAGGTCTTCTCCTCTCCTCTGCCAGTTCAGCTCCCTAACCCAAGAGATAGACAGCTATTGATTGTTGAGGGAGACCTTTTCCCTTTGACAGCAGTGAACTGTTAGATCAGATCGGGCTGAAAAGTGAGAACTTGCACATTTAGTCATCTCCTTTGCTCAGAGATGCTCCTGCAAATAATCTGTCACTCCATATGAATCTTAACCAGAAGCTCCACAAAAGTTCACTTGTTCAGCTGTCAAAAATACAGTTCTCTAACTCTGAGAGAACAAATTAAGGTTAAAAATTACAGCAGGACCTATTGACTCATTGAAGAGCTTTTTCAATGACAGGTGATCAAAATGCAGCATTTTGGATTTGCAGGAAATTCTGAAATTTAGTTTGCTCCAGGTCAGTATGTAAACAGTTCTGTAATTAGCATCTAAAATAGATGGTGTGTGCTAGGATTTGGTTTCACTGCTATAAACCGCACACACAGTAGGAACTTTTGTTCAGTTTAACTGTACCCATATAATATTTCAGCAAAATTTTTCAGCTACAGACCTATCCTAAAACACAGCTGGTTTTAATATATTGGAAAAGTAATGCAGTCTCATCTGATGATACTAGAAACAGCCGATATTCTCATTTATGCAGTAGCAGAAAAATAAAATAACTTGATGTGCTGCTATGTAGGGTAGTACCTAATTTGCCATCTTAATATTAGCAAATTGAAATCCTGACACTTGTTTTTCTTTCAACAACAATAAGAAAGGCAACTAATTTCTTAGAAAAATTGCCTTAACTTCGTGGAAATGCTTTTGTTTTGACAAAGGCCATTTTTGAAAGAAAAAACTACATATGGAAAATTTGTCTGACCTGCCTAAAGTAGCAACAAAATGATACAGGTATTTGAGGGAGAATGATATAGATACCTATGGGAAGAAAGGAGAGGGCTGCTGCTGCTAAGTATTTATCCATTGCCATTTAGCTCTGAATTGAAGAGAAAGTGTCAGTGGTACATGTAAATAAATGATCTACCTTTTACAGGGCATCCAATGATTTTGAGTTACAGCTCAGCTCTCTAATGGATTTAATGGGTTTAAACAAGCGTAAATACCAAGACAACAGTTACAAACTGCGTCATGGAAGAAGCCTTTGAAACAATAAAGGCTCGGGCACAGGGCTGCTTACTCCAGTGTGTTGCTGCTGGAAAGGTCATTTGCTTCACCAACTACATCCCCTTTCCGAAGCACATGAAGCAATCAGTGACCCGAGCTTGCAGCATGCTACCTGGTGGCTGGATGCTCCCAGGATTTAGCACCTGAGCCCTGAGAAGACAGTGACCATGGGTGAAATACTGCAAACTCTCAGCTCCTCCTGAACTTCTGCTCTAGTGAAAGCAGTGGAACTGAGAAGCTCAAGTGATGTGCAGGGCCAGACCTCTACAGCAGCCCTTCCAAATGCTCATGAGTTGACCAATACTATGTAGTTTATCCTGAAGGTATGGCTGGAGCTTCAACAACAGCTATGCAGCACCTGAGAGATTTTCCTAGCAAGATTTTCTGATTCATTTAAATTAGTTTATGGCCTCTGAATCAGTTACACCAACTTTTTTTTTTTTAATTGGCTTTGAAGCTCCTGTTCCCCTTGCAAATTCTCATCTCCATGCTATCCCTTTGCTGAGGCAAACCAGGTGTGTGGGCAGCCACATGGTAAAACAGACCAAGGAACTGATCTGGCTGGAAAACAACCTCTAGCTGTGCTAACTGTTGCGTTGGTACACAGTGGGTCAGGGAGGTGATGGGAACAAGTGGTTGTGAAGAGAGGAGGGAACTGAGCTGGGAAAGCAGCTTCGGCAGCACTGCCACCAAATGTGAAACTGTGGTGTGACGCTGTACGTCTTGCAAGGAAACGAAGGGAGCCACAATAGCGTGCGAACAAGCGCTGGCTTACAAGCCCCTGGCACAGATTCAGCCATGTGCAGAACAACTTAAGGCCCAACCCCAAGCCCCTCACACAGCTGTTACAGAAGTCTTTGGGCCACACAAAGAAAAGTGAGAGGAAATCAGAGTTATAACTAAATTTGGTGAAGTTAAGTCACTCACTGTCACCACATAAACGAATTCAGGAATGGATGTTCTCATGATGTATCTTGGTGAGGGAGAGGCAGCACAAAGTCTGCAGCTGACACACTTGTAATTAGTTTTATCCATGCCATGATGAGCCAGGCCAGACTGATTTCTGCTTTGCCATTCAGTAAAATGCTTTAAATAAAGTATTCATTCTTTAAAGGCTGGAGCTGGGACCCTAATTTAGATGTCTGCAGAGTCGGTTTCTGATCTCTTTAAGATGTCTCCTTCTAGGAGGAACTGAATCACATCCTGGACACACATGAGCACAACCCTTGCTTAGGATTCTGGCTCAGAAGTGGGCACCCACGATGGAAGTGTTAAGGTGAAACATGTGGCTCCTTATCTGCAAGACGGGGGCAATGCGCACGGCCCCCTCTTGGTGCCATAGGGTGGGTAACAGCAGCTGCTGTGACAAGAAAAAGTGGAAACAGTGAGTGAACAGAATCCCCAAAACTGGCTGAGAAGGCCTTTGTCCCAAAGCAGGTCATGCTGAGGAGGAAACTAACAATAATGAAGTTTGCTTAAGAGATGGCCATCAGGTGGATTAAATAGTAACCAGGCAATTACCAAGAGACTTCTGAAAAGAAACAAACAAAAAAAAAAAAAAAAAGAAAAGAAAAAGAGAGTCAGCTTCAAAAGAAGTGAAAACAAAGCATCCAAATTCATGATGAGGGTAGAGAAGAGGGAAGAGAGCAGCAGTCAAACCTGACCTGACGATGTGAGAAATCTCCCCATGGGCATGGGGTGGGTGCTTAATGGGTGCCTTTAGCCCTGTCCACCTGGCTGGGGGCTTGAACTTCTGGGGATTATTCACAGAAGGGTGTTGAGTAGTTGTAGGTGTTAACATTCTGGTCCATCTGTTGCATTGCTGATACTGATCCTAAATATGGAGCACAGTGATTGTCACATAATTGTCATTAATAAATCGTCAATTATTGATGCCACTGGCAATAATGCAGACTGAAGTGGAAATGATGCTGAAAAACGTTACGTACAAGTTTAGTCACACAGTTCTTCCCTGTAACGCTACTTTTCTGGAATTCTGAGTTAGCCAATAATTCTGGATTTTAGTTCTTTCCCTCTTCTAGCAACATTTCATTGTCATTCAAGGCAAAGAGGAGAACATTCATTAGCCTAGACCATATAAATATGTCTATGTGGGAGGAATTTAGCTCCATAACAACGCTGATAACACTGTTCTACTGCCTTTTATTCATTTATTTATTGTAGTACTATAATTACAGTTTGGAGAGTCTGATAAATTTCCCCAGATAGGAAAGTATCAATATCAGATGTTGAATTTCACTGTTCTTTCTTTTTCATGCCAAAAAGAAATGGCTTTCTCCATCATTACTAAATTCAGTGATGGTCACAAGCTGTTTTTACATTTCTAGTTAGAACTACAAAGTTTCAGCATATTACTGGCACTTTTTTTTTAAACCAGCAATTTTTGCTGACAGGTATCATAGGATTTCAGCGCATAAGCATGTGTGTGTGCGCGCGTGTGCACACTTCACCTATGTTTAGAATTGAAAACCTTTGATAGATACTAGGAAACTTAAAACAAACACTTTTTGTTTAGAGTGTCTTCTCACTCACTGTTATCAGATTTGTACTACAGCATCACCTGAGAGTATAAATTTCATCCTTACGAAGTGTGAGCACACAACACCATTTCTGTGAGCACACGAGATGGTGTGATGGTGATACACCAGTGTTACGGTCCCTGGGGGCTGACAGATGATAGCTGATCCACCATAAATTCTGCTTGGACATAACTGTCTCTGCAGAATATTTATCACATTTCAGCTGGCATTATGAGTTTGTATCACTTTGGTACAAGTAATTGCAGTGTTTTTGATCTAGCGCTTTGTGCTCTAAGACCCGGTTTATCATCCCGTGAAACCACGGCCCTGGTTGGAATTCAGGCTACATGAACTGGGCCACCGCTCTCAGTGAGATGAAGGGCTTCCTGTGCTCATGAAAGCCAGCCTGTTCTTCACCACTGCATCATCTGGGCTAATAAAAGATACTACCTCTCACTGTAGGCATTGACTGTCTTTTAAACACTTGACAGTTCAAAAGTTTTCTTTTCTAAAAGAGCATCTTCCTGTGTTCTCTATCACTAGAACAGTGTGTGAACAGAATATACCAATTACATGAATGAGACTGCTCTATTACAACGAGAAAAATTCTCCAGGTGGAGCATGCAACTGGATTGCTCCCACTGGGCTTGCCTGGGTGGACAGCCATGTCTCAGTAGAGTCCTCACGATTTCCCAGGGACTCTGTGAGTAAACACTATTCCAAAAATGAGACTTCTAGCTCTGCCTGTAATACAAACACCACACCAGTTTGTAAGTCAGTCTAATTTAAACAAATGCGTGACTGTCCTGGAGATTAATTTCAACTGCTTTTGCTAGATTTGTTTAGTTAAACAACTTACTGTTGCAAACAGTAAAAAGCAGAAGTTAATAAAATAACTTCAGCACACAGACTGGTTTGTGTTACAGCTGAAGGGACAGTGGATATCTAAATAGCAGAACTCCTGTCTAAAAACAGAACACAGAAGTATGCGAATGACTAGTCATCTGTTTCAAAGATGCTGAACTGTGAACATCTGCATTTCCATCAACATTGTTAGCTGTGATGAAGTGTACCAATGGTAACTACTTCACAATCTACTATGAAGACAAAAAGCTTGGAGGGAAAAAATACTTTTTTGTTAAACATACATGTTTTGTGTACTTCGCCGTGTAGGTACTGACCTACAAGCTTGATGACAGAAGCAAAAGCAAGTACCTCGAAGCAACTGAAAATATTTCATAATGTGATGTCAGTTTTTTGCTTCTGCTGCTCATCATTGAGCAGTGACTTTTTTTTTCATGATCCTTTTATAAAAGTTTTTTATTTCATAGCAAACAGCAGATGTCACCAGGACTTATTTTAGAAACTGACCTTTTAAGTAGAGGCCCTGCAGGCAGAGGAAATGGCATGAAAAGACATTAGAGAATGCTCTCTGGCATTATTTGTAGGGTCTGTTTCTGACAAGCGAACCTCTCTCAGCAGCCGCTCTAACACTTCATAGGGTAAGACACCCTGTGAAAATACTCAGTTCTTCCATTATGTTGCCTAAGAACTGCTTCTCGCCAGAACAGATGAAGCATCACTTCCTCATACTGCAGCTCTCCAACTCCGCAATTACAACGTTCAGACGTCAGAAGTCAAACTTGTGATTCTGGGAATAAAGCATTTATCACTTACCTGTTGGGAGCTAGATACCTAAATCAAAAAGAACTACGCCTTTCCTTTTGTTCTGTTTAAATGAAGGAGAGAGCTTAACATAAATTTGATGCACTAACTTCACATTTTCATTTGATTCACATAATTTTTCTCAATGTCCCAGCAAAGACTAGAGGAAAAGAACCTGTGGCTATCAGGCTTATATGTTTAAAAAATTTGCAGTGATTAACCTTGCTTGATCTTTTAACTTTCTCCACTTGCAAAACACAGTTCTTTACATTTTTATTTCAGGTGCCTTCCTGCATTATCTAACGCAGGTGAAATCATTTGAACAGCTACAGAAGTTCCATCAGAAGGATAAGTTCTTTCCCAGTAGTAAGCTATTCAGTGTCTGTGCTGGGCAAAATAAAAAAGGAAAACCCATCTTTCTACAAGTGATTAGTCTAGTGGTACAGCTGTAGCTCCTTGACCCATTTTCTTTTGTGACAAAGCTGTTTTAACAAGCAACCAGCCCCGTACTTTGCCCCATCTGCTTTTTCTTCTCACACACACACTTCCTCAGCTGTATCAGTCTGATTGCTTGTGGATACATAGATTGCCAAATAATGAAATTTAATAATACTCTGTATTAATTTTTTAATTTTCTTTAATGTGTGGCCTGAATTACGGTGGCACTGTCAACAGAAGGAGCAATAAACTGCAAGAGTAGATGTGGGAACACATAGCTATGAGCCAAGACAGGCAGCAGCAACAACAGGAACTTCTTAAGACAGTTTTACCATCCGAGAAAATATGTATTTACCCCAATGAGACATGGAGAAATACAGTACCGTTAACGGTATCTGTTCTCCCAGAGAAGTCACACATTCGTGCCAAGAAACTCCACAGTCATCAGCAAGTAGCGTGCAAGCTTGACTTTCTACCCCATGTAAAGAGGCCTTACTACAGTAGAGAGTAAGTTCTCAAATGTCTCCATTTCCTGTGTCTTTATGATCCTGTATGATTCACTCTTCTCCCTTTTTCTACTTAATCCACCCTTCCGCAGACGCTTTACTTCAAAAATTGCTATGCAAATCACATTTCTAAATTATTAGGGGGCTTAGTTGTACTCTTAAGTAATTGTTACGTCCTGAGCTATGCAACAGGTTAAAAATAGATGTTACTTATATATGCATGTACAAATGGTATTTTAATAATATTGAAGACACAGTATAATCCCTGCCTCAGCAATTGTTTTGGTACAAAGCTTACTATTAAAAACATCCAAAAGAGATGTTTTTTCAACTGTTTCTGATGTTCCGTTCATAGCTGCAAGAATTAGTCTTTTCCCAAGACGCCACGTTTTCCCATCTGCCTTGCAATGGACAATACTGGAAAGCTTTTACAGTCTGTTTTTAAAGGAAAACTGCAAGGTATTCATTATTCTTCCTTTGACCTCCTGAGTCCAGGTCTGCTCCTCCTGAGATTATCTCTGCTCTGTCCTTTCCTCTCCTCTATGACCTCCTCTGGTTAAAAACATATGCGGACAAAAACTTGATTCTGTCTTGTAAGGACAATCATTTCACTCACTATAGGGTCTTTAAGAAGAGTTTAATCTCATCTAAAATATGAATGTATGTTAATTATTGTTCAATGGAATTTGCATAACATTGGTAATGTAACAGAGTTCTTGAACAGGAATGGCTAAGGTGCCTTCAGTTTGCCTTGTCCTTCCGCTTGCAAAACAGCTGTCAAACTACTATGATTAAATAGTGTAGTCGCAGAAATTATGGTCTTTGGCTGTAACAGCATTTAGTACATATTTGTAAAGAAACATCCACTTGAACAAAGCAGGATGTGCATTGTTCTGATGGATATTTGCCACAGTACTGTAATGTCCGTCAGCAAACTGAGGCTATGGTAGCTAGCCCAGGAGCGGTGGGTGGCCAGCCACCCAGCAGGTGGGTGGAGAGCTGAGGACACTGTCACAAGCAGTCATCCTCTGCCAAGGTACCAGCATCCTCAGACATGTTTTATATTTTAACCCGGGTGCCTGCAAATCAGCATGTCTGGAATTCTTTAGAGGGTCAGCTGACCACCAATTTCCTGGATGTGTTCCATTTGGGTTAGTTATCCTACCCTTGTAATTATTTTGTTTTTACACATAATTACTTTTATACTTCCTTTTTCTCAACATATTGCAAGCATTTTTAACTTTAAACCCATTCCAGGTAGCTTTTTCCTTGAGAATTAAGAATCATGATACTTTTCAAAATTGAAAAGCAGGCCTGCTCCATCCACAGAGTTTGATACAGACATTATGGAGTCGGCACTGTCTTAAACTCCTGTCAGGAACAATGCCTTGAATGTATTTAACTAAACAGTATTAGAGACACCATGGATACTTGCTTTCAGTTCTCCCCCCGTACCCTTCTGTAGCTCTCAGATCACACTGTGCTATACATTTTGGCTAATGCTGAAGTTTACAATCCATCTACTTCCTTGCCCCTGTTACAAAGCTGTGGGAAGTAGGAAGATTCCTCTATAGAAACACATTTGTGTCAGCTCTTAATCCGCCATCTCTGTTCCCTACCTCATTCTTTTTTTTTTTTTTTGACATTCTGCTGGAAGGTTTTGACCAGGCTTTTTATTTTGGCATACACACTAGACAATATAGCTTGTTTTTGCCTCTTCCTAATTCAATGTGAGTCGCTCTGGTATCAGGGCAAGATGCCACTCTGGTGCACCTTGGCCTTTGCTGAGTTTCTACCCTGCCAGCTTTAAAGAGAGGCTGGCACTTCCTTCCTCTTTTTTCCCTGTGATTCTGCATCTGCCCACTTTTCTAATATTTCTGTTGGTGACATCTGCAAAATGTAGACAGGCTTTTGAATCATGTAGAGAGGCTTTTTAATCAAGCAAAGGGTATGAGACAATACAAGGGTTCCTGACAATACACTTATATATACATAAAGAGAGCAGCAAGGAGAAAAAAGAGCACCAAATAGGTATGAAAGTCTTTGAAATGCTGTCACACTCTCCTTGCATGGTCTTGCTTTCAGACATACTTAGAATTTTGCATTTATGTAATGCTTTTCATGTAAGGATTTTGGAAAACTTTATGGGAATGAAGCACAAATTCCTTAGGTGATTTTTACCAGGCTTTAGTAAGAAATCTAGCAAAACTAGGAATAAGTCTACGGCCTTTTCCACCTTACGACACGTTCTTCCACACCTGATTATGTAAGTTTCTCAAACACAGAATTTATTTTTACAAATAATGGTGCGAAATTACCATTTTATAGCTGGGAGTTTGACACACATTGCATCAGATAACACGAAGACCAAGTTCAGACAACAACTGTGCAGCTTGGCCAGCAGCTAAACCTAAGTTTACACAGCCCAAATCCACCGCACTATTTACTGGCCAAGTCAATGTCTGTGCTTGAATTATCCTATGCTGATATAAAAAGGCAGGCAATTACTCCAGCACATCTGAAAGCTTGCATTTTCAGCTGCAGCTCTGTTTTGCATTTTGTATACCACTCCCAGTTATTCCTGTATGGTATAATCTGGACTCTATGCCCTTTCTACTTCCTCATCCTTTGCACTTTCCTATGCTCCTGCGCATATTTTTTTTTTTTGCATTTTTATGGGCAATCAGCAATTTTTTAGATCCACAAATACAGCTCAGCTTTCCTTCACTTTATTTTTAGCCCCAACCGGCTACTAGGAACTGCAGTTTGCTAGTTTTGAGCCCGCTAAGACAGCTGACTCAGAGACCAGCCTGGCAGATGTCTCAACCCTTTTGTAACTCTATGCGCTGATGGATCTTTGTCGACAATTTCTGACCCGCTGCCGGGCCGCAACCCCCCGGTACAGCTGGCCCTACGAGGCGCGCCCACACGCGTTGCCTGCGGGCCTCAGTGTCCCCCACCCCAATTCGGAAAACACTCCACATTCACTCCCCATTGACTTATCTTTGTGGGGTGGGTTGGG
>VXAL01015238.1:166249-216367 GCA_013399475.1 Chauna torquata
GGGGGGACCCGCCCGCCCCTCACCTGCCCCGTCCCTGTGCGAAGTCAGGACCGAAAGCGCTTGAGAATAATGGACGTAGAGTCCGCAGGACGCTCGGTTAACGCTGTGATTCTTTCTCAGTTGCTTGCAGGTACGACAGCAGCGGCAGGAAGATGAATGTTTCCCCATCATGTCTCTCCATGCAGTGGCTGTAGCCAGCTACAGCGCAGCGGGAGTCTTCGGGCACCGCGGCTCCGGAGAGGTGAGGCGAAGGAGTCCCCAGGCCGGATCAGCGTTGTCATTAGCTGGGGCTCTTTTTCCAAAAAAAAACCCTGGCTTTTAGATGGCAGTGGTTGTGGCAAATACCGTATTTTTACAGTTGATTTGAATTTTGGAAATACGTTCCCGGTGTTGAGGGGGTGGGGAGAAAGACTGACTGCTGTGTGCTGTGAAAAATGTGGAACTATCAGTCACTTCAGTTGATTGTGGCTGCGTGTTTTAGTACGTCTCATGCATCTCTGTTGTCTTATTTTCTTATAAGTGCTCCTTAATTACTTTTTGGTGTTGTTCGGTAATTAAATACTAAAGGAGCTTTTCCCCGATCAGTGGTATAGTTGAAGTTGTAGCATCTGGAAAGTAAATGGAAATCTTTTATCAAAATTCTCAGAACACAAATTGCTTATGATGCGATCTAAGAGATGTGAGGGTTGTCTTTTTTTTTTAAACAGATAAAATCTTGAAACTCAGCACTTTAATATTTATGCTTACTGATAAAGTACTTGCATTCAACCTGGTGTCAGGTAGTTATGATACTGGCATCATAAGATGTAGAGCTAGTTAACCGCTGGTTTTAAAAACTGACTGGATGAAAAAGCATGTGTTGTTTTGTTTTTTTCCTTTAAATCAGAGCAATTTTTTAAAAAGTGAGTTCCTATAAGAACTATTTTATTCAGTAATATCAGTAAGATGATATTTATATGTATAAAGTCTGCCTGCACAATGGTTTCTCTCTGCTAGTGGAGAGGAAAAAAAAAGGCATAATCAGATACTGAACAGAGTATTTTTCTAAGCACTGACACAATCAAACACTAAATATTTGAAATTCAGCATACTGTTCTTATTCTGAAACGTTATTCTTCAGTTAAAAGGGAAATACTTTGTGGTTTTTAATTTGGAAACTTCTGCTTTCCACAATTCTGAGAGTATCTGGACTAGATCTGATATCCAAGTCACCTCGCTCTCCCACAGGGCTACATAAAGGTCAACATGGGGTGGCAGAGGGCAGCTCACCTTGTAAGTCCTTTCTCTTTGCATGGGATCCCAGGCATTCTGTATGTGATCCTGTGGACATTTCTGCATGGAGGCATCAAACTGGTGCCTGTGAGCGGGGAGAAGGCATGAGGTCCATGCACCTTTTGATGATGTGCCCTTCAGAACAGGGCACCCCTTTGATTTTCCTGGCTTCTGTGACGTGCTCTGCAGATCCGTGGCATGCCGAAGCAGCAGGAGGCGAATGCGTGACCCTTACAGGGAATTTGTGAGTTTAGGGAGGAGACCTGTTGCTTTGATGGCCTGGGTGTATCTTGCTCCATTATTGGAGTATTTTGGTGTATCTTACTTCCCTCAGTGTCTGTGCTAAACTGCTTGCCCCATTTCAGCTCAAGCTGGTTTGACAATATGGTTAAATCTGGCTTAGAGGGTCTAAATACTAAGTACTGAAATGTCATGTCCGCACAAAGCAAAATGCTGATCTGGTATAAACCTGTTCAGTCAGTTCAAATGTGTTCAAAAAAATTTGTCAGCTTATACTGGCAGGCTGTATGCTCCTTGAATTCTTTTCCACTTCATTACTGCTGTTTTCACAAATATATAGATATTTGAAGTCAGCATTTTATCTTGCATATCCCGTATGCATGTTTAACTCTCACTATGAGGAGTTTCTTTTAGATCAACCAGCACTTGTGATAAAGGAGTCACACATGTAACTGATTAGGTACTGGTAATCTCTCTTCCAAGAAAACGAAAATGTACTTCTTAAAATAGCATCGGTGCCTTGCTAGATAGAGTCTCATAAGAGAGACTCTTCTCCTGTTTTGGAACTTGTTATTTTCTAATTAAATGCTCAGGACTATAGACAGTAATGGGCTTGGGCATTGAAGGTCACCTACCTTTTGAAGTGAAATGCAAAATACAGAGTGAAGATGCCAGTGCTCTTTATAACAGTGCATGGTTTTTGGGAGATTGTCAGGCAACCAGAATTATAGGCACTGGCAGCGGTTGGGTGACTGCCAGGAGGCCTTAGCACAGTGTTCTTCTGTGTCCCCTAATGGTATGACTGTGAGACTGAGGGTATCACTACCAGAGTACTGCTGTCTTATAACCAAATTGTCTGCCCGTGTGTTCTTGTCCTAGTTAAATCACAAAAGCCTAAAGGTGGCTTTTACAGAGTCGGCGTATTCTTCGAATCCCTCAGCGAGGATTAGCTGTCTTGCTCCAACACCTCAGATTTCAGTTCTCTCAGGTATGCCAATTTGTTCTAAGATGCCTCCTTCTAGGGAACTTTGCTGGTACTTGTAGTGCTAGTGAAAGCTATTGATCTTGGTGTGTCCTAAATGACTGTAATCTTGTTGGAGAGGGAACCCTGCTAATTGGCTTTTAAGATGGGACACCAAAGTGCATTATACAATTTTAAAGAAGCAGTTTCTTAGATTTTCAGGTTACCATAATTACTCACACGAGTATTAGTTGCAAAACTGAAATTGAGATTTTTTTAAATTGGAACCAAGCTATTTCCGGTAGTAGCTTAAAATATGGTCCTTTGTTCTTTTCCCAGGCTTGGCAGTGCAGAAGCCTGAGTTAAATTTTTAAAACTTGTTTTGTTTTCCCATAAATCATCTAAGAACAAGTATTTAGCAGGTTAAGTCAGCATGGTTGTATGATTTGTGCTAGAGATGCTCCATGATCCTGGTGTAGTGGAGATGGCAAAGGATGAGAGGGAATGGAAAGACTGTCAAGAAGGGCTTTGCAGAGCAGAAGAATTGAAGACAATAAGACTAAATGTTTTGTCTTACACAGAAAAGATGTTTTCAGCTCAGGTTAAAGTATACCTGTGCAATTGAAGACCCTGATATTTATCAAAATTGTATTCTTTTCCTAAAAAGATAAAAATATATTTGTTTGAAAAGTCAGCTGGCTTTCATTTTCCCATTCCTGCCCTTATGCTGTACTGTGGCTGGCTGTGTTGGCAAGGTGCTTCTAACACAGAATTGGCTTTGCAAGTGTAGCCAGTAAAAAGTGCAGTTTTGCTGCTGTTTCTGCAAGAGCTTTGTCTTCATCAGTGGCCAGTGCCTGGTCCCAATCGCTGATGAACTGCTTAGCTAATTTTGACCTGGCTTTACAGGAACAGAGTTGCAGGAGCCCTTGTAGTACAGCTCATACAGAGTGTTCTTAACAGTTAATTTTTTTCAGTTGTCTCTTGATGAGGACTGCTCTTTATAGACTTGCTTTTCCAAAGTGCATGGGGTTTTTGTTTTTGTTTTGGATCCCTTCATTAGTAAACTTTCTTATCTAACAAGCATTTTGAGTGCATGCTAGCTTTCAGGTGAGTGACTTGTGGGGAGGTTTGTTGTTTTCCGTTGAGATATGTCCTAGGAGAGCAACCTCTGGGCAAAGTCTGCAGTCTGCAAGACTTGCTGCTTTTTTGCCAATAGTGTTTAACATTCCGTGTGGTACTAACTCATAGCTCTTTGCCCTGGAAATGAGTCTCCTTGATTGTATCTATTCTTAGAATTTTACAACTGATTTATCTTCCCCAAAGGAGACAGTTGTTAGCTTTGTAGTCATGTGGTTGATAGTTTCTTCTTGAAGAGCATAGACTTTGTGTCTAATCTCTGCATTGCTTGGATGATGGCAGTTCCTATGAGGCTTTCTGCGGAGGGTGTAACTTCAATTTGTTCTTGTATAGCTACTGATTGCGGTGCACACTCCTACATCACACTTCTGTTGCCATGCTTGCCACTAAAAGCAGTTTTCCCATTTTCTATTGAGCTCTAGTTTTACAGTAGATCACTTAGGACCGTGGCAGACAGTATTCTTGATTCCTTCAGAGGCATTCTAATGAACTCACTGTGTCAGAGTTGATTTACTTTGTAGGTTCCCATGAACGTTAGTACTCCTCTGCATAATGGACTGAAGGTTACTTTAGCTTTTTCCACATGAGAAGGAGTGTCTGACTGAACTGAAACATGCAAGCACATGACCTTTCATCACGAAGTGTGCGTTTTTTTTTCTTCTTGTTGTATTGATCCTGTATGTCTTGCTATATAATGTGACTTTCTATTACTGGCAATAGAACCAAACCCTGAAAACAGTTAGTAGCAGGGCTGTAACAGTTACTTAGCTGTGCCTCACCCAGTCTTCTAGAACTAGGATGTTTTTGAGCACACTGACAATCTGCCACCATTAAAGTATTAAGTAATTGTTTGTGTTAGGCTAGAAGTGGCATACTTTACTGTTGGTTTATTACCTAGCCTTATCAATGACAGAACTGCTTCCTGATTGCATAAAGTAAGATCTTTCTTGAAGGAGGAGGCAGGACACAGTGGTGCATGAGTTCAGTTCTTCCCTTTCTTCTCACTCATGTTGAAAACAATGTGCATCTTATTCGTGTTGTAAATTAACTTTTTTTTTCCCGATTGTCTCCTAACCTCTCTGTTTCTTTCCTTTTTGAACAGATGAATACTCAAGGCCAGCTGTAATTGGACATGCTGGAAGTTTTGGATTATACCCAGATAGTGCTGAAGCTATCAAAGACATTCTCATGTCTGTTCTAAGTGCATCTGGTTTGAAGCCCTCTTTGCTGTCAGAGCAGACCACAATGCAGGGAGCTGAACATCCAGACAGTGACATGGAACGGTGGGAAGAAAGCAGTGATGGGGATAACAATGATGACAGTGACAGTGATTCTCCACATGACAACGCTGCCTGTACGCAAACAGACTTTAGGTTTACAAGGCACCGGGCGTGTTGGGACAATACGGGTTGTGATTCCTCTAGACCTTCACTGGATACTTTCTTTCATCCACGTTGCTCTGACAGGAATCCTGCTACTTCCTCCCTGAACGGTTTCACTCTTTCGGACATATCCCCTCTGAAGCGGGACTGCTTTACACAAGTGACGTTAACAGGAGGCACCGTCACATCAGCTGTTGTGCGTCCTGTAAAAGAATGCCAAAATTCTTTCAGCCCCCCGGAACTAGACTTGGCTTCTACAAGGCTTCTTCCAGATTCAACTGTTAGTAAGCCAGCAGATCTGTTTAAGTACCCTCCTGCTTCAGAGCCTGCAAAAGTCAACAACAGCGACAGCAATTCTCCCTGTGCGTTTTCCCTGTCGGAGCCATTCAATCAAACAGGTAACTTTACATTCACAGGCCCAGTTTTGTTTTAAGATTTCTGTGCTAGGAAAGGAAAGACATGCGTAATTGAAACTGAAATTGGCGTTGTTTATGGTGAATGCTAGTGACTGTACAAATGCTGTCATTCAAAATAGGAGAGAGGGGAGAAAGAGGAAGCTTCAAAATGAAGGAGAGCCAGTGAAACAGAAGGCATTCTGGCTTGCAGTACTGTCTGTTAACACAGAAATAATTCTTTAATATGCACACTCTGGTAAAACGTAAAAATCACTGAGCTGTGATCAATGTAGAACATGCTTGAATGAGACTTCCAACAACTTCATCTTTTCTTCACCATTACTCTTCTTCTGAAAGCAGATAGCGTAGGTTGTGGTGTGTACGGCCTCCTTGGTACATCTTGTGTTTGACGTGAACTGGAAGAGAGGGAGTCCTTCCATTCTGATTTTATTTATTTATTTTATTTATTTGGAGGGGGGAAATTAACATCCGTTCTTGTTTTGACTAAGTCAGCTCATGCTGGAGCTGGCCTATTTTTCATCCTACTTCTCTTCCCTTTTTCAAGCGCGCCAGCTGTCTCAAAACCTCTCCAGATACAGATCAGAATCTTTTTACTCCTCACCAGTTTCAGACTGTGTGGATGTGCCGTCCACTGCATATCGTCTGCGAAGAAGTGCAGACTAAAGGGTGCTAATGAAGTGTATTTACTGAGTTGGGCTTCCTCCTGTTCCTGCAATGGCGTGGAGCTCACTGCAGAGCAAGGCCTTAGATGAGAGCAGGAGTTGAGCACAGTGCCCCAGAGCTGGCCAGCAGAGTGATGGGGCTGGCCTCAGGGCTGTGTGTGCCTGGTAGTCAGATGTGCCATCCTCCCTGGACCTTGGATCAGGGCTCCAGCCACTCTAGCTGAAAGAGCAGAAGAGTCCTCTTGATTTTCATACCTAGCATTGATATTAACAGCCTTTACTGCAGCACAGTGAAGCATTTTAATGTTATTTATAAAGGACGTTACCGGTATCTAATGGCTTGATCTTACTAGATGCTGAGCTCCAGAAAGATGGTGCAACTGAGATCTGATTTTTTTCTGCTGGAAAGAAGACAAATGGGTGGGAGCAATCAGCCTGCCTTTGTGTTGTAAATTTACAAAAAAAAAAAAGGCTGTTTTTTCTCCCTTTGGTCAGTTTGGACTCTCTGCTAAGCATCATTTCCAAGGTCTGGTACTTCCTAGCTATTCACTCAAAGCACCTCTCAGGCCTCGAGCTGGCATAGAGACCTCAAATTCCCACATCCCTCTGCAGGAGCGGGAGCTTTTAATGGTAATAACTTTGTCATCTGGGACAGGCTGTTGTCAGGAGTTAGGGTGGTGGAGATGATGGTTGTTTGCTTCCGCTGGGTATTTTGTTTGCTGACCCAGGCACGATGCGTTTGAAACCTGCCCAGCAGAGAGGCAGGGAGGAGGAAACCACACCCCGTGGTTGGAGCTGGGTTCGGCCAGTCGTGCAGGTTTTCGGGAGCTCAGTTTGGGAAACAGCCAAGTCTCCAAATGTCATCAGGGACCACAGGGCACGTGTATAAGAACAAATAAGTTGTGTGTGACTCAGTTTTCTGGCACAAGTAGGACATATCACAAGTTTCTGTTGGGTCAGTAATGCTCCTGGTTCTCTGCTACGTGAGTGTGGGAGCACAACAGCCAGGTGACTGAAGAAGCAGCGCCCTTGATTTTACTATCAAATAATCCTCAAGGGAGCTGGGATCCTGTTAGACACTGTGCAATGAGGTAGGCTCTGTCTGCGTCAGTCTTAGACTTCTGTTCGGTACAAATTAAAAATTTCTGCATTTTGTCATTCATTGTTGCTTCCAGGTGTTTAAATCATTGCTGGGTTGTCCAGAATGGGAGGTTTGAAGGTTGTGAAGTCTGATTTTTTTCCACTATGATGTTGAGGACAATGAGGACAGGGAAAACAAATGGCAAACTGAAAAAGAACACAATGCTTAATGTGAAGGCAGGAATTACACAAGAGCGTCTCCTGATCGGCCTTCCTTTTGATTGTTATTTCAAAGATGGTAGATTCTCACTTTTGTTTCTTATAGGAGAACAGGTGAGGAATGCACAAGAGGTAAGAATATGACAATCCTGATGACTTAAATCAGAATAAGTAATTTTTTCAGTGGAATTTAACAAGGTAGTTACTTCTGCTGATCCTGTGAGACTCCTGTTAGGACTTGTCCCATTTTCATGCTTTTAAGGACCATCCTCTGGTGGCCCCGTGCAACCTTCTGAAAAATCTCCACTGGTGCTAATGAAGAGTCTGTGACAGAGTGCGGTGTTTGCTGGGGGCTTTGTTGTGGCTGGTGTGTCACAGGCCCCATTTCATGGGGCTTGTTCTTGCTTTTAACCTTTGCGTGCATCAAGGTCATTTCCTTCTGTGGCTCATGAGTACTCTTTCCCCAGGCTCCAGGCAATGGTGCGCAGAAACAGACGGGCAACCACGTATTTTGCGTCAGACCCAGAGCTGCATCCTGTTGCTGGATGCACTGAACTCCTTCCCCACAGACTGCCTGTGCCACTGAAATACCCAGCTGGGAAACACTCTCTTCCCATGCCTTTGCCCAGGGAAAGGGCTTTGCCTTACCTAGCAGTTCCCATGCGGCTCACTTGGTTGTTACTCAGGTCCAGAGGTCTGTCACACATTTCTTCAATATCCTCCATTTGTCACCCAACTGCTGGGAAGGGGAGTGAAAGTTTTAGAGGAGTAATTGTTCAGTTAAATGTCGTAGTAAAACTGGATTCCAGGAAAACTTGTCTGTAGCAATATATTCTGTTTTTTGAAGTGTTTCTACAAAATGTGTTCCTTAGGGAACACATGGGTCTTTATCCATTCCTTTTTTTCCTACTTTTACACTTATCATCCCAACTACATTGTGTTAGTATGGCAATGGCATGTTCTTTTATAGAAAAAATAAGAGAGGCAGAGTAGTTTCTACTGGTGAATTCCCTGTGCAAAAAATAAATCTCATTTTGCTTTCCGTTTAGAGTCCCCATTCTTTTAGATTTTTGTCCCTATTTCCTCTTTTGTCTGTTTTTTATCTTGTTGAAATTCATTCTCACCACCTTCTTTGCATTTTTTTTGAAAAAAGAAAAAATCTTTTAACTCTGAATTTTATCCTTAATTACGTTACTGAGCAGCTTTAGCAGTATGTGAGATGCTGTAAATCTTCTGTGGCTTTGGAGAGATCCATACTTGTTTTTTTTTTTTTTCTCCTGTGTGGCACCCAGATGTTATATGGTGCAGAACTTTGTTTTCATGTAAAACAGAACTTTTATTTAAAATTACTAAACCAGAATTGTTTTTCTGCTTTACACTCTTTTACCTTAAAGGTGGAAGTGGGATGCAAAAGGTAAACAAGGGAGAAAGCTCCCATTGGATTTGAAAATGATATGTAAGATCACTTACATCTTACATTTTAAAGAAAAAAAAAGAATAATTTTCCCATTTCCTTATTTCTGCTTATTATTTTTAATTCAGAGAATGTTTCTAATCTTAACTGATGAGAATGTAGGCTTTTATCAAGCCGTAGAGTCTTCAGCATACACTTACACTCCCTACACGCTACTTATCCAGTAAGGTGAGTGATCAAATAGGTATGGAAATAACCTAATTATGTAATGACTTTGCTTCGGTGGTTAAAATTGTTTTGAAAAGTCAGATTGTCAGCCTCTCCCATTTTTTTTTCCATGGTATATAAAATGTAGGTATTAATAATTCTTTACAAATCACCACATCCACCTCATCTCACTACCCTGAAATACAGTACTGACTTTTCAGCCTGATTTCACTGCCACTTAGGGGCAGTGTAACAAGGTTTATATAAACAATGCAATATAAAGAGTCCCAACTGGGCCTGGAAGTTTAGTGCCGTTTGGTTGGAGAAAAAGTTTTCATAATTTATTTTCACATTTTGTGGGGCCTCTTTACCCTTTCAGTGACTTTTAAACAAGTCAGCAGTGGCAATTTTATTTTACGAAGAACCTTTCATTACACTCTGTTATCTGCAACGGCTTTAAAGGGCATGTGTGATAGTAGCATTTAGATACGGTGTATTTTATACTGTAAACATCACCACAGTGAAACAGAGAAATTGATTGCTATAAGGTCAAAGAAGAGGTAGTAACTAAACACCAGTCAGTGTCAAGAAACAGAAGTCATTTCCTTTCTTAATCTACAGGCAATATATGTGATCTTCATCACCATTTCAGCAAATTTCTCAGGGGTCGTGAGTGGTTTGAATACAAAATATTAGGGCATGGTCTGACACCCTCAGTTTTTTGGTAGAGAAGATGGTGACTGCATTAATTTATATGTAAAAAGCAGTCCATGGTACAGCATGAGACTACAGAAAAACAGATGTGCTCTGCTGCATAGTGGAAAGTTCTCAATGGGAAAAGAAATTAATTTGGTTTCACATGCTCATCAGACACAGCAGCAAATGCTGGGAAAAGAAAACTGCTGTTTTGGGAAGCAGGGAGTACTACAGTTAATGGATCTGCTCCAGTTGTATGTATTGCTGTGCGGTACCGTCCTGAAAACAGGACTGATATTTCCTCCAGATATGGAAACAGAGTGGCAAAGTTTCTTCTGAACTTGCTTTGGTCACACAATACCAGGAGTGATTCAGGGACTCTCTTAAGCCTGGGCGTATAAAGAGATGCCTCAAATATTGGTGACTATTGTTATAACTAATAAAGTTCTTGTTATACCCGCAGGTTCTGCTTCACTTTTGAACATAAGTGCTATACCCTTGAATCGTTCTTTGCAGGACATCTTCATGCTTCCAGAAGATGTGGAGAAGGTGAGGACAAAAAAAAAAAAATTATAACGTTTTTTCCATTTTTATAGAATTGAAACCAAGTGACAGGAGGCATTTCTCAATAATTGCTGTCAACTGTTACTAGATCCCTGTTACCGCTCTACCGTCGGGTTGACCTTAGCTTATCAGAAAGTTCTTTTTTTCCTAATCTTTACAAATACTGTATTTTCCCTCTTCTTCTCCTTGTGAGTTAACGTGCAAACCTAAGATGCTTATTTCTTCTTTTGGTTTTACTCTCAGTCCATCATGATTAAATGCTTTCTATTCTTTTAAAATAATAGAAATATTTCAGAACATAACATACTTCTTTCTATTCCATCATTTTCACAGAATTACAGAATGGTTGAGGTTGGAAGGGACCTCTTGAGGTCATCTGGTCTGTCCCCTCTGCTTAGGCAGGGCTAAGAAATATGTTTTCCCAAACATACCCCTTGAGACCAAACTTTAAGATTAGTAAGGTTATTCTAAAGTTACAGTAGATAACGTTGCAGTAGAATTTGTTGCAGATATGAATGGGATTTACCCATTTTACTATCAGGAGGTGGGGAGGGGCAGTTTCCTTTGTTTTTCTGCTTATGATGAGTATGTGAGATTACAGTAAAAGAATCACAAAATGACTAACAAGCACAGTAACATCTGCAATAGTTTAAGCTCGTCAGCACATTTGAACCTATAAACAGAGATAAAGACATGGTAGTGTTGTAGCACATAACTGTGCTAAATAGGTTCTTAATCTTTTCCAACAACTGGAAAAAAGGGGTTAATGTTATAATTAATTATAGCAAAGAGTAGGATTTAATACAAAAGAGTGTTGGAAGTGCATCCAGCAGAGGAGATTTTTTGCTAGACTGTGGATGTACATCTGGTCCCGTATTCTCGGCCCAAGAAGTAATCATCATTGCATGCAGCACAGGTTTTACTGGAGTGGCAAGTTCTGCATTTGATTTGAAGCTGTAGGTGTCCCTAAGATGCATTTAAAGCAGAGAGGGGAGAAGGAAAAAAAAAAAAAAAGACTTGTGAACTAGCTTTTCATGTTGATTTTTGTAAAAGGTACTTCAGAAAGGGGGTGACATTTCTCCAACTGTAATATGGGAACCAATACCAGAGTAATTTGCTCTCAGTCACTGGGAGACCAGGGAGTAGATTAAAAAAACAGTAAGGTGCATGTCAGCAAGTCTGAGAGTTGTAGTCCTGTGCCAGGAAGGAGGTGGGCCAGATGATCTAGGGGGACTTTCCACTGTGATGTGAGTGAGAGGGAAGAGAAATGAGAAGAAGGTTGATGTGTCACAGCTGAGTTGGGGCTCCTTCCTAGGGTGACAGACCCTAGCAGCAGGCAGAGTTGAAAACTGATAGTATAGGAGTGCCTGTATCATGTTCCATCATTTCACAACCCAGCACTGTCAGACATGCTGCTTTTATCAGCAGGACATGCTGACATGCTGTGCGCTGTCGCTACCTTGGCGTTAACCGATGCCACACAGGCTTTTTGAATCTTTAGAGTAGGATATGTCCTCTTTGCCTCCCAAAAGGAAAAAGGCTCTTTAATGCTTTCGTTTGCTAATGGTGTGTCCTGAAGTTCACTGAAAGTTGTCTCTGGAGAAACTGTTCACCAAATAAGTGATATTAATCAGCGTTAGATGAAAGATAAAAGTTTCTTTAAACACCCACAGGGACTTGTGGGCTCTCTCTAATGTTGAGATTAATGTGGACAATAAGAAAGCATTTGGCTGTGGACAGTAAGAATGCAGTGGAGATGGCTGCTGTGCTCCTTAAGATTTAGCTATTT
This sequence comes from Chauna torquata, assembly GCA_013399475.1. NCBI lineage: Eukaryota > Metazoa > Chordata > Aves > Anseriformes > Anhimidae > Chauna > Chauna torquata. The sequence goes on from VXAL01015238.1 coordinate 178,289, forward strand.
CTAAACACCGATGCTTCCCATACTGATGGTAGGGGGTGTCATGAATACTGACACAAGTGGTACAATTTTCTGGGCAGAAACCATTTTTTCAAAAACTTTTATTATTCCACACTCAGAATCTCTAGCCTTAGGTTCTGCCATGGTATTTTACAGGTTTAGTTTTGGACAGTGCAAGCATGCACAGTTGAGAGGGGAGAGGGAGGTTAACCTGAGCATTTCGTGAGTTTCTATCCACACACCTGAGTGCACCTATCCCCCCGTGACGCATCCACTTTTGGGCTGAGACTGTGCCCAGGCCGGCAGCAGTGGGGCCGATGGGATGCTCTCTTAGACAACTGGAGACGGGATACAGCAGTGAAGTTGGGGCAGGGAACCCCAGATTTGTCTGGATGTCTCAGTGGCACCGGAGGTGATTTTAGAAGTTCCCTTTTTGTGGAGAGTGGGTGACCCAGGCAAGCGAGATGGTAAGGGATACCGCGGGGAGGGGTTGCTTCTGGCACAGCAATGCCACAGTGAAGCTTTGAAACAACTAGCTTTTATTTAAGGCAGCGTAAACACCAGGGGACCTAGTCTCCCACAAACTGTCTGTGCAGACTTGAGTTGACTGTGAGCTATCCCACTACATATTCCCTACTTCACCGCCTGAGCTCTTAACATGTGAAAACACTTTACTGGCTTCTGTATCACCCGCCAAATCTGTAGATCTGCAGTCCATTTTAAAACCCAACACATCTGGCCCCATCCAAGTTATTATGCGTGCAAAACTGCTTGTACACAACTGACAATGATTCTATGACTTGAAATTAAATCCTATTAAATACACTATATGGATTAACACTTGCATGCTGAAAAATGCAGTGTGGCTAGAAGCAATAAATACATGCATATTCATCACTTAGGCATGTAATCGAGTTTCTTTTTATCTAATAGAAGGACAAGATAAAAGTAAATTGTATTCTTTAATCAAGGGTGAGACAATTATCTGGGCAGTTGCCTTTTGCTTATTGTCTCCGAATTGCCCTTGAGGTGTTTTTTTTTTTGTGTGTGTGTGTGTGTGTAAATGAAAGGCAAAATAGCCTTACGTTTTCATTTCTTGAATTGGAAAAGTATGGGGAAAGTTATATGCTTAATTTCCTCTTAAGTGAATATCAAGTATGCTGCTTACTAATGAATGTTCCAATCTTGTGTCCAGGAGAATGCACACTTCTTTGTTGCAGATATGATTATAGCATCCCTGGAAAAAATGAAATGTAATATCCTAAGCCACCAAGCAGAGTCCTGGTGTGTGGATGAAACAAGCGGATCAGATGGCAGCTATCACACCGATTCAGAGTTATCATCATATCCTGGAGTAAAGAAGTCTGATTCTTCTGTTGCCTCTTCAGACAGTGGTTATGAAGGCAAGTTACTTAGTTTGTAATGCAGCCTTTTCTGACAGCTGCTGCCATACATTATTGTGCAAGAAAATACCAAACGAATTTGGGTATTGCTTGGAACCACATCCCCTGTCACCTTGTTTGAGTCTCTCTACACTTAAACAGAGTTGTGTTCCCTGGGGATCGTTATCCCACAAGTGTTTTCCCTGTGGGTCAAATTCTTCCTTTTGAATATTCACATCTGTATTTTATTTATTATAATCAATTTTTTTTTCTTTTACATGAAAATGCGAATACAAGATCGAAGTGCCACGCACCAAGCACAACTCTCCATAAAGCGTGCCTGTTTTCTCTGCTTAAATCCTGTTTTGCAGGATTTGAAGCCTGGCTCGTCCCTTCTGTACTTAGTGCTGCAGTCTGCAGATCAGACCATGCAATTGATTTTAGTGAAACTGCCCAGTACATCTAGTTTGAGGCAAGATAATGAGTGTTCCTGGCACTATAATGGTTGTGTCAGCACATGCGTTTTTAAGTAGATTTAAGTCTCTTGAGTCATATAAATCTTAGAGATGTAACTTAAGTCTAAATGACAATTTCTGGGGAAGATGAATAGTGTGCTTGGACATGAGAAGGGGAGAGACCACTGTTAATACAAAAACTTTTCTTTTAGTTTCTAGAAGCTTCTCCCTAAGAAACCAAGAGGCATGCTGTATGACAGACTCCCAAGAATTTGCTCTGTGTGTGTGTCTAAAAATTGCTCTGTAAATATAGGCTGTGTGCTAAAGTTTTGGGGACTGAAAAAAAGTGATGAGTATAATTTCAGCTACTCTGTATACAGATGCTGGATAGTTTTATTGGTGCCTTCTTTGTTCTGGACAGGCTGTGCTCTGCTGCCTGTCAGCTCCTCAGTACATCTACCATCACATCACGAGGCTACCAGATTTCCTTGCCACAGTGACTCAGAGGATGAATATGTAATTATTGGTAAGACTTTAAAATTTTAATTGCAGAAACAGCTTTATTGTTTAGCTGAGTCTGTTGCATCATTTGGAAAATTTATTGACTTAGTAGCTGGAGAAATTACGTGACAAAATGCAAAAAGCTACATATGCATAACTCCTTAATAGAAAGCATGCAGAAATCCCCAAGTGGTGCACGATTTCCTTTCTACAAAAGAGTGTCTTTGCTGGCTTGAAGGACTGCAACTGTGTTGAAGGATTAAACCAAATGAATGTGGATGAGCAAAGTGTGAAACTTGCATTTAGTTTACAGCCTCAGCCAACTATAGCAGCATTGTTTGGGAGAATTAAGGTCAGTACATTATCAACTTAACTAGAAAGTGATTTGGTTTTAGGCAGCTCTACCTACCTCTGCTCCAGGACTACAGCAGACTGTCTCTGTCCCCTTAGGCACCAGTGTTCTGCTCCTCTTCAGAGGATCGTGAGGTTTCTCTGCTTACCTTCTGGTTTTTACATATACAGAAATATAAACCCTTAAAAATGGCCTGGGCAATGTTTAACCTCCATCTTATTTTTTCCAGTTAACAGATTTTTTTTTATTGCTTCCTTTTGGTTTTATAGAGATCCACTTATTTTTCACCTCCTCTTTCCTTAATCTAAAAATGGAGAACTATCTCACAAAACAGTGTTTCTGGTAGCAAGAGTTATTTTGACATGTATGAATTGGGAAACATTTGTCTTTAGAACAATATGCGTGGCCAAAGCTAATGCTACCTGTGTGAACACCTTGTCTGCATAAGCATATTTTGTCTGTATAAAGATAATAAAGAAATATGTGCTCTGATTCCATTCATCTCACCTGTTAACTAACTCATTTATAGCATTATCTGGCATGTTTGTGATTGGTATCTCCAAATACCTGCCAGTGTCCAAAACAACTGATGTGTACACTATCAATTATGTATGTTAATATTCATGTCTAGTTCCTTCTGTCGTGGGCCTTCTGGCTGGGCCTGGACTAGCAGGCACTTAGCCTCCCTTCAAGAGCTGGGGAATCAATACAGAGATACTGATGGTGATGGCTGGAGGCATTGCTGTTAGGGAGTACTTTTCATCACCGGATGTCATAGCTCTGCAGAGGAGATCACACTCCTTGTGCCTGTTTTACAACCAGGACTGAGGTTTTTTCCCACATCCAGCAAGGGTGTTGTAAAGATGAGTATATTTGAGACTGACACCCATAGCAACACAGAAGATAGATATAAAATAGTGCTGAGTAACAGAAGCTTTGTTTCTTAAATCACTTGATAAAGTTTTCTCCTTTACTACAGAACTTGAAGACCTTGAAAATCTGTCTGTCACCCCAGATGAAAGGTAATGTTTTGTGTTTTAATGTAATAGCCCTTGCCACATAAGCTCAGTACAGTGGCACTACCTTTTTTGCTGGACCAGCTTTCTGGTGACTCTTTTGGATGGGGCGGGGAAAGGTATGGGTGTGGTAAATTTGGTACTCACCAAGGAATGGAAAGGAATGCTGCTTGACAACAAACATCTTTGTGGTATTTGGCTTCACAGAGCATTCCTCTGGTCCTGGAGTCTTGCTGGAGGGTGGTGGCTGTGGCTCTGTGAGGGCCTGGGTGTATCAAAGCAAGGAAATAGGAATGAAGGGATGGGAGAAAGCTTTTCAGGGATGCAGAAGAGGCAGTGGATCTGCTGATGACATATTGCTATTGAAAAATAGCATAAATAATAATAAACTGTCTTTATTGCTTAACTTTCAGATCATCTTTTGAACCAGGCAGCAATTCAGCTGAAGCAACAGCTCAGGAGTTGTGCAGAGCTTTCAGAAAACACTGGTTGCAGACAGAATCTGCAGTGCAACTGTCTGGTTGCCTGACCTCATCTAAGCAGAGAGTGAGTCTGAGCCGAAAACAGCGGGCTCTTTATTCTATTCCCTAGATAATCATTATCTCGCTGCAGCTGCCTCACTGTTATGGAAAGGGGGAAGCTGCATTTAAAAAAAATAAGATACAGACAAGTACTCACAGATTATTGGTTCATTTTAAAGAAATTTTTGGAAAATGTCCTCTCTGTTTAGTAATTTTCAGCACATTTGAGATGTTCTGTGGATATGAACAAACAGGGTGTACTTCTCTGGGACTGATAGGAAGGAATTTTAACAGAGTGGGGATTACATGCAGGCAAAAACTGAACTTTAAAATCCTGGAGTATAAAGGGAGAAATTTTCTAGCATTTAACATATGTCCAGCTGATTGGCTGTTCATCTTCATGCATTTGTCTTTCCCAATAGTCTGTGCTGAAAGAAGAGATTCCAAGAGAGCTTGAGTCCAGTTTGAATCTGGCTGAAGAAATAAAGATCATATCCAAATTAAGAGGATCTTATGGCTGGGCCCCACCAAGATCTCAGATTATATTTAACATTCACCCTTCAGTCAAGTAAGTCTAATGGATGTGAGCACTGTTAGTAAAGCATGGGGAGTTGTCTTAAACCATGCTGAAGTCGATGGAAGGAGCCTGAGTGTTTTAACAGAAGCTAAGGCTAGAGCTATTACGTGGCACAGCCTTTTGCAGTGTCTGTCAACAGCTTCACTAGAAATAAGATGGCATCTTTTTCCCCTCTTGTGGCATGTCCTGATTAACAGGGCGTGTGCCCTTTTACATGTGATAAAACACATGTTGTTTGGTGTTACAGTGGCAGAGTGCCTAACTGGAATCTTAAGAATTCCATTTTGTGAGATTAGCTGGAATATATTTCAAAGGATTTCCCTGTTTTTTCCTTGCTCATATTTCATGTGTAGGAGGAGGAAAACAGGTGGTGTTTGGGGAAACTGCCAGTCTCACTCTGCATAAAGTGCTGTTAAATGCACAAAGTAGGCAGGTTGGCTAATTACCTGTGTTGTTGCAGGTCCAGTTGCTTTTTCAGTTACAGATGTGTGGTTTTTTTTGTTTTGTTTTGGTTCGGTTGGTTTATTTGTTTGTTTGTTTTTTCCCCTTTATATCGGTGCTTTCTTAAGAAATGGCAAAGAATTTAAATTCTTGCAAAAAGCCATCTTTAGAAGCAGTAATTGATGGCATGTTCTCCACTGAATAGCTTAGACTCCCACTAAAATAATAACCCGCATATCCTTCCAAAACCTTCTTCTTTATGTGGATGAGTAGAAGTCAGCTCCCAGTTTGGAAATACTCACTGATGCCAGCATAGCTGTCTTGCACTTTGGGGAAATTGGTAATAAAACTGCGTTTTGTAAAGTGAAAGGTGTTAATATTTGTCTCTGTATGCAGGAGAGATGCAGTGGTAGCTGCCCAAAACTTTACGTGTGTTGGCTGTGGAACGCCAATAGAAAGCAGTAAGTATTATCGAAAGAAAAAAAAAAAAAGTCTGTAACTGGTAATCAGGCTGTAATCTTCATCAACATAGACGTACCACAATTGTAAAACCTGTCTGAGCTAGAAGGAAAATCTCACTGTTGGATGTGCCTGCAATAAAACGGGCAGTATAGCCCGTTACCACTGCCTGGAATTTGTCATTGTGGACAGAATGCAGTACCTGATAGATATCCTTCTCACACAGTTATAATTAGCGACAGTCAACAACAAAACAGGAAAAGCTACCAAAAATTAAGCCTCCAGGCTGGAAAATGCTATTTTTACATTTTCCAGCAGTTTCTTTCAATAATTCTTTCTCTCTGCCAACTTACACATTTCCAAAAGTCTCTAAAAACAATCGGATGGAACGTGTGGTTTTGTTCTTTCGGGTTTGTTTTTAAACTTTTTTTTTCTTTAAATCTTGATCACAAAATCCTGCTTGTCTGAAGAGTATTTGTGATACTCTGTGAGAACTGCTTGAAAGCATGGTTATTTTCAGGTCTGATAACCAGACCTTACCTAAGAAATCTTTGAAATGGCTTTCAAGATCACTTGAAAGGGTCTGGGTATGTTGACAAAGAGCAGTTTTTGTGATAGCCTATAAAGTATCAACAATCTATGATTGCATGTGAACTTGAGCAAGCCTGAGATGCTGAGATAGGTGGAAAAAAAATAAAATCAAAAATGTCTTTATATGAAAAAACTATTATACAAATGTAACACCAAGATCAGATTGTCTTCCCTTTGATGGCACTATTTTGCTGCTATTTTGTGTTTATGGTTTTGTTTGTGTTTTTTGGGTACAGTAACAATGGTTTCTCTAAGACCTCATGGTGATGAATATAATAAATTCAGCTTGATAGGTACGGAAATGCGGAAAACTTTCCCTTCTAATGCAAAATACAAACCTTGTGCATGTGTTTACCGCAATAACAACCCCCCACTTTAAAAATAAATAAGTAAATAAAATGAAATTCTTTGCCCCTCACTCCAGTAGATACAAGTTATTTAGACAGAAGAGGCATACAGGCAAGAGGTACATCCCATAAATATTCACAATGTCATTGCTGTCTGTGTACCTGCAGAATATATCAGGAGACTCCGCTATTGTGACTACCTGGGGAAATACTTTTGTGACTGTTGCCACAGCTATGCTCAGTCTTCAATTCCTGCCCGAATACTGATGAAGTGGGACTTCAAAAAATATTATGTGTGCAACTTCTCCAAACACCTGCTGGACAGCATATGGCAGCAACCAATTTTCAATGTGTCAAGTATCAACAAAGCCCTCTATACAAAAACTAAGGAAATGGATAGGGTGAGGGTAAGTGTAGCTGTTTTTTTTGTCATTGTTGTTGTGTGTTTGTTTTTTAATTTGTAGGTCTGTGACTTTTTGGGATGAAGTCTTTGGGGCAGGTTGTCCTTTGCTGTGTGTGGGGAAGGAGGCAGAGTTTTCTCTACACTTAGACTTGTCTCATCACCAGTTCTGGGACTTGCTCCCTCTCCTCACAGTTGGCAAGGAAGTAGGGAGAAGTCTCCAACCTATGCCAGAGGTCTCATTTACCCCCATGTTTGGGAGGCGTTTCCAGTTTCAGTTCACTGAGGAGCTGGGCTCCTGCAGTAAATATTTACTTGTGCTTGGCAATTGGCTGTTGGAAAGCTCCAGAAGTTTTGAATGACTCCTTAATTTTGTGGGCCATTAGAAGAAACACCCTTGACTCATCTAAGGGCTGTAGCTCCTACGACTTGAGGAGGGGTGCTGTGTAGAAGATTACAAGCTGCCTTCTTGTCTGAGGAGACTGTTACTTGTTCTTACACAGGTTTGGATCTAGCACCTTGGTGTGCTGACATGGAATAGTTTGTAGCATTGGGAATTGCTTCCCTTGCCAGTGAATAAAAGTAACCTTTGCGTTCCTTGTCCTTTCATGCATTAGAAAATCCATTTGTTTAATTCTGTGCTAAGTGTGAAGTTCCTGTTTTTAGATTCCTATTATTTTAGATATAGTAACAAGGGTTGCTGACTTGGTGGTTTTTCTCACAAACATACAAGTAAAACTTTTTCATTTTGTTTCTTGTCTTCCTCTTTTAGGAGACACAAGAACAGCTTTTTCATTTAAAAAAGCTTTTGAAAACCTGCAGGTTTGGTGAAAGGTATGGGCCATGATCATGCATGAAAACTAGCTTATTAAAACGTACATAAGGTACTTATAGAACATTCTGTAGAGATGTTTGAGTGCAATTTTCAGTAAGTTAATTTGATCATCAGAGAAAATTCTGGTAACAGAACTTACTCTGTTGCACTGCAAATGTTGAGTGAAGAACAGCTTTTATGTGGTAGCTTTCTATTTCTTACAACATCATTAGCCATTTTGTTGTTTAAGTTGAATGATTTTTGCTAGGTATATATTTCCTTTCCCACTTTATCCCTCTTAGGTTGTCACTAGCTCTTAAAAGGCCAGAGATATTTATCTACATTAAGACACTTATCTACGTCTTCTGGGATGGTTTGTCTTATTAAAGCGCGCGCGCGCACACACACACACACACACACAAAACAAGAAGCTCCTTCCGGATTTAAAGATTTCTTCCAAAAATCTGTCATGCAATTCAGTTTATTGTGTACACATATTAAAATGAAAGTAGTAACCCAACGTGATAAATACCAGAACATGAGAAGGTATAAAGCTGACCTTGGTTATTGCTGCAAGTTAAAGGTTTTTTGTATACACCTCCCCAAACTATGGGCATAAACAGTGGTTAGACATGTGAATAATAAAACCTTCACCACAGAATTGCTGACATTTTTTAAAACACACATAAGCAAAATAAGCTTTAAAAGTGGGTTCTGTTACCCCTTCAGCGTAGATTTCTTTAAGAAAAGCATCAATTAAGTGTTTTGTTCACCAAAATTAAATAGATATTTTAACGTCTCTGATGTCACAACCCCTGTGATTCCATTACATAAATAAGCATTAGGATCCTCACTGTACCTTCTACATTGGCCATATGTGAGAAGTTTTAAAAATAATAGCTATGTTTTCAGTGTTTGCATGCTTAGCACAGGCATAGTTTAACCTAGTAGTGACCTATGCACTATAAAAACCCTCAGAGATCTCTTGCATTAGATAGGGTATGGGATTTTACATGCTGAGGTAGGACAGAGCCCTTTACACGTTATTTGAGAATGACTGGGATAACTGCATATGGCAGCTCCAGTGCCTGAGGAATGCACATTTGAAGTAAATGTTTTACTCTAAATCCCAAACCCTGCATTTTTTGTTACTGTGAATTAAGATTGGGAGGGGAGGTAGTATTTAGCATGAATCTGCTTTGTGTGATCCCTGGGTGACTGGAGAAGTGAAAGAGGCTTATTTTTTAAACAAGCTTGTAAGACATCTTTTGTAACTTGATTTGGATTTTCTTTTTTGTTTTTCTTTGCAGTGTACTGAAAGAATTTGAACAGGTCCCCAGCCATCTGACAGAGGAGCTGCATCTCTTCTCATTGGACGATCTGGTGAAGGTCAAACGAGGGCTATTACTGCCCCTTCTTAAAGATATTCTGAAGAGCTCCACCTCTCATGTGGATGGTTGTGAGGTAAGGAAGAGTCGGGCCTTTTAGCATCCTCAGTGTGAGGAATATCCCTGCTGACATTCCCAAACAATTTTTTCTTAGATTAAACATAAAGTAAACAGCTTTCTTTCCATTCTTGTAGCTCTGTCAAGCAAAGGGGTTTATCTGTGAATTCTGTCAGAGTGCAGATCTGCTCTTTCCATTTCAGATTGCCAAATGCAAAAGGTGCACAGGTATGTTACAGACCAAACATTTTTCCTCCTTCCTTTGGGGGTGTTGGTGTGTGAAACGGTTCCAACTTTTATCTTAGGAAAACACTGAGAACTTGCTTCACTGAAAGCATGTCTATTTGAAAACGATGGATAGCATGTATATTTGAAAACCAGCCTGTGGTGGCTGTCTTGCACCAGTAAATTCAGAGACCAAAAATAGGGACTTGTCTGAGCATAATTATGGCTGCAGGGGGAGGCAATTTTTTGGGGTCTGAGCATGAAAGAGAGCCTGGAACAGTGCTATAATACTGTTGCTATATCAGATCTTGCCAACATTCATTTTAAATCCTGGGAATCTTACCAAAATGGTTAGTCATAGTTATTACAGTGGTTATTGTTGTCCTGGTATTATACTTGCTGTTTACTTTTATACTTGGGTGAACTAGGTAGAACATCCTTAAAGGAACATAGCTACTGATTCATTTTTTTTCCTGAATGTTAAACTGCTCGTATTTATCAACAGAGTGCAAAGCATGCTTTCACAAAGCATGTTTCAAGTCTGGAGGCTGCCCCAAATGTCTGCGGATCACAGCTCGGAGGACGCTTTCAGAAACTCCATCACTGGTGCCTCTGTGAAACTGGGTTCCTCTGATTATGATTGCTGATGTCAGGAGATGCTCAAAGCCAAATCTTCAGGTGCCTGACTAAGAATTAAATAATGTTGTTTTAGACATTACTATTTTTAATGCATGTCTCCTTTGGGTGTGGGGGGGCGGGGGCGCAGAGAAAAAGCCGTCAAAATCATCCTTGAAAATTCTCCCTGAAGGAGTTTCATCTTAACTGGTGACAGAAAGACTGGATGTTAATTCTATGAGCAGCATTTTGTTGCTATGTTTTGTCTTTGTATGTAAGATTTTTAATATTATATTTTTCCATATAAAAATGATTCTTCTCTGTAATTATGCAAATAATGTATAGATAGTAAACAAGTGCTGGAAATCCTTACCTGTGTCAGGTTTTGGAAATGGAGTAAGTGGTAAAATATGAAGTCATTTTCTCGTAAGGTTCTACAATATACAAAGCTTGTCTGCAAACTTCATGTAGAAGTTGATCTGAAATTCTGTCTGGCAAACACTTGATGCGAACTAGTGGATTGTAAGTTTGTCTTTTAAACAGACATATGCAGCACCTTGTGGTTGGTTTATCTTCACTGGCTGCCAAACACCCACCCAGCTGCTCTCTCACTACCCCTCCTCAACAGGACAGGGGGAGAAAATAAGATGGAAAAGCTTGTGGGTCGAGATAAAGACAGGCAGATGACTTGACAGTTATTGTCATGGGCAAAATGGACTAAACTGGGGGAAAATTAATTTTGTTTATTGCCAATTAAAAATGGAGCAGGAGGGTGAGCAACAAAGACAAAAATTACGATATCAACTTCCCCTCACCCTACCCCCCTTTTTCCCAGGCTTAACCTCGCTCCTTCATTCCCAACTCCTCTCCCTTCTCCTCTTACCCCAGGCAGCACAGGGGGAATAGGAGTGTTGGTCAGTCCATAACAGTTCCTCTCTGCTGCTCCTTCCTCCTCATGCTTTTCCCTGCTTCAATGTTGGGTCCCTCCCGTAGGATACAGTCCCTCATAAACTGTTCCAATAGTGGGGCTTTCCTACAGGCTGCAGTCCTTCAGGATAAACCTGCTCCTGCGTGGGCTCTCCACAGGCCACAGTTCCTCCAGGAAGTATCCATTGGCTCCGCCATGATCCTGTCCATGGGCTGCAAGGGAATACCTGCTCCAGTGGAGCACCTTCTACCCCTCCTTCTTTTCTGACCTTGGTGTCTCTATTGATCTTTCTCACTTTCTTTTTCTCTCCTCCTTTGCCTATTTGGTGTTTTGCCCTTTCTTAAATATGTTTTCCTAGAGGTATCACCAGCTTGGGTGACAGGCTCAGCTGTGCCCTGTGGTGGGGTCTGTTGGCCATGTCTGGCATGGGGCAGCCCCAGCCTCTCCTCACAGAGGCCACACCTGCAGCCCCTGCTGTCAACACCTTGACACGTCCACCCAATGCACAGCTCTATAGAAGCATCTTCCCAGAGTGCTTAGACGTGTGAGGAGAGGCAGTGGGCCAGCAGCAGTGGTATTCCTGTCTTATCTGCCCTCCTGATGGCAGCGCTGGGTAAAGTAAGTGCTGGCAGTTGAAAGCTGCTTTCCTTCCCAGCCTGGTTGGTTACTTCTCATGCAACTGGCTAAGGAAGCAGCCCATGCCTTCAGAAAACTAAAGCAGCTGCTTGAACCTATAAAAAAAAACAAAAACATTTTTCTGCACCACATATGAAGTACCAACAGAGAAACCCCAAACCTTGAAAGCATGTACCAAAGCTGTGTAGTCTCCAACAGGCTGCTCTTAATATTTTGAATTTGTTGTTCTCATTTTGCGTCTTGTTCTTCCTCTCCCTGCCTGCTAGCCCCATTTTTTGTAAGGAAAAGGACAGCTGTATGTAACTGGGGTCTGTTTAAGTTCACCTCCACACTAATGCTCACAGTACGCAGAAGTAGTGAGCTCGCTAACTGTTCCACTTAGCTATTTTTTCTGTGGCCAGAAACAAATTAATTCTCTACTGCTCAAGCAAGATTATCATCTCTGACTCAAGATCACCAAATGGATACTGACGTAGGGTAAGATGGGGTGAGAAGGAGACTGCATTTAGTGTTATGCAAGAGTAAATTCTCATTTAAGTTGGGTATACAACTAACTGAATCACATGAAAGGCCTTGCTGTAGGGATTTTCTTCTTACAAAGGAGCTCACTTGAATAATCCTTCCGTGGGTTAACCTGCGGGGCAACTTAATACATCTTTTTCATCATTCACATATTAAGAAGAGCTAATCTGGTTTCTGGCTGTGCTTTTCACAAATGTTCAAGTGATGCAGATGTATGCAGGAGGGGGAGAGTCAGAGAGTGAGCTTCATGCGTGAAATGTTGATATTTTACATCCACTCAGTTTAGTCCACGTCTCCCTAGAGCCTGTAAAGCTTACCCAGACTAATCGTTGCTAAGTATCACAATGTGAACTCAGCATTTCCTCGTCAGTTGAATGCTGTTAAATACAAGAGAAGATCCTTGATGAATATGAGCAGCTGGAGGACAGCGGAAGACCCAAGAGGATCAGTGCTGCTGTAAATCAAGTAAAACTAGTGAAAATGTTCAGCTGCTGATGCTAAAGCAAGAAGGACCATCGGTCGGTCGGTCACATGTTGGAAGGAATGATGAGGGCTGCTATTTGCTGCTTTTGAGGGGGTGGACTGTTAGGCTCTGAGGAGGGTCATGCCAAAACCACATTCTTGTGTGCTGGTGTCAGCATGGGATGCTACGGGAGCATGCTGAGAACACAGTCTTGCGGTGAGAAGCAAGGTGTGGGTGACTAGACCTGTAGCCACAATGTGTTCTCAGTGTTGCTGAGGTGAGAGTTCGTTCTCACCAGCTGCTATCCTGGGATAGCATAAAGCAACCAGAACAAAACTGAAAACACGCCCCATATCTTTTTGTATTTCATGATAAAATGACTTGGGCAGGAAGGGGTGACTTCCGTGCTGTACCCCCTCTAGGTGTCTTTAGGGCATAGCTGTGTTCTTTGAATCAGGTTGTGAGGTTTAGTATTGACCTGAGAAGCTTAATATGCTGTTACTGAGCATATCTCTATGAGTAAGTATGGAGTTTGGTCATTTATGAAGATAAACTAAACCATAATGCAGATCCAAGATAAGAACTTTCTAAGAAACAAAAACTATATGGCTACAGCAAACTTCTTTGCTGGAAGTAATGTCCTGCACATGGAAGTCTCTCTGAATTCTTCAAGAGAAGAAGACAAGGGTTAGACTGCCTTACCAAGGAATCGGGCAAGTTCAAATTAAGCTGCCTGCTAGCTGGAAAGCTGAATGTATTTCACAGAGAACTGCAATGCAAGAGACACAACTCTTCAGCTAGGGAAAGAAGAGGAATTGTCACACCTTTCCTTGCTCAAGTAGTGAGGACCAATGCCTGGTCTTAACAGCGGCATTGTTCACACAACAGGAGCACCACAGAGGATCCTAGTGGATGTGTACTCTTGGGGAAGTAGGAGACAGAGAAACCTATTCCTAATGGCTGCCTGTCTCACTCTGCAGGCAGAATTCAAGTTAAGACAATTTAATTACTAATTTCTGTAGGAGCAGGTTTTCAAAGGAACATGATACAAATATTCCACTCTAGTTGCTAACAGTTTTACCTGCTTTCCCAGCAATTTTGTTTACACTGATTTGTTGTATTTTTGTTTTGGTTTCAGCTGTAAGTTGTCCGGAGATGGAAGTGCTTTGCTAAGACTTCATACAGTGCTTTGGAGCCAGGATCTTTCATATGTCATACAGCTATTACTGTAAATAATAGAATAATATTAATTGTTAGGTGACTCACAAGTACAGGTCTTGCTGCCACTCTAAGCAAAAAGGTCGAGTAATTAAGTGGCTTTATGGGGCTTATTAATTCCAGGGATGCCTGTCACGCCTGTTCACTTAGGAAAAGAAAATATCTACGTGGTTTATTAGAAATGATATTTTGTCAGGTTTTGCACACAGTAAGCAAACTCCTTCAGCAGATGTCTTTCACCTCTTGATGTGCCTGTTTTTATGTTTTTAATTATTTTTTTTTAAAGGGAATTTACCACTGTTTTCTCACATTTGCTCTGTGACTGCTACTTGAGGAGTGCATGTTGCCGCTTAATATAGTTTTCTTTTAGGCCAGCAATCTGAATGCTCTGAAAAACACCTCAAATCTTTTCTCTAGGATAACAGTTGTATTTTTTTGTTTTAGCATTGATGTAATTATTGGTGTCCTTTGGTTTAGAGCATTTACTCCCCCCCTGCCCTGCTGTGGAATTCTGAGCAAAGCTATGAGACACCTTCATTTTATACATGTGAGAGCCGTATTTGACTGATCACACATTGCGTATCTCTCTGACCGCAGACTGATATGTCTTCCAGATTGCAAAACCAGGAGGTCGTTAAAGAAAATCCAATCATTACAGGAGGTAAAGGGGGAGGTAAGGAAAAGATTTAGAAGAAAGACTGAGGTCCATCTATAGCAATTTGCCGGTGTAGACATCTGAGTTGCAGTGTCCTGAACCACTGTTTAATTTACGTGTTGTAGACACAACCAGAGTCCAACAAGCACAGACCAGTATCTCAGGTTCTTCCCTTCCACCCAGGGGTTGGCCTGCAATGCAAGAGACATCTCCCCTTCGCCTGCTCTTCTGGCTCCATGACAGAGCGCGCAGGTTCCCTTGGTGGTGCATGAGGCCCTTATGTCCTCGTCTTGCGAAGCAAGATCCAAAACCCCTTGTGCTGAGAGGGGTGGGGGTCATGAATTCCTCAGCATCTATTCTGAGCAGTGGGTTGTTCTGCAGAGGATGAGAGCTGCTGGGGCTTTTGAGTGATCGCAGGCAGTATCTGACGTCAGGCACTGAGGGGACTCTCAGTGTGGCTTGAGTGTAGCCAGAGAGCAGAAAGTAAGGACCTAGACTTCTAAGTTGTGATCGATACTGGTGTTTCACATCAACAAATAGGGCCTCGACTGAAGTAATTCGTTTTCGCCATGTTTCCTATTTAGACTTTAGTGATTTTGTTAGAAAAAAAATATCTGTGGCTGTCATTGGTTAGTGTAACCACTCGTGTCCTCAGGAAAGCTTACAGCTTGGTAGCTGCCAGTTTCTCACTTTCCACAAAATGATGGCATCTCCCTAAATATATTTTTCCCCACCAAATTGCTAGAGGTTTTGTTTGTTACTTTAACTTTTTAATAGAGTATGTCTCAAGGCAAAAAAAAAAAAAAGTATTTTCTCTTCCCCCCAACATGCAGATTTCCCCTCAGTGTATTATTTAATGTTCATTTATTTGCAATCAAACCAAACCCAATGCCAACCTAGTAACAACTGCTCCAAGGGTGGGGCTAGCCAGCAGGGGGAATTTGGGGCTAAATAAATTCCCTGAGCCTGCTGGATATACAGGGGAAGAAGTAACAAAGCACTGGCTGCCTGAAAAACCAGCTGGCTTATACAGAAGAATCAGTAAGTAGCTGAGGAAATTGCCCAACTGTTTCTGGTGAGCAAGAACCAGATTCTTTACAATGTTTGTGGACCTATAGGTGATTATCTATGAAAATACCACGGGGTACCTATGTAGGTGTGGGCAGAGATGCTCCTATGGTATGAGCAGAGCACCACATCAGGAAATCTGACACAAGGAAGCAGCAACAGTTGGACACCAAAGCAACCGAGTGTCCAGCTCCTGTGCAATGCAAAGGGAGCCAGACACCAAAGCCAGGATCCAATAAAAGATTCTGAAAAGGATTAAGGAGGAACTGAGTCAAAAATGGCAATCTTATGGAGGCCTGAATTCCCGTGGTCCTTTGCAATAGAAATTTCCCATTGCCTAGAGTTCTCTTCAGGCCCAGAACTGTCCTAGTCGGAGCAGCTCGATACCACTTTCCTGCCTGGACAGGATTTGGAAACGGGGAATTCTTCTGTCTGAACAAGGGACTGATTCTTGCTGTATCAGAGCTCAGGGAACGGGCCCGAGTGCTTGTGAGGCAACCTTCAGCTAATGGCTAGAAAGATGATTTTACTGAAGTGCCCCAGCACTGTGTTGCTGATGCTGTGAACAGTGCGGGATCGAGAAGCACCCAGAGCTGTTTGGTCAATGGACGTTTGTAGAACCTGAGCTGGACTGATTTAGACAGCTTCTTCTCGTCCGTGTATCACTTAGCTGAACTGGTCTGACTCACTTCACTTCTCCGAAGAGCGGAAGCAGTTCTTGTGTTTCATTTCTCTGCTTTTTTAGTCAAGGCCTTCCAGTCTTCCATAGAAGCAAAATTAAACCGAGAGGCAAACATCTAATGTTACCAGACCCACCTCTCCTAGGCCTGTTTTATTCACTTACTAAACCATTTTTACCGCTTCGCAGCCCAGTTGAATTTCTTTATGAGATGTTCTCCTTACGATAATATAATAAAATAATTTCTGGAGGGACTGGTTTCTGTATGTGAGAAAGCTACTCCATAACCTAAGAATGATATCGAGGAGGATGTTAGGAAAGAAAAAGCAAGCAAATTCATTGTGGTGGTGTCAGCCAGAAGGAAAGAAAAGATGCTGAAGAGTAGCGCAGACTGGTCCTTGGAATGACCTTGCCTGGAAAGGCCTGCTGCCTGACCGGGCAACACAAAGAAGCATTCCCAGTAAGAAATCAGGGTGCCTCACATAAAGCAGAACGAAGGTGGTGTTGTGGTCAGTTCAAAGCAAGCCAGTGACTCCGAAGCAGCTGAGAAATGCTGCTGTTGTGCATCAAGGAGCACGGTATGGGAAAGGAGAATTTATTTGCCTCACCTGGAACTGGGAGCTGTTTTACTGTGCTCTCATCTCAGTCCAACAGTTACTGTAAATCAAGCTCCCTCTCTCCAGTTTCTCAGAAGGTGAAACTAAATCAAAGCAGGAATAGTTTTACTGGCACAGGGCATGTTTTCAGGCCTCCTACGCATTTCGTGGATGAGACAAAAGAATATGAGCAGTATTTCTGTGCTAAGACAGCACAGAGGTTATATCCACACTTCTCCTGTAACAGAGGATTTCCTAATCTAACTCAGACCCCAGTAACATCTGGTTGTAATAGCAATGTTCCCCTTGTAGAAAAGCCCCTTGGCAGGACAAGCTACTCAGCACAGTGCTGACAGGGCCAGGCTGCTTCCCAGCTGGGAATGAAATCCACGTGGTTCTACATCATCCTAGAAAAAAAGTTTGTGGGTCTATGACTGAAGCAGAGCCCCATGGCTGCTTAGAGTCATAACGAAAGGTTGAGAAGTCACTGGAGTAGGAAAATCTGAAGAGCTGAGGTGAGCAGTGTGAGAAGAGTGTTAGCATCATTTTGCAGAGAGCAAAACGGAAGCAGAGTGGAGCTGAGGTTGCAACAGCCCCGAGGAAGTGCTGGTACGGGGGAAGCATACCCCTGATCCAGGCCAGCGTCCTGAGAAGAGGCGCATCGTTCCTCTCTAACCTTCAGAGACACAAGAGTGGTGGAGGCAGACGTTCTCAGGAAGGATGAAACGCACAGAGAAGGGTGAAGAGGCCCTGTCTATTCCCTATAGTGCAGAGAAATTTGGTTCTCTCGTGTTTCATCAGTTTTAGCCAAGATGTTAACAGCTCCACTCATCGACCACCTCTCACAGAGTGTGCTTACCATGGGGGAGCTGAGTGTCCCAGACTCCCCTCTAAATGCCTAGCTAAGACGCCTAGCTCTCTGCATGTTGTCTAGCACTGCGTTTGCTGTTGCGGGGCTCCTTCAGTCGGTACCAGTGGTCAGGCGCAAGTTCTGTGAGAGGCCAGACCCCCTGACCCTGATCCCCAGGATTTCTGTATTTGACACTGATGGGAAAGCAGAAATAACTACCAGCATATCCTACATGCTTCCTATTTCAAAACTGTTTTCTGGCTAGGCAACACATGTGCTTCCCATTTTACAAAGCAAATGTGCACAACTGCTGCTGCAGCGGGCGCTGGTTGGGGATGGCTGTGACACCTCCCCATGCCCTCTGCAGCTCCAAGTTACCTCCCAGCTGCTCCTTCCAGGAGAAGGGAAAATCCATGAACAGCCCATCTGCTGGCTCTGAATCTGGCCTCTGATGCTGGTCCAGGGCTCATCTCCATGAAGGTCTCATCCCAACACTGTGCTTAGTGCTCACCAGGAGTATGATGACCTTGCCCTTACATTTTCCCAGCAATATTCCTCACATTTTTCTCTTCTCAGGGCTCCTTTCCATGAGGAAACTCCTCAGGCCATCCTACCCCGTCCTTTTCTCTCTGAGTTCCTGTGGACACATTGTTTACTCCAACCCTACCAAGGGTTTCTAGCTTCTACAGTAACCCCTTCTCGCTCCAGCACTTTCTTCCCTTTTCCTCTAGCATCTGCCACCAGAGGTTTTCCAGGTCCTCCAGCTTTCCTTCCTTCCACCTTACCTGCCAAAAAGATGCACCTTGGTGCCTGCAGCTTATTGCCTCCAGCCACTGTTTCTCCTAGGCACTTATCTCAGGCTCAAGTACACCCCTGCTCTCTCTCGCTGTTCCTCCTCCAAGAGGAGTGACCCGAAGGACTCCACTTTTCCAGACCATATCACAAGAATGAGCCTCTGACCATTACTAACAAACTTCTCTTTCTCGCTGACTGAAATCCCCACTTCTCTCTGCCAGGTACGTTTTCATCACTCATCCTTTCTGCCACCTTGACCTGACTGGCAGTGAAGCCTGAAACACCTTTCAACGGCTGACCCATGGCTTTGTTTCCCATCAACCTTTGTTGACCTACAAAACTTTTCCCAGTCCAAGGACTTCAGAATTCCTGTCAAGCTTACAGGAAAACAAAAAACAAACAAAAAAACCTTCTGAAGGTGTAAGACTAAGATGTCTCACACTTTTGCTTTCCACATCCAAATGAGGACAGAACACAAACCCATGCTGTTTTCTCAAAAAAAAAAAAAAAAAAAAAAAAAAAAAAANAAAAAAAAAAAAAAAAAGGAAAAAAGGGAAAGGGGGGAAGAAAAAAAGTGGGGAAAAAAAGAAAAAAAAAAAAAGGAAATTGATTGTAAATCCTCAGTTTTTATTGCCCAGGGAGTCATACCTGCTCTAGATCTGGAAATGCCAGATACGTACAATGTGTCATGAAAGAATGACACTTCTTTGTCTTCAAAGGTGGGCTGCAACCCTGTATGTTGTAGTGTCTGCCTGTCCTTTGGAGGCTATTTGAAAAGTCAGCAGGTCTGAAAATACTTCCAGTCTTTTATGTACACTGGATCTTGCCATGGAAACAAATGCTGAAATCATGCCAGCGCCTAAGGGCAGATTTCTCAAACAAAACCTATCGTTCAAGTTTAAGAGCAGATGGCATAAAACTTACCTCCTGGTCCTGCCACTCTGATGTGTCATAGATCGTTTCAAGCTCTGCTCAAGCAGGACTTGGGGGGCAGCTGGTATTTACTGTGTGCCACTAACTGCTCCTGACTGGCCACGGATATTGTCCAAAACACTCTAATAAACACAAAACTTGTGTCTACTCAGGACTTCACTCATGAGTTCCGCTTGGATCAGGGGAAGGAGGAACAAGAGAAAAGTTGCTGACAATCAGTTCTCTTTGTACCCCAGTGAAATAAAAACTGATCCAGGGATTTCCTGCTTTTTGCAAAAGGTTGGGCATTTGGTCCCTTCCCTCCTTGCTGTTAAACGGGCATCAGAATGGGGGGGTCAATGCTTGTGTTTGCTATGACACTGCAGTGCTACAGCATTTGGCACCTGGGAGTCCTGGAGTGAGAACGAATTCCCAAGGCCATGCTGAGAATGAGCAGTGAGGGTGCCAGGGTGCTCCTCAAGCGAGCGGCTCTGACATGGCATACGGCCCACCACGTGGAGATCATACACTGGGGCTGCAGGAAACCATGAAATTTGTACGTGACCTTGAGCTTCTACTTGTGTGATGTTTGTAAACTGCTCATACGAACCCCAAGTGGCCAGTCTGGTGTTTAGTGTTCGGCTATGTGCCTGCGCAAGCAGGTACGCTCTCACTCTCAGCCACAGGCAACCAGACGCTGAAAAACAAGACGTCACATACATTTTGCCCTGTGCACCGCCCAAGGACTTTGCCCTAAGCCAAGACGAGGGGCAAGAAAGGAACGAAGAGGGGTGTTTTTCACGTGTTGATCAGAAAAGTGTGCCTTGACCTCCAAAGGGATATGGCACAGGTCAGGGGCCGGGAGCTGGGCAGCAGGACAGACTGAGGACAGCACTGATCTGTCTCTGTTCACCACCTCCCTCCCCGCAGCCTCAGTCAGTGAAGCACGGGGCCTCAGTTTTCCTCTCACTGTGAGAGGTGCAAGATGCTTGCTCTGCTGGACCCCAAGAGATGGCTCGATATAGATGGCGTTGGACGTATGGGCTACAGGCGGAGGAACAGCCAAGAAAGTATCTACGTGTGCTGAGATCAGTGAGAGAGGAGAAAACACGGCACAGATAGGAGTGAAAAGCAAGGGCTCAGACCAGCAGGAGCAAGTCTGTTGAGAGTTTTGCAAATGTGATGGGGCAACAGTACGGTGCAGTTAGGCACAGATCGGTGCAGTTTTTCCTGTTGTAAGCTTCACCCCCTGGCACACGCACTTCTCTCCTTTGCTTGCCCAACGCACAACCGCGCCGCAGCGAGCGGTTGCTTCCTGGGAGGAGGACGCGTTCCAGAAGGGACCGGGCGACCGCAGTGTGTGCTCCTGCTGGTCAACACCCAGCCAGCCGTGGCCCAGAAACCTCTCCTTATTTTACAGGTACAAAGTGCCATGGGTGTAGCCACACAACAGAGGCATGCAGTGCACAGCCCTCAAACATCGGCTTTTCCTCCCTAAGCAATGGGAGAGGACAGGCCTGTTGGTCATCATCTGTGGCCCAAGCCCTCCCCGCTGGCTGTGCAAAATCAGTGCATGGGTGTATGCGGCTCACGATTCCTGTATCCTCTGCAGGAAAAGGGAAGAGCTCTGAGTGTCTCTCTACACCATCCACGTTACCTGCACTCTTCGGCCTCCTTCCAGCAGGCTGGAGCAGTGAATCCCAAAAGGACTTGCAATAAATGGGTCCTTTCCCCTCTAACCCTCCCTGCCTGTGCACGCATGTCCAGACAGAGCTCTTTGTACACACGCACATGTGCACACACACACACACAGACACAGGGGTGTTTAAAGGCATTGGGCCCAATGCAAAACCATCAAGAATTGCCGAACTTAACTTTTGTTCAATTACAGCCTCTTGTCTCCAAACAGGGCCACATCTGAGGAGCAGGAATGCCGTGTATTGATCAGCAGCAATGAGCCACTGCTGAGCTAGCTAACCATGACACGAAAGGTCACAGCTATATTTTTAACGACCTTTTGCTAAAACAAGTTAGTGCTTTTTCTTCTGACCTCACAAAAGCTTTGCCCTCTGCCTCCGGGGTACATGTGACAATTTCAAAACTCTGAGTTAGCAGGGAGATCAAATGAGGCCCCCAACACAAGCTGGCTGTCATTTTAAGCTTTGCGAGTCCTCTCTCTGAGGAACTAAGAACGAACTGTGTGTGTATGCATTCATATGTAAAATATGTTACCTATGTGGGTCCAGCATGTGGGTCAGACACTTTAAGTTACACTGCAATAAATACCACTAGTAAAATGCTCAAGGATAGTTTTAGAGGGTGCATTTGGTGTACCCTAACTGAAGGAAAAGATAAGGGAGGCTTGAAGGCTTTTGTATAGGAGATAAGAGAAGAGTTTGAGTTGAATTGAAAAGCTGTGTACTCATCTGCCAAGCAGCAGCTTTGCTGAGGTTTACCCGGTTTGATCATGATTTTCATTTCACACTTTCATGGAAACCTGAGGAGGTAGCTGGCTCCCTGAGCCTTGTTCTGCAGGGTACGACAGCCTGTAAGTGGTTCAGACAGTTTACATCTTGGTCGTGTCACAAACCCTTTACACGATGTTGTATGTATCAAATAAAAAGCAAAGCAAAGCATGACAAAACAAACACGAAACCACTCTCACAAGACATTAAAACTTCACGGGAGAAGTACCACTAGAGGGGGTTGGTTCCTCACAGCCCGAATCGGGTTTATGCACCGCAGGATGAGGTGCAGTGACAGCTGTCTTAGTGCCTTCGTACCACTGCCTGTATGCGGCCACTGCAGCCCTAATGGACAACATCAGCCTGTGCAAACACACCTAAGTGTAGCTGTAGACACGAAAATTGCCAGACCTACCCAGAACCAGGGAAAAACCCAGAGCGCTAACCTTGGCAGTGCTGCATTGCTGTGTTTATGCTGTTCTCTAGTCCGAAGGTGTGTCTGCAGAAACCCCCCAAGCTGGAGGTGAGCAAGCGTCCATCCTGGAGAAGCAATGCCCACATGCAACAGCGGTTTCAGTTTCTGCAGAACACAACTGCACCCACTGTTCGCTTCGTGCTCTGGCTCTTACTCCCACACCTGCAAACTTGCCCACCTCTACTCCTATATTCCCGTAAGTCCCTTTACAATTCATTCTCTGTGAAAGAGACAGCAAGTGCCAACTCTCCGCTGCTGCCAAGTCAGCAATGCAGAGTACACCTTCTGCCCCTGGAGCCTGGCAGAGAGGCTGTGGGTCTGGTCCAGAAATCCTGACTGCATTTGAGACTTTTTCAGTCTGTAGACACTTTCATAAATTAGCCCTGGGAAGCTTTACGGTCATTCCTGAAATAAGGTGAGAAACCACTCAAGGGTATCCCTAGAGTTCAATGTTACCAAACATTTTTGGAAGAACTGGGACTACAGTTCCCTAAAGGCGTATCCGTTCAGGCAGTTACTGACACATACCACCTCCTCCAAGCCAGCTTGGCGCAGCCCAGATCTCACCCAGAAGCCAAAGGGAAGCAGTGCTGCTTTTGAGCTAATAATAATAACGAGAGTATCAATTTGTGTGGAAGACCATGTTACTGAGGCTCCCAGCTCGCTCCCAGCCAGCCAACTCCAAGCCCAGAGCACAGGAGGGTATGTGCGTCCGTGTTTATCTGTGCCTGAATCCACTGTTGCAGCAGGACCTGTGGCACTCCTCAGTGCCAGAGCTCACCTTCCTCACTGTTCGCAGCCACAAAGAGGTGAGAGAAAGCCAAAAGCTGCTGGAAAGTTTGCTGGGGATCTTGCTAATTCCTGGATTTGGTGATGCTTCAAAATTATTTTGAATTTCAGCCATCAGTTCTTCAGCGTGCATAAATCCTCCGGACTACATCAGTCCTAGACAGCTTTAAAGGAAGATAAAAATCTCCCTTCCTCTACCATGGAGCTTTCCTCTTGTTCCTCTCAAAATTATGGGGTGGTTATTCAGATCACCTGTTCTATGGTAGGCTTTGCAGCTGCTGTTTTATCTAAATCTATTTCTTACTACATGTGAAGGCTTAAAACTTAGCAAACAGCAATCTTCATGGAAGTGACATTTCCCTGTTTTTCATGTTTGAATAATGTTTATTATTATTTGCATAAACTCCTTCAGATCTCTCTTCACTGTAATGCCCACGAGTTCTCTTAAACCTCTGAATTCCCTCTTTCAGTTATCTTTCTCTTTCTGGAACATCCATTTCTGCTTTTGCATTTACACTTCTCTAACTTCTTTCCCTGAGCACACTGCCACGTAACCCCATTTCTGGCAGCCTGTAGCTGGGTACTCGCACTGAAAGAACATTCAACTGAATTAACTGACTCCAGTTAAAATCCCAGCACAGAGAAAGAGGATTGAGTTTTTTATTGTAATTAGTACAGCAAGTGGAGAAAGAGCCGCAAAGTTGCTGTCATCTTCCGGCTCCACAGAAAGCAGATTTCAGTCGCTTTGACCTGACAGAGTGAAGCCTACCCCCATCGTTGGTTTGGCTTTTGTCCACAGGCACATAAATTCTCCTTGCGGCTTCCTGAGGCACCCGAAGGCACCACTGCACGCACTCAGATGGGTTACCATTCTGTGGGAGCCACACAAAGACAACACTGAGTTCACTCAAAATTGCTGAGGAGGAGGGAAAACCGTGTAAGCACAGCTGCGCAGAGGTTGGAGCACTTACCTGGAGGCGAAAAGCACTCCTTATGCCGACACAGTTTCAGCTCCTTGTGACCGCATCCCAGTAGAGCTCAGCAGCCAGAAGTCAGTAGCAATAATGTGATGTGAGGTGGAAAGCAGAAGAGGTGACGGGGAGGGAAAGGGACCGCTTTTCTCCACATCTACCAGTGCTACACAGCTGTCATCAGGCATCCAAGACTCATGAGGCCAAAGGAAGAAGACGGCTGCAGATGCCTATCCTTGTGGCCCGATGCTGAAGACATTCTCATAGGAGCAGGAGGTCTGTGTATTGGGCCCTGCCATTGACGTTACTGATACATTTTATCCGACAATTATTTTGGGACAAATTCTGTAATCTAATCACTGGAGCAGAGGTGGTGGTCTGTCCACGGGAGCCCTTGTGTACAAAGAAGGCCTGTGTATCACTTTTTCATCTCTCCCTTAGCTTTTTCTTCTTTTTCTCCTTCGACTGTCTCTAAGTCTTAGTTGCCTTTATAATTGCTTTTTGTCATGTAACTAAAAGTTGCAAAAAATTTGTTACACTTAATAGTTCTTAAACTGTCTTGCTTGATAATAAAATCAGGGGTCTGGGTTTTTGAGTTTTGTTTCTTAAAATGGTAATTGAGTTTCATTGTTTTTGTATATTTTAACACTTGCACTGATACAATGTGGGAAACAATAATTTGACTAAGTTGTTACTGAACAGTATAGTGGTTAGGGAATACCAAGCCAGAAGAAGTTGGAGCTCTGATCCCAAGTCTGTTGGAGGCTGTCTTCATCATCACGTTTTGTTTTGTTTTGTTTTGTTTTAATGTTTAGAAAAACATCAGGCATTTCAGATTTGGGGACTGGAACTCAAAAAAAAAAAAAAAAGAAAAGAAAAGAAAAAAAGAAAGAAAGAAAGAAAAGAAATTCTCCGATAGTAAACAAAATACTTTTAAGCGAAAAAATATTTACAAGACTTTCCATGGTTTGCAAAAATGTTTCAGTTCTGACAAATGTAATTTGTAGTCCAGGAATAAAGTTATTCATTTTTAAAGCAATGACAAGTATAGTGAAGTTAAACGGCTTATTGCTAGCAGTAGGGAAGAATCTGATACCTTGTCAGGTATCACTGGAGGAAACAGAGGGTCAGCATATAACTTCATTGATTTTACATTGGGCTGAGTCTGCCTTTCATTTCAATTCAACTACATATTCATTGATATGAAACAGATCATTCAGAGCTGAGAGCGCCTTAAGAAAGACATGGCAACAGTACACACCAAGTGATCCCATCCGTCCAGCAGAGTCCCAGGTTGTCCAGCTGAATAACACAACATAAGATTGCATAATTCTGAACTATTTTATCTCATTCGCAGTTTCTCTGCTGTAATCCAGATCCCTTTCTGCAAAGTCCTGTTGTCAAGCCTCAGTGTGAGACACATAGTTTCTAAGGCACGATGATGAGCAGGCATAGAAGTAAAAGGGAAGCCTTCCAAACTTAAATACATTTCTGCAAATTTGCATGAGCTGAAGTCCTTCGCCATACTGAGGTCCACTGCAGCAGTCACAGACAGTAAAACTACAATGGGAAGAAATTGGATCAAAAACTTTGCATCACCCTCCTAAGACTATATACACACCCACAGCCGTTCAACTTCCTCACTCACAAGCACCAATGAAAGAAATTATCTGGCCTCAGAACATCTATGGTTCATCACTGGAGAAGATGCTTAAACTTCCTCAGCTCCACTTTAGAAGAGGCCCACTCTTTTCCAAAATAGTAATTACTGCTCTAGCCTTAATGCTCAGTCTGCATGGCTCCCATTGGGAAGGACTAGACAGACATGTCAAAAATAGAAAGATGTATTGTACAGTTGGGGTGGGGTGGAAAGAAAGAAAGAGAGAAAGAAAGAGAGAAAGAAAGAGAGAAAGAGAGAAAGAAAGAGAGAAAGAAAGAAAGAAAGAAAGAAAGAAAGAAAGAAAGAAAGAAAGAAAGAAAGAAAGAAAGAAAGAAAGAAAGAAAGAAAGAAAGAAAGAAAGAAAGAAAGAAAGAAAGAAAGGAAGGAAGGAAGGAAGAAAGAAAGGAAGAAAGAAAGATAATTCTGCAGTTCCCAGAAATGGAGCTGACATCATTTTTGTCTCAGCTGTAAGCTTCAGGTCATTATCCCTTCTGAATAGACTGGCTTGACATACAGCCAGAACATGAAGCTGCAACACACATTTTGTCTGGAGCACAGGTGGCAGTGTAAAATCCTAGGAACATTAAATGGAAGAAAGTATTTGCATGCAGTGTCCAATTATTCTTAATTGTAGTTTCACATTCACTCAGATATACTTGAAATCTGAACCAAGAATACGCACATGGAAACTATTACACATACCACAGTATGTAATAGCATACCATTGATCAACATTAATTTCACGTGAGAGTGGACAAAGTATGAACTTCAACACTCCTAAAGTTTATTGTAATTACTGATTAGGAGCCAACTATGCATATTTCTTGCACACAATATTCCTATAAGGGGCAAGGGAACAGAACATATTTCTGTTACTTACTCATCCAGTATTTTTTTAATATCTTCTGTGATGTCTGTATTTTTCCTTTAGCTTATTTCTGGTGAAGCAAAGGGCAGCCAGATGAGTGAGCTTCTGAGGCTGGTTCTGGACCTTTTCATTCCATAACAAGGGGTGTATGAAATTATTTTCTATTCTGAATAATTTTAGTGGAAGATTCAAAACCTCAGATGGCAATGCAGAGAGCTGGTTCCTTTCAGTGTTCAAACATTCGAGCTTTCTGTAATTTTAAAGACCACCAGGCATTTATAGGCTGTTCACACCATATCCTGCCTTGACCATGTTTATATAATTTCTTAATTCCCATTAGATAAACTACTAAATGAAGATGTCACATATGCATAAAATGCTATGCATTTCTTACAGTGCACTTTACATACTGGACACAAGTGTACATACAATATTTTTCTAATTATACTTTAAATGTCTGGGTTATCTTGAAAGACAGGACTGGGCGTATCTGAATGCATTAGACATACACAGAGATCATCAACGTTAAGGGCAACAAGGAGCAACACAATCTCATGTATGAATAATTCTTTTTCTACAGTTTCTGCTGGGTGGGTTCCATAGAACTAGGTTTTAATTCTTATCTAACCAACATCTCACACTGCTTGAAAGCAACCACACATGGTTTGAAAATCCATTTTCTCTTTCTCATCATACAAACCAAGTGTAAGTGCAGACATATGGTCCAAATGAGAGAATGATCGTATTTTGCATGGGAATATTTGACTTACAGCTATCATCAAGGGGCACAGTTATACAGTTGTCATTTACTGTTTCAGTTGAAATGAGCCTTTCACATAGGACAGAAGAAGGAGAAGAGAGGGTGCAGTGAATATTCCTCATGTATTCACTGATACAATTAGTATCCAAATATGGTCCACAGTATTATGCTGTAGAGATCTGGTTTCATTTTATGTTGCTTACATACCTGAAGTTCTTGATGTCATTAGGAATAAATCTAATATCATTATAGGCAATGTCCAGATACTGGAGATCTTCTAATAAAAACAAGCTGTAATGAAAGAAAAGAGAATGATGAAGTAGAAACCTAGATGACAGAAAATTACAGAATAATTTTGGCTGAATGGGACCTCTGAAGCTCATCTAGTCCACCCCTGCGGCTCAAGCCATTCCTAACTGCTACACAGTGTGTAGTCCTCTATTTTTTTACCTAGCATGAAAGTGTATGAGGCTTAGCCTTTTTTCAGCATCCAAAACTATGGTTCAGCTTGTACATGAGTTGAAATGACCCCTACAGGTATTCTCTCCACACAGTGTCGATGTTGAGATGGGTGACTCAGTTAAATATATCTAAAGCCAGGGGGGTGAAGCTAGGTCTTAGCATTCCAAAATACTCTAGAAAGGGAATTTTGCTTCTGTACTCCAGCATCTCAACAATACAGTCACATTTTAATATATTGACTAAGTTTTAAAATGCTACCTATTTTTACTGCTACACAAAGGCAGACAGTAGAGCCAAGAATGGAAGCCACAAGACCATTCTTCCTCAAAATATTTTCAGCTAAAATGTCTACTTACTGAAAATGAGCTACAGCAGACTAATATATATATATATGCAGTGAAGATTCAATAAGGCGAGGTATTTTAGCAAGCATTACAATTAACTGCTTCAATAATTCTATCTCCTACTACTATAAGAAAGTTTTTGTTTGGGTTAAGGGAATGGCTAGAATGGAAATTAGTGAATGATTACAATGTAGGTCAAGACAGAAATCCTTTTTTGTGCTTATAAATGTGGCAATCCTCTCAAAAAAAAAATACCCATATGGAAGTTTTGATAGCAAATTGAAGGAAATTGTAAATTTCTTCAGTGACTTCAGTCTGTGAATGTCATTTGGGATTTCTCTGATGGGGTTGTTCCGGAGCACAAGGACTTTTAAGGATTTAATATTAAACAGCTGAGAAGGGAAGGAGACAGGGAATGATAAAACCAACAGCTGTTCATCATAAAGCATGTCACAGTTCTGTTATAAGTATTCTGCATTTCTGGTATTAGTAAACTATGCTGGAAGAACTGGGAAATAAATATTGTAAGACTAGCTAGTACAAGTACTGTATATGTAGATTTAGCTAACTACTGTAAGTGTTACTGCAGATACAGTATGAGACACAATTGCCTATCACTTACTGTATCACTTACAACACTGTGATTGAGAATTGCAGGCAGAGCTGCTAGTGCTGCTGGTTAAGACTGTCCAGCATTTCTCTTTATAAGCCTTGTTTTTGCTCCTGATGTTGCATCTTACCTTTTTGAGATGAAATTCTCCATCTCTATGTCTGCTTCAAAAATGTTTTTGCTAAAAAACATATGAATGGAAATCAGGGGAAAAATATATATCTTAACTACTGGAAGCGCCATTATTTACATTACTCATCTCACTTCTTAAGGTCTTGTATGCTTGGCTGCATACAGATGGTGAGTCAGAAAGGCAAGGAGTAGGGAGGAACACATTTTGGAAGTTTGAAAAATATTATTTTAGCTCCATAGCTCAAGAGCCCTGTGCTGTTGAGGAAGACATCTGAAGGTCTAAATTGGTGCTGCTTTGAGTAGCGGTTTGGACTAGAGGACCGCTGGAGCCCTTCCAGCCTGCATCTAGAACTTTAAGTTGTCCAAGGACAGCCTTTGCCAAGGCAGGCACAGCTCTGGGCCTGAACAGGGGAGACCTTGTAACCACGTAGCTACCACCGCATCAGGTAGCATTGCAGTGCGTGTGTTATCCTGGGCAGTGCTTGTAAAAACAAGAAGCAGCGAAATACCCGCAGTCCCCTAACATGGACACATCTGTCTGCATTGTCAGGAATTTGCTCAAACTATAAGTGTCTGAAAAAATACATAGACTGCAGCTATGTTCACTAAACCTTTTCTGAATTTTGATAGCTATTCTTTCCTAGTGATTCTGTCCACACTAAGCCTGCTCTAATTTTGATTTTTGCCAGTAACTGAAGGTTTTCAGCTGCTGCAGATCATGTCTGGATACCTTAAGTTGGTCTGACTGAGACCAGTGGGAATTGTAGCTACAGATTGCTGGGGGAAGAAGGTGGATAAGGGACAGGAAGACCTGTGGGAGCAGACAGAGGCTTGGGAGGACAGCCATAAAGACTTCTGTGACTCTTCCCATGATTCTTACTAACCCCAAATAACCAAAAAGGTGAAGAATTTGAGTGTTGTAAGTTATTGTTTTTTCATTTGTTTTCAATATCTGTGCTATGACATATGCATTTAAATCATGACTTGTTGAAAGTTACTTTCTATATCTAAACTGTAAAATTTCATCCTTACAACATTTTCAATGAGGTAACGGAAAATAAGCAGCACATACCTCCATAGGAAAGAAGAGTAAATTATTGAATGACAAGTTAAGGCAGACCAAGGTATCCATTAAAGAAGTCAGGTCTGGAAGGTGAAACATAAAGTAGGCCTAAAAGACATATAAAAAAATGGGTCAGCTGAGTGAAGAAACCTCTCAGCCTTTTAATTTAAATGCAAAAAGTAATGTCCTTAAGAACAGTTTCTTAGGGCTCACAGATTTGTCATGAAAGTCAGAAATACTACAATTTGATTCCCCTGTGGATGGAGCCAGCTTAAGCAGCATCACAGATATGCCCAAAGGCCATATTATAATCCCAAATTTCAGCCCACCTTTCCTCTTGCAACAAAATCCCTCACCGTCATTCCTACTCCTTTCCCTCACATCTAAATAACCTGTTCTCTTTTTTCAAGCATGCACACAGTCCAGAATTCGACTTTCTGCTAAATTCATCCAATCGAGGAGCAATCAACCCCTTGCCTTGGGGTCATGGGGTACAGAGTGGCATACGTCCACACTGCCCTGCTGACCGCCTTGAGAACAGACTGTACTTATACTGCATAGCACTTGGCTACGAGTCTCCCATCTGCTTTCATGTATAATTATTATTCTGCTTTTTTTTTTTTAATTTTTTTTTCAGACTGCAGAGTCCAAAATACCACGAGGGTACTTTGAAACCTGCAATACTGGTGTCTTTATAGAGTGTGCAAAGGCATATAGGGAGACAAGCCCTAAAACATTCAATGAATATGGAAAAGGGAGATAAATCAGGTGCGGTCTTTTCCATACTGTTTATTAGCTTGGGCCTTGCAGTGAACCAGCCCAGCACTACAATGAAGTTTTGTTGTAGAGGGTTAGGGTTAGAAAAACTGGGGATGAATGAATATTTTTGCAACGCAGATGATCAGGGAATCAACACTTAATAGAGCACAGAGGGGAACTAAGATACAGACATACAAGATCTACACCTGCAAATCACTGAGAGCACTGAGGTCCTCTTTCATTAGTGCCCTGGTTCAGGCTGCTTTCCTAATTGTGCGATGAAACAAGTGGCCCAGTTCTGTAGCTGCCACTAAGCTCTGTGATTTTGGGGTTGCATTTTCATTTTATCCCACTCTCTAACGTTGTTCAAACTGTATCAGATTTCCTTTCGTGACTTCCCAAGGGTGTACCAGATATATTAGCTCAGGAAGCCTAGTCAAGTTCTGGAATATACTCATCCTCTAAAGAAGATCCAAAACATCCAAAACATGCAATCCAAAACATCTCCAGACCTGGGCAGTGAAACTCTCGTTCATTTTGTTGTTCATTTATTAAACTCTTACTTTTCATTTCTAATCTAAGAAATTTTATACAAATCTCTGCTAGGAGAGTACTGCTTCTGCATTATTATGATACCTCAGGAAAGTATATAGTTATTGTTACACACACTGTCTCAAACTGCATAGATGCTGAGATAATATTTAATTAGTGTCACATATAAAACTTTAAAATATATATATAAATCTAGCATCTGGTTCCTTGTAAGCCAGAATTAATCATTTTCATGACAGATACATAGTAAAGCATAAATAAAGTATATCTACATAACATACAGTACCTACTAAATTGCCTGTAGTCATACCAAATCTAAATCTAAGGGTTACAGTACAATACAACACAATCTAAGAGTTATAATCAATAGGTACATGAATGTAAATAATGAAGATTATTATAATGAAAATGGAATTTATATACTGTATTGGAGTTCAGAGTTTTGTTGGATTCCTGGCATCTGTTTTGCAAGAAAAACAGTGCTTCATCTGAAGATTTCCCATGGTAGTACTACTACCAAATTGTCTATATTTCATTAAAATCAAAAAACAAAATGAAAATTCTTCTGGATGTTAACAAAAAATCTGCAAAATGACATTCTAAAGATGGAAAATATTTCCAGCAAAAATGAAAACTCAGTGCAGATGTTCCCACTGGTAGTTGTGAAATACTCAAGAAATGAGCAAGATAGTTTGAGATACTAGAAGGATTTTGTCATGGAGTTCAAATTTGTTATGCTGATGAATAGTTTCAAATTGGGTAATTCATGAACAACAGATAAGAACTCTCCATTATCAATTCCTCATACGGAACAAAGTTCACTGATTTGGTAAACAGCTTCAACAATCCCTTTTGATTTTAAATAAATATCTTTGAGGATGTAGAAGCAAAACCAGAAGCACTTTGTCTTCTAAGCAACACGATAACCCTGAGAACAAATACCTTGACAAGACATTTGCTGAGCTGTGTGAGTTGTGGTATCTCTGCTTCAGGTGCAAGCCCCTCCCTTTTTCAGTTCTGTTTCTGTGTGTGTGAATGGTGAGAGTATCTGAAACAGCAATGAACCCTGGAATTTGTCCTGTTTCAGCTTAAAGCAGATAATGGGGTTGGGAGTCCTTGGCAGACCTAGGCTGCAGGTCTGGAGGGCTGGCAGTCAGTGGGTCTGGAGATGCATCTCTGGCCTTTGCCCCTCCTCCAGAGTGCTCTGGGGGCAGCAGCTCCTGGGCCCTGTGCACCAGGGGGAGTTTGGCTCTTCTGTCACATTCCCCATTCAGACAGATTTCTCTCTTTGACTCCTCCAAGGGCAAGACAGTGGGGAGGATGCTTTGGTCCCTGTCTGTTGATGGGATCATAAAAGCTTAAAAGCTGGGCAAATTTAGGGTCATGTTTCTTTGATAACAACAAACTGTGGTCAGATTGTCACTTGGTTAAAAGATTGCTTTTGCTGGCGCTTCTAGTTACATCTTTAAGCACAAAAGCAAGGCTTACTGCAGAGTTGCATGAAAATGTGTTTTCATATCTAATACGTTTCTGAGACACTGAAAAATATTTCCTGTTCCCAAAAGGACTGTTCTATATTCATCAAATTTAAATTTCTTGATGACTCAGGAAGATATTGTTATTATTTAATCTTTTTATGAATCTACACTTCTGTTTTAATAAAAAAGGCAACACTTCAAAGGAAAGGTGCCTCAGAGAAATTAAAAATGTGTTTTACAAAATAGAAATGAAGATATTTGAAAGAAAATTGAAAGTGTTGACAACTTTTATAATTCAATTCCATTAGAAACTTTTGGACTGGTTTTTAATGGTGGCCAAGAAGTAGGTGGAACGCCAGAACGCTTGCTATGAACTGAGGCCCCTCCCCAGTTTTCATTTTGCTTTTAAAGTTTGGCATGACTCGGCGTATTGATCGTGCAATTCCTTTACACACAGATCTTCACTGCTGTACAGCATACCAGCACACAGCAACCCAGATTTCTGCAATTTCTAGATACAGTGAATTTTCAGGAATAGAACCCCAGCCACAGCAAAGCATCAGGTCTCTCAGTTCTCCCATAGATAAAAAAAGGCGATATGACAAATCTTCAAATTTCCATTATTGGAGGCCTCAGCAATGCTGCACAGATCATTCCACTTAGATGCACAACGTTATGCAGTGTCTATTCTGTATAAGAAGGTGTCTCAGGCCTCAGGTAGCAGTGGGGAGACTAGGAATAACTGAAGTCAACTTGCTCCAGAAAAGGAGGTAGCACAGGCACAGCAATGCAGTGGTACGCATGAGCTGAGAGGCACAGCTGCACTGACTTGGCTAACCCCCAGGTCCGGCCTGTCTCCCCGCATGTAGCCACATCTTATGGAGGATACATCAGCCCACTCACTCAAGGCTAGCCTGGAGCTCTCTGCAACACGCGTCAGGTAAACAGGCCCTCCTAAGGTGGGGACAATGCTGTGGTATTCATGTACTCTTAAGTCATTTAAAATAATTTAAGCAGCTACCCCTCAAAAGAGAATGGATGAAAGGAAGATTTCACCATCACCAGATGACCATGAACCGAGAAACTTTTTAATATGTGGTGAGGCCTGATTGCATACTGAAAATGTGACAAGGCTAGTCTTTCCCTGGTGAGACCTCTCAAAATATCAGCAAAATGACAGCAAAGTCAGCAAATAATTCTCTTAATAATAACTAGGTAAAGTGTAGACAAGTTGAATAAGGAGGAGCTGTCATCCAAGGATCTCAGCTCTCAGCTGGTAAAGTGCAGAGTAGCTCCATTGATTTGGATGCTTTGGAGATGATTCATCCAGCTGAGGAGTTAATATACTGTACACTTTTCAGCAAAGAGAAAAAAGCTCTATAAATACTTCTTTCTACACCGATTTAAGGTTATTGCTGACAAGAACGTGAAAAATCAATAATTGTTTTTTATAGTACTGAGAAAGAGAACTCCCAGCACTGTTTGCTCATGATCATGGTTCCGGTATTTCCAACTCTGTTATTGCCAGTTTCCATTTTGATAAAAGTTGCAGAAATGCATAATAAAGTGACATAATCTGTTTGATTTGACAATGACACTTCTTACGCATATGGTAGCAGGGAACTTCAGAATAAATAGGTATCAGACAAAACTTGTACCGTATTGCTACTGGCAAACAACAAGGGACACTTATCACGTCTTCCAAACAGCCATATCACAGCATAACATTTTCAGATACTAAGCAAGTTCACTGTGAATACTGACATTACAACAGGTTTTCTAGATAATAGAACAGGAGAGGAAACAATAATACCAATTCTTTCAAGATCACAGTAAAAGGAATTGAATACTTATGGTTAATTTACACAGAGCATTTGCTTAAGATTGAGGTGTACTTCACCCAGAATGTATCCAGTTAGAGTTATTCCTGAAATCCCTGATCAATTTTTCCTGATCTATCTTCTGACTAGGTGTACTTATTCTTAGATATTCAAGTCCGTACATGAAACCCACTATTGACCTCCAAGGAGGATTTTGCTTGTCCAGATATCAACTCCTACTCCAATGGAAGCCTGCCGCAGACAGTGGGGTGAAGCCTACAAACCATTTATATAAAGGTGGATTAGAAAACTATTTCCTTGTGCTAATTTATGGACAGAAACATAAATTCTGGCAGAGAATCCCACACAGGAATTTGAGTGAAGCCTTCTCTGGCTTGTTCAGCTAGGAGACTACAGCTACTGGTTCAGACCCACCAATGGACAAAGTTTAGATCAGCAGGCAAACTCCAAGAAACCCTGAAAGATTAAATCTCTGCTGGTTCCTTACCAAAAGCAAGAGGAATCTTCTCTCATTTTCCACGTCTGACAACTCCTTTGCATGGTGCTGACAGAATTTGGGTTGAATTACAAACACTTTGGCAGAAGGTACAGTGCTGATCAAGTGCCATGAAAATTATGCAGGATGTGTCAGACAGAAAATAAGACACAGAAAAAGTACAGGGGAAATGAGGAAAGAAGCTGAGATGAAAGGAAAGAAGAAATAAATAATGGAGAATTTAGGCAAGGGAATTATTGAAGAAAAGCATGTACCACAGCTTATATCCATACAGCTGCTCTAAAGTTAACAAGAGTTTTAAAACATTCCAAGCACTTCCTTCTCATGCAGTTGTCCAGAAAGAATTTGAAGACAATTTTTTTATGTGGATGAAGTTACAAAGACAAAAGATACTTTGAATGAAAGCTGCTATTGACTATTAAACACTGCAACATGAGTACTGTGTCTTTTAAGGATATACCTGAAGGCTGAGAGCAGTCTTCTGGTTCAAGAAGCAATGCCATACTTCAACTTGGGATCTGAACATCAGTTTTTCCTCTTCTTCTTGCTTGCTTGCTAGCTATAAAACGGAAACTGGTTTCCCAAACATCCTCCACACTATTGCCATCAGGGGCATTATTAGAGTCTACGATATGAAAAAGGATGTCAAGCATTACAGAATTTCTTAGGGGAAAGCAAACATTAGAAAATAAAGACTGAATGAGAGGTGTTCTGCAAACGTCCTAAATCTAATCATGTAGATTGACATACTCAGACAAGACTCTTACATAATAATCAATTTAGCTCATGAATATCTGCATAAAAAATATAAAGATTGCAGGTTCTTTACAATCACTTCCTTTCTTTTTCCTTTGATGGGAGAAGAATAGGTCTTCATGTACAAAAAAAGGGGACTGGGAGCAGAATTGGATTATGGCCTACAGTAATGGCAGCAGTTTGTCTTCCTCCAGTTACCATTTGCAGTGATAGAGACTACAGGGTTCTCATTGTGCGTGGACTGTGTCCAACCCCAAAGGGTTCAGAAATGGCATCTTTCTCCCAAGTGCTTTAGGTCTTGTAGCTTCAACCTCACTGTCACTTCAAAGCCAAGTTAAGCTTGCAGATTATTTTGTTACATTATAATTCCACTATTTTGCTAATGCAACAGGATGTAGTGGTTGTAGTCCCCTCAGTCTGGAGTTGTCATGACACGTTTCTGAGAATCTGACTTCCCATAGAGCCATTTTATGACTGTCCCATGCTGTTCATCTGGTTTATCTCACAAAAGTGACATATACCCCATTCCTACCTGTAAAGGGTCCGGTCCGCCTTCTCTTTCAGGCTCACGTAGCTTGACTTAGTGTATAATATACTCTTTTTCTTTCTTTTGCTCTTCCAGAAGTTGTTCTGGTGAACCAGATTTTCTTACTTTCTCTTGCAAGGCCATTTCTAAAGAGAAGTGCAAAATAATAGTGGAAGATGTTGTATACACAAGAAAGAGATTCCTTAATACATATGGCTCAGAATCTGATTGCACAAAAGCCCTATATATAACTCAAATGCAGTAAGAGACTTTAAACATAAGAGATTAACTTCAAAGCTTCAGTAGGTTCAAGAAAAACAAAGAATCATAAAATAATTCCTATTGCAAGGGATCTCTGAGACATCATCAGATCCAACTCCCTGCTCAAAGCAGGCCTAGATGAGGATGGTCAGGGCCTTTTGCTGTCGATTTCTGAATATCTCCAAGGATGGAAACCCACAAATTCTCTCAGCAACCTGTGCCAGCATTTGACCAACCTCATGGGGAAAACATTTTTCCTCATAACTAACCAGAATTTTCCACTTTCCAGCTTGTGTCTGTTGCCTCTTCTGCTGTCACTGTGCACCTCTGAGAAGAGTTTCACTAGCTGAAGACAGCAGTAGGATCTCCTTTTAAGCATCTCCTTTTCAGACTGTACAAACCCAGCTCTCAGTCTCTGTTATATGTCATGTGCTTAAGCCTCCTGGCCACCTTGGTTGGCCTCTGCTTGAGTGTATCATTATCTGTCTTATACTGGGGAGCCCCAAACTGGATGTGGTACTCCAGATATGGTTTTACAAGTGCTGAATATGAGGATATAATTACTTCCCTTGACCTGCTGGCTAAGCTTTTTTTAATACAGCCAGTTTGCAGTTGGTCTTCTTTGCTACAAGGACAGGATGCTGGGTCATGTTCAACCTGTCATCTGCCAGGACCCCTGGTGCTTTTGTGCAAAGGCACTTTCCAGCCTGTACTGGTGCATGAGGGGTAATTATGTCCCAGGAAATCTGAGCCTAAGATTGTGTAGTCTATCATTAAAAAGTTTATGCTGAACCTAGGCGACTTGGAAGGACTACAGGGATGCTGTTCGCCTTTGTAGGGAGAAAGTTCATGTGGCCAAAGCCCAGTTAGAGTTGAAGCTGGCCAGGTCTATGGGAGACAATAAAAAGGGCTTTTTAAAATATGTCAATTAGTAAAAGGAGAAGCAGAGAAAACATAGGTCCACTACTTGATGGGGATAGTCACCTCACGAACGAGGACATAGGCAAAGCAGAGATGTTTAATGCCTCCTTTGCCTCTGTCTTCAACACCGATGATGGGCTTCGGGACCCCGGGTGCCCTGAGCTGGAGGACCATGAGGGTGGGAAGGATAAACTCCCAGCCAACCCGGAATGTGTGCGGGATTTGCTGCTCCACTTGGATCCATACAAGTCCATGGGGCCGGATGGGATTCATCCCAGGGTGCTCAGGGAGCTGGCTGACATCATCGCGGGACCTCTCTCAATTATTTTTCAACGGTCTTGGGAATCTGGAGAGGTCCCAGTTGACTGGAAGCTGGCAAATGCTGTGCCAATTTTCAAGAAGGGCAAGAAAGAAGACCCTGGTAACTACA
>VXAL01015238.1:217026-228009 GCA_013399475.1 Chauna torquata
GTGAAGCTATTGGAGAGTGTCCAGAGAAGGGCTACAAGGATGGTGAAGGGCCTAGAGGGGAAGACATACGAGGAGCGGCTGAGGTCACTTGGTTGGTTCAGCCTGGAAAAGAGGAGGCTGAGGGGAGACCTCATCGCGGTCTACAGCTTCCTCACGAGGGGGAGTGGAGGGGCAGGTGTCGATCCCTTCTCCCTGGTGACCAGCAATGGGCCCGAGGGAATGGAGTCAAGCTGCGACAGGGAAGGTTCAGGTTGGATATCAGGAAAAGGTTCTTCACCGAGAGGGTGGTCGCGCACTGGAACAGGCTCCCCAGAGACGCAGTCACGGCACCAAGCCTGTCGGAGTTTAAGAAGCGTTTAGACCGTGCTCTCAGTCACATGGTCTGAATTTTTGGGTAGACCTGTGTGGAGGCAGGAGTTGGACTCGATGATCCTTGTGGGTCCCTTCCAACTCGGAACATTCTATGATTCTATTACAAAACAGTTTCACAGAAAAGCTTTCTCAGCATTAAAAATTGAGATCAAATAATAATATGCCCGACCAGTACCAGGAGGTAATACATAGCTTAACAGCTGCACACGCTCAATTTACTGGTTCTCTCAATCAGTCTCAGGTATCACCTTTATCTAAGTTACAATTACTGTATCTGCATCCATGGTGTAAGCAACCAGTATGGAGCATAAGCTTAAGCTTAAGCTTAAGCTTGGCTACGGTGAACAGATGTGAGTTTCTGTGCTTAAAATAGAACTACTATGGTTTGCTCTTTTTTACGCAGTTCTTAGTTCTTACGCACCCATCTTAGATGTTTACCTTGGGTTAGTAAAACTTGCGTTCTGGAGGTTTCTGTCCCTCTCTCCTTGGGTTAAGGAAGAAGCGTGCATTACTAGTTATGATTAAGTGACTAACTTCAGGGATTTGAAATTAGGTAATACGAACTGCCTCCTTGAGGTTTCAGTTTCAGTGCAGAGTCTGCTGCACTGTCACTTAAGGTAGTAGTGGTTTGCCAACTTCACAGAATTTTTTAAAAATGGTTTTGGACAACACACAGAGTTAGGAAGAAGAAGGGATGCACGTGCCTAAGAAAGAGAGGGAGAAGGGGACACTACAGCATTAGCTATTCCCAGCTCTGATGATCTTCTTGAAAAGGACTGGAGAGGCTGAGACAAGGCCTCAGAAAATGCTCTGGATTTATTATTATCCTTTTCTTCTTTCCAATGCAGCTGAAAAGAAACACACTAGAGTACCTCTCTAACAAAATACCTTTCCAGTAGGGTGAAACTTCCACGTGTTACCATCCACTTCCTCAAAACTACTTTTGTAGTCCCTAGTGACACAGCACCTGTATTCCCACCCATGCAGAGTTTGGATGAGTGGTGTGGTCAAACTACAGAGTCTGCAGAAAAGCCTGTAGCAACTGTACAATGCTGCTTTTAGCCTTTCACAGGTTTGGGTAGACTGGATACAACCAGGAACATGAATGCAACAGCCAGGTGTCTGTCACTGCATCTCATCAGAAAAATCCGAGTGCCATTTTTTTTCTTCCAAAATGCACCACATTTCTCAAACTCTGAACACACCGAACAGAGTTCCTGGCAGTGGAAGGGATGCCCTCTTGAAGTTGTGTCCATGCAACCTGTGCAACAGAACCACGTCAGCAATGAGAAACACATCCCCTGTGCCAAAGCACATGCAAACCCAAAGTGTGACAATTACTTCAGACTGTGCATTTTCACCTTTCACATTATTACCACACACCAAAACACCATTTCCACTGTGTGAATGATTTACAGTGGAAGTGCAGAAATAACTGTACACCTGCTTCTAGACTACCACAGTATAAGGATGAGGCAAACACTTCTTCCCATGAATCAGAGTTACTCATTAGTCAGCAATGGAAAACTGATAACCAGGAATTCGACATTTGAGACTTGGTTCTCAGAGAGGAAAAAAGATTGAATTAACATGAGGTAATTAAAACAATGTCAGCTTCTGGCTGCACCTCCATGCCTCTAAAGCCAGTTATACAACCCAGCTTCACCTTTAACGCATCTCAGGATGGGACCCATGGAAGACCTTTCTCTACTATCATTGCACTGTTTCTGCTGGAAGGAAACCTGGTTGCAGAAGCACTGAGAAACCTGGGGTGTACTACAAGTAGTCCTCTGGGAAGGCAGAACTGTGGAGGCCCTCTGTGGATCTCACCCCTCCTCCTCCAGCTCAGGCATAGCCTCTAGTGCTGAGGTTTCAGGCTACAATGTGACTGGAAGCAACATCAGCTTACAGAACTCCCTCTCGCTTGCTCCTTCCACTGTCTCATACTTCTCTCACAGCTTGCAGCAGCACAACTGTTTGTGGGAGATCACTAATATAGGACCCAGTAGGACATTGGTCTGTCCTGAAGAAAATCCTGCAAAAACAAATATAGCTTTTTTTTTAAGCTGGATAAATTTCTTGATCTCATCTGTAGCATGGCCACAGCAACTCTAGTTTCAGTACAGAGGTAGATGGTATATGGTTGTGCAGGGGAAGAAACAAGATATCAGCATTATTTTTAAACCTGCTTAACATGAGACCTGCTTAACATTTAAATCTGCTTAACATGACTGGAGAAGCAGCATAATGCACTAAGAACACTCAATGTGCTTTGGGTAGGAAGCTCAGGCTTACGGAAACTTGACATAACCTCGTTCTCTCTGTACGTATTTTCAAAGACCTACAGCATGGGACTTTTCACAGTTCCCTTATAGCATCAGTTATAATAAAGTTACACACTTTTAAATCATCTTATGCTGTTATCTGAAAACACAGCATTTCAATTAGTTATCACAAACCATAATTCTTCACTGGCTATTTCTCGAGTAATGAGGGCAAATTCAAAGACCTACACAAATAAAACCCACACATAAATGACAGTTTTTTTCTCCCTGCAAGAGATGCTTAGGAAAAGCTTACAATAAAACACTATACCAACAAAAAGATACTATAATATTTAATATTAATTACCTAGGACTTTCTGTTGCTCAGGCTTTCTTGTTTTGACTAGTGGTAAATCAATATCAGACAAAATCACTGTGTTAACTTCAGTCTGCAAGTTCCTGTTTTCAGTCATTAACCGGCCACTGAGGACTTCATAGTTGTAGTGGGAAACAAGTGGCTTTTTGAGTGTTGACTTCAAAGGCAGATGGTGAAAGGACGAACCTGCAGCTAGACTTTCCAGTGTAAATATAGGAGGAGTGAAATGGGCAGGGCCAGTGCTCTGTAATTCTTGGTGCTTCACATGAAAGAATTTATGATTTTTATGAAATGTGAAGTTATTAGGCCCACTGGGAGTTTTAGTAATAATAAAATCTCTCCTAGGAGTTTGGACAGAAAGGATGTTTTTCTCTTTGCTTTGG
Source organism: Chauna torquata (assembly GCA_013399475.1). Lineage (NCBI taxonomy): Eukaryota > Metazoa > Chordata > Aves > Anseriformes > Anhimidae > Chauna > Chauna torquata. The sequence goes on from VXAL01015238.1 coordinate 220,422, forward strand.
CTTGGCATTTGGCTGCTTGCATAGACAGGAATAATTTCATATTTATCATGCAATTTCCTTTGGTCATGGAAACCTGTAGTTTTGGGCTGGATCTGTATTTGCTCGTGGTCACCATCTTGATTAAGCTGACGCACATGTCTGCTTTGCAAACGTATTGGGCAAGAAGAAATGCGGTCAGACTGGGGTTGGGTACTGCCAGGCAGGAATTGAGTGTGAAGAAGGAGGTCTTTGAGCTGGACTTGTGTTTGATCATGGCAAATCTGATAAAGAGACAGGAATGTATCCTTGCGCTGGATTTGCACTGGACTCTGAGAAATCTGACCATGGCTGAGGGAAGCATCTGTTTGCTTGACTTGCCCTTGAGCACTGACATAACTGCGAGACGCTGCTTTTCCATTTTCAACATTTGTGCTCTTCATTGCTCTAGTTAGGTACTGTCCAAAAACCTGGCCTGCTGAAGACATAAGAAAAAAATACATTTAGAATGAGGCATACTCTGGCATTCTTTTTGAGGAAAAGCTTGTGTGACAAATTGTCCATGCCCCATCCAGATTTTTCTTGTTCAGACGAAATGAACAAACAATTAAGACTAAGCATCTCAGCATTACCAATCACAAAATAAGTTAGTATTTTTTTTCCACACAAATGGAATTCACCTATACACTATATTAAGTGATGTGCAGCATGCAGTAGAAGGGTTAGATAACAAACAGGACAAAATAGGGTAGGGTTTTAGAGGTATGAGTCCTATAGCTTAAGAATGAATGAGCAGTGTTCTACTGTATGTGAAATTTTTGGCCAACAGGTCCCTATCTAGGGATCTTGCATCCATTCTGCTAGGTGTGACATGACAATGCAATGAGATCTGTAACCTGGGAAGCAGACAGGACTCCTTCAGCGGGTGCTCCTCTGTATGCTCCATAGCGTTCCCTGTATCACCTAAACCCCACGTTAACGCTACTGAAAGGGAAAGGGGAAAACATTCAGGGAAATTCCCTATCAAAAAAGCACCATGGAGAGGACTTGTTTAAGTCAGTTGTGGCCAGGCTGTGAAACGAACAGGGAAATCAGCTTCTGGAAATTGTCTCCAAATAACTGCAGGATCTTTTCCAAGTCATAGAGAGCCTCACAGAATTTATCATGCCTGTGCAGAAGCACACATATTCTGAGTCTGGGTTCTTTTTTCTGCTGTTAGGTGCTCAGCTGAAGCACCAGAGTCAGAAGCTTGTCTGCTCCTTGGTCCTATTAATAATACAACAGGATACATAATTCCTCTGTTTGGAAGAGGGGAAAGACCCCTCAGACAGTGAACCAGATCTTCAGCCAGCTAAACAACTCACTGGAATTGTTTACTTCTCTTCAGTGATTACTGAGAGGCTTAGAAATACTATTTACTTAGCTTACTCCCCTCAGTTCGATGACTAGCATGTAGGAAGGGATGGTGCTGAGCACTAGTGTCCCACACCACTGAGGCATCATTTCATACTCCTCACATATGAGACAGACTTTGCTACTAGGGATATCCCCAAAGACCTCATTCTGGAGGTCTATCAGCCCCTTCGCTAGTCCCCAGTTTCCAAAAGGTACTGCCCAGCAGTCATTTAGTCCTGAACATTTTTATCAACAAAGAAATACTTAGTAAATTATCCTTCATTCAGCCTGCGCAGTTCCACAAGCTTGGTGCTTTGTTTGCTTTGCTAGGAAGACTCATTTTCAGTGACCTGCTGTGGGAGAAGTCACTCTCTATAGCTCTCTGCTACAGCTCAGCTCTCAGAGAAAGCTGGGACCGTTGGCTTATCTCCCTGGCTTTCTTGCCCTCCAGTACCGTGGTTGACAACTTCAAAGCCCTCTACCAGGCACAGTCCACCACCATATCTATCTGAAATTTCTTCTGCATTTTCAGTCAATTGCTTAATTGTGTTACATCTTTCACTTTCTACAATCTCCTGCAGGGGAAGACGTGCATGTGACACCACTGAAAGGCTCATCTTTTTTCCTAGCTCAGAGCTCCTGGTCCCAGGTCTCAGTCTCACACTTCATGAAGCACAAAACAACGCCATCCCCTAAGATGATCGAATTTCTATTGCTGAAGAGTTGTTTTTAGAGCAATGGTCATGCTGCTGTATAAATATCTATCAGGTGCAATGGTTACATTTGGAGAAATACTTGAACAAACTTTATTGAGCAGCTCTTAGGTTCTTGTCAGGTGTACTATATAAATACATAACCTATAAATAGCATCCATCACTAATCATTATGCTCTACTACAAGGACAGCCATCACAATAAAACTTCAATTCAGGATACACAGTTGTCGTGGTTTAGCCCCGGTAGGCAGCTCAGTGCCACACAGCCGCTCGCTCACTCTCCCCAGGTGGGATGGGGAGAGAATCAGAAAGGTAAAAGTGCGTGAACTCATGGGTTGAGATAAAGACAGTTTACTGGGTAAAGCAAAAGCCGCATGCGCAAGCAAAGCAAAACTAGGAGTTCGTTCACTACTTCCCATGGGCAGGCAGGTGTTCAGCCACTGCCAGGAAAGCAGGGCTCATCGCGCGTAACGGTTTCTTGGGAAGACAAACGCCATCACTCCCAACGTCCCCCCTTCCTCCTTCTTTACCCCAGCTTTTATGGCTGAGCATGATGTCATATGGTGTGGAATATCTCTTTGGTCAGTCTGGGTCACCTGCCCTGGCTGTGTCCCCTCCCAGCTCCTTGTGCACCCCCAGCCTCCTTGCTGGCAGGGCAGCACGAGAAGCAAAAAAGTCCTTGGTTCTATGTAAATACTGCTCTGCAACAACCAAAAACATCGCCACTATTTTCATCAAAAATCCAAAACACAGCATTGTGTGAGCCTCTACGAAGAAAATTAACTCTGTCCCAGCCAAAACCATGACAACAGTTTATCTATCACTTTTAAAATGGTTTAAATCGTCAAAGCACAGCTCTGGTGCTGAGCCAGAAATATTTACATCTGTTCGGACAGCGCCAGGCTGGAAATGTACTGTATAGAAATAGATTTTACCAGCCTTTCAAAATAATCTTCAGAAGGGCTTAATAATATCAAAGGGCCAATCACCACATCTTCTAAGTTTTCAACCTCACTTCTCTAACTTAATTCTCCTTAACATTTTTAATAGTTATAAAGGTATTATTCTTAATATATTATAATTGTTCCTTTTAAGTTAGTGTTACATATTGATATTAACAAATATAGCATGGCAGTGTTCTAACAAAAAACAATGAGTTGTAACAAGTCAAATTACTTATAATTTATATAAAACATCACAAAAATTATTTTGATTTTTTTTCTTTCTGGTGGTCTGCCTTAGTGATTATGTGAAGACTGAGCAGTTTTAGCTATCTAGATACTCTAACGTAATTACAGAATCTAGAGGGAAATAAAAAATAGCAGCTTGCTTTGGTCTCTTTAACCCAGTTCGCGGGGACAGCATTGTTCTTTCATGTGACTTTTCTTTCATATTATGTTTATTCTAGTCTGCTGATGAGTGAAAAAATTTTGAAAAAATACTGTACACCTTACTTCTATAGCAGATCCTGGGGCCTTGCCATTTTGGCTGAAGTCAGTGAATCTGTTCAGACATCAGGATCCTTCTTTACAGATCTGGTTTCAGGATTGGTGCCTAGTTTCCAGCTTTTTTTTTTTTTTTATCACTTAGGTTATAAATATTTTGATTATAGATCATGTTATTGTTTTTCATTTTTATTTTTAAAGGTTAGTGATTAAATATTTAATCAATAGCTACTTTATATAAACTGGAAAGAGCTTTTCATTCACATATTCTGGCACACAAAATGTCTACTTATTTCTGAACTGTATTGCACTGCAATTCCTTTGTTCTTAAATAGAATTTCCTGATGACTTTAAAATAGTATAAGCTAATATATGTCTTTTTACATGAATGTACATTCTGAGAAGAACAGGACCATCCCCCAGAAACATATTTTTTTCTTTTTGTCCAAATCAAAGTTTCATCTCACTTCCCCTGTGGCCTGACTCTATCTCTTCCAATTTAACTTTTCTTGAAACCATCAGTTTCCCATGTTACATTCTCAGATGAGCTAGGGGGACTGCCTCTATTATCCGGTAGGTAGTGTTCAAGTCTGACAGGTGGAAGCCTCAGGTTCCAGCACCCGCCCCTACTCCTCCTCCACTATTTTACATGAACAGCCTCCCAGAGAGATGCGGGTCGTATGGGTCACCGTGCAGTCCTATTCACACTGCTTTGCACTAGTTGCTTACAGCACTTGCTGGCAAGGATTATGTAGACGAGATTTATCCTTTGTTGAACAGCTGTAGCAATTACAAATAGACACTTACAGCACATTTCGTGCTAGGGTAAGAGGTTGGCAGGCTAGCATCAGCTCGCATTAGCATGCCTGCACTGCACATTAGCATACGGAGCATGTTCTGGATCTCTCATACTGCACTATCCAGGAGCTTCAGCATTAGAATTGGCTGACCAGAGCCAGTGTGGGTATCTCTAAGCACTCCGTTGAGTATTTACAGATTAACCAACAGATCCAACTTATTCTGTGTTAATTTTAGAGAACACATGGAATTTGCAACTATGCACTACAAGAACTGTTTTTGTACAATTTACCTTTACCAACCTTCTCCCTTGGTGTAGATAGTTTAGATGGCAGCTTAGGAGGCAGAGGTCTTCGAAGCAGTTTTGGCTGTCCAGCCATTTTCTGCTTTGCTTTTGTTCCTGCCAGATGACTGAAAATGTTTCAAAAAACCAGAAAAATTTGACAAGTCAAAACAAAAGAAATAGTCATCTCTAGTTTAATGTGCCAAACTACAAATGTCTGCTCACATTAACTGGGTGATAGAAGAATCATAAAACAGGACAAGTAGCCAAAAAGGGAGATTTGTTCTTAGTGACTGATTCAACAGTTTTTCTAATTATCATTAGTGTTTCAGGAAATAAATCAGTGATACTATAAAAAAAAATCAAAAAGAGCTATTCTATTAACCTTGGAACACTTGCATTAAAGAATGATTTTCAGCACCTCTGTCACAGAAGGTGAAGCAATCATAGTTTTTCATCTCTGAGGAAAAGGAGGAACAGGAAATTAGAGAAACACCCCACGTTGAACATTCTGAAAGCTCCAGGAAACAGTTTTCTGCTGGATAAACAGATTTAATAACAGCAACAGTTAATGCTGGTTAAAAAAAAAAAAAAAGGCCAAGTATGCCAGCAGTGTATTTAGGCTTCTTCCTCTCTTCCTATTAGTTCATGAATGCATACAATGATATTGATTTCAATCACAGAACTCCTGACTTGGTTTCAGAAGTCTTCTCATTACATAACATGAGAAACTGGTGGTTTACAGAGTTCAGGCCTTTTTTTTTTTTTTATGGTGTAGGGCTAATAACATATAGGACATACACAATATAAAGACTGTCCTAGAGAACTTGAAATCAGAAGGAAAACACAGAAGACAAACCAATGATGAAGGTGACTTTGAAGAGAAAATTAAAGTGCCTTTATCAGAAAACTACTGGCTCAGAGGAAGATTTACAAAGATTAAGAAAATTCTCACATACAGCTAGAAACAAGGGGATCTATAGGCAAACAAACAAACAAACAAACAAAAATATTTCAATGATTTCTTTTGAAAGTATTTATTTTTTCTTTTTAATTTATTGAGATTCCAATGCAACTTTGCATGTGGACAAGATTAATTTAAATGAAGTGTATCATTATACAAACTGTGATGAAAAGAACAAAAATCTGTGATGAAGAACAAACACAGTCCTGAAGCATGTAAGCAGGACCAAGTTCAGATTTGACACTTGGCTTATGGACTTGAATGACAATGAAACAAGTGGATGGAGAAAGGAAGAGGTAGGAGAAGCTTAAAAAGGGAGCCTGGACTTCAATTTTAGCCATGCTGAGTATGAATAAATGGTCAAACATTGCAACAAGATGAGCTACCACTACACAAAAATAACCAGAATGTGGCATGGTTCACGCCTACTGGAGGCACAGGAGGAGATACATAATAAAAAAAAACCTGAACAACAAAAACCCACAATGCAGGAATTCTTACAAATTCAAAGATGAATTTTAAGAACGGGAGAAAAACACTCTGCAGTTACATCCGGACTTTCCAGGTGATACGCTGCATCTTATCATCCCAGTCTTTCCCTCTTCAGGATAGGGGTTCTGCCTCGCACCTGCCACAGGGATCGTAGCACAGGACAATAATTCAGTTTGGAAGGGACAGGAGGGTCAACTAAGAGGTCCGAGCAGATTACTCAGAGTTTTAACCAGTCTGATCTTGAAAACCTCCAAGGATGGAGACCTCACAACCCTTTGGGCAACCTCTATGCCCCCTTCCAACACTGATATAAAAATCAAGACATAGAGTTCACATCTGGTAAAGGCACACATCTAAATACAGAAAAATGTTCTTGGTTTCTCTCCATGTAGGTAGCCTGGGTTGAAATTGGCTGACAGATCAAGGAGGGTGAGCAATGTTCTCAGCCTTGGTTAAGAAGGAATCATCAGTGCCCTGAGGCGCACTGCCTGCACATCACCAGGGGCAGAACAGACTGGAAAGAAATGAAGGCCTAGGATGAAAGTGGAGATGAAGAACTCCTGACAGCAGGTGCAAGCAGCGCATTCAGTTGGCTCAGAGTCAGGGAAGGAGGTGAAAGCACCAGAGGAAACCTTGAAGTTCTGGAGATGAGCAGGATGGGTATGAATGAAAGCAGAAGACTGGGTGGGAGCAGTAGAGCAAATGCAGCTCAGACAAGAAACCCTAGTTTCTGGCAAGGATGGAAGAAAGAGCTCTTCCAGCTGCTAGAGACAGGAAGGATAAAAGCAAGTCAAAGGGAAAGAGAATTTGATTCTCTCGTGAGATAAAACGGACCATTATAGTTGGTGAGATTCTAGGTAAAATCGAAGTGAGAGCAGAAGCAAAAAGTTCAAAGACTGTGGCCGCAAAAACATGGCTGTGGTCACAACTGTAGGTCTAATTTAGTTCAAGATACCAGACAGTTGAGTTAACAAGCTGTCAATGCTGAAGAAGGGAAGAAGCAAATTATTTGTGGGGAAACTCAACCTGGTGAATGCAAAAGCCGAGCAAAGGACACAGGAGGAAAGGAAGGAGGTGTCTGCTACAAATCCTGCCAGGCAGAGACCTTGCAATGGGAGAAGGGCAAAGCCAAGGGCAGGCGAGAGTGTGGGACACAATTGACAACAAACACATATGGAGAGAGATTTCAGATGAAGATATAAAGAACCCTCGATACATTTACGGCGCTTCACCCATTCCCCTCAGCGCTGCACACCGCGGCAAGGCCACCCAAAGCACCCGGCGGCACCAACGCCGGCCCTCGGGCTGCCAGCCCCAGCGCTGCCGCGGTAACAGCAATAACCACGCTCCGCGTCGCGGCGCTCGGGATCGGGGGTGCTCTCTGGGCCAAGCCTGCCCGTTAATTCACTTTTCCCCCCACCCCGCTAAGCCGAGGACGGCTTGGGGCAGCGCGGGGCCCAGGCTCCCTTCCTCCCACCCAAAACGGAGAGCCCTCCCCCCGCGACTCCACCGCGGGGGCA
>VXAL01015238.1:228205-266535 GCA_013399475.1 Chauna torquata
GCGGCTGCCGGCCCCGGGCAGGCTGCGGGCGGGCAGCAGCGCGGGCAGCGCGTGTGTCCCCGCGGCGGTGGCGCGGTGTCGGGTCGGCTCGGGGCAGCCGAGAGCGAGTGCGGGGCCGGAGCCCCCCGGGGAGGCAGCGAGCTGGAGCAGCGGCTGCAATAACGCCGGCATCGGGGGGGCTGGAAGCTCCGGTGCCTTCGGTGCTCGCCCTGGCAGCACCCCCCGAGTGTTGGCACACGGGCAGAGTCGGGGTGTGTGGGGGAATCTGGCGTGTCGCGGTGCGAACCGGGTCGCGTGGGGTGAGACCTCTTCCGATGAGTCTCGGAGATGAGGTTGGTTTCGGGAGATGTGGCACTGCAGCCCTGGCTCGAGCAGCCCCCGGCTGATCAAACGCGACGGAAGTCTTGCCGGAATAAAGTCTGCTTCGAGTGACTTGGAAATGTGGGCTAGGACAGAGAGGGGACCACGAGGGTTGGGATGATGCTGAGGGGGAGACACGTTTAGCATCTCTGTTCGATGAAAATGGGTTGCGTTTTGGGACTGATGAGTAGACTGCATCTGTGTTTTGTCAACACTAATCACCCGCCATCATTTTCTGTGTCAAAAACTACTTAGTTGATACATTTAATCATAGTATTTATTTCTTAAATTCCTTTTTGTCCACAGGGTCCCACTAAAGACAACTTCTTTATAAGCAGTAATAGTTTGGAGAATATCTGAAGGTCATTTCCTTTGACTCAGTATGGAAGTGAAGAAGCTGTTTTGCATGTTGCAGATGACTCTGCTGTTTGTCCCCTGGCTGCAAGGTTATAACGTTTTCCTACCAGACTGGCAGCAATCAATGTCCCTGCTTCTGCTCCTCCCTTGTACATATTGCACTAAATAAAGGTTAGTGAGGGGAGCAGGATGAGGGAAAAATTCAGATGACTTTCTACAGAAGAAACCGTGTAAATGAAATGAAAGATATGGCTGCAACCCGCATAGCAGATGCCAGCAGGGAATTATTTATGTAACGCACCAAGGCATTTACAATTTTTTAATGTAATCATCATTCAAGGATCAATACTGTGCCCGCGTGATTTATTTGAGCACTTGCTTCTGTGCTTAGCGTTGCAAGATGAAAAGCAAAGTGTCACAACTAAGAAATACCTCTGACGTCCACGCCGTGAGCCCTCCCGCGTTAGACAGTAAGCTCATCTGGGCAGGACTGGTGGTGGCATCGTCAGCACAGCAGCGACGGTGGCATCTCCACCGAGGGGTGGCCAGCCGGGGCCCAAGGGCTGGCTGGTGGGACACCCCACCTCCACCTCCGTCACCCCGTTCTGTGGGAGGCAGAACGAGGGTGGCTGATGGATGCCTTTGGGTCTGGAGGTAGGATAGGACCAGGGCAAGCATCCAGACCTGGGAGCCCAGACGTGCTCCCGAGCCACCTGGTCGGATGCAGGCATGTGTACTGAAGATGATGCCCTTGAGGAAAGCTAGCAGGATACCAGAAGGAGACCAGAAACCTCCTACAAAACGTTTCGTGTCTATTTGTACTGTTGCCAACAAAATACTGGGTTGCAGTCTTCCCTCTGAGGTAAACGTGGGATTTTGTGACCAGCAGTAGTTACAATGCAGCAAGCCCTTGCCAAAATTGGTAATTTTTCTTCACCTGTGCCCTGACTTGAGCAGGGTTCGTAGTTTGGCTGACACCCACCGAGCCCAGTGTTGGACAAGTGAGCCGATGGCGTAGGTGAAGCAGGCGATGGTCCTGCGGCGCTGCCACCCCAGTGGCCGGGGGGCACTCGCTCCTGCCAGGTGCCTGCTGCCCAGGGCTGGAGGGGGTCCCTCTGGGCAGTGCCGCTGGTGGTCTGTCTCGGGTGACTGGTTGGACGGTGTGTCCGTTAGCTGCTTCCAAAATTACCCCTCTATTCTGTTAATGATCGTTAAGATGCACTAATTGTGAGCGAGGAGGTCAGCAACAGCGGCAGTCCTGTAAAAACACTATAAATGTTGTTCCTGAGTTCAGATATTAGGTGCAGCTCGCTTTCCACACCACCACATCGCACAGTGCTTCCTCGCTCCTAGCAACTTCTCTCTCGCATCCCATCACTGTCTCTATGACAGAGCTGCAGTTCCTGCGTTTTCCTGTCTGCCATGCACGCTTCAGGTAGCCCTTGCTCCGTGAAAGGTGTGATGATAAGAAATAAGTCCTCAAATGCCTCATACCTCTGATCATCCATGCAAAATCAGAAAGGAGCAGCACAGAACTGTAGACAGCTCTGTTTGGAACATGTGCTAGGACATCAAGAGGAGGGGCTTGGAGATAAACTGCTGCTCTGCATGCACGTGTGACCTGTACTGTTGCTAAATAGCAGGACTTTTTTATGTTTTTTCTTTTTTTTTTACAGATAAAAAAGTTTTTACATCAGTTTTTTCCCATGAACATACACAATCATTCATCAGAAATTATATTCTTTTCCCTGTTATTACAGAATCCATATTTCAGCTTTGAGGGCCACATGAAATAAGCACCAGTCATAGCAGTGCGGGTTACCAAAACAGGCTGATTTTATTTGAGAAGATGCTAGACTAGCATTCTGCAAGTCCGCTTGCTGACCTTGAGCATTGGAGACATAGGGAGCACAACTGGAAAGTTCACAAATTGGTAATAGCATTACAAGGTGGACTTGAGGGATGGTTTTCTAAATTGTTGGTGTGTTGTGCAAAGAAAATGTCTCTTGCTTTTCTCTCTGTATTTCGCTTTTCTCAGGCTCTGCCTGTGCTGCCTGTGAGCAGAGCCCTGACCCAGCCAGCTCTGGAGGGCCCTGAAGTTGGTCCTGCAGCATACGGGCTTAGGGACCTGAGCTGGGTGCTCAGTGTTAGGGAGCGGGAATACTCCCCATGTCAATGCCTGCTGTCTGTAGGCTTCCTCTTTTCCTTCCCACTATCTATGCTCTGGTGACCCTTAATATCTACAGTGCACTCATTTCCTTCTCTCTTATGGGAAGACAGCTAGTCCACTTAATCAGCATTTTGAATAAACTTGATTTATGTTTTAATCTGGTTTAGCCATATTTAATACGTTCCTGTTGTGATCATCCTTATGCTTCCTTTTTTTGTGGTTTTATTCTGAATCTATACTTAACGTATTCCTCTAGTTAATGTTTTCCTAGCTTAAAATTTATTTCTGTCTGCTCATTTTCATTATTGAACTTTCAATATTTGATCTTCCTTTCTTGTTGTGATGTGTTGGCATTAGTAGACTGTTAGTAGATTGTGAATGTATGCCCTTGGCAACTGCTGTTTCAGGAAGCCATGCAAGTGGTTTTGTAGGGTTTTCTTCTGCAAACACAATCGCAGAAGAAGGTCAAAACATTTCATTTTGTCCTTGCAAGCTCTTATTCTGGAGAAAGTCAATCGTTTTGGCTGGGAACAGTCATACATATGAGCTAAGTAAGCATGTGTGCTTTTACATCAGAAAAATTTCCTTCCTTGTAGCACTGCATTTTGATGTCACCCATTGAGCAGGAGATGGGTCACAGCACCGAGCCTGTCGGAGTTCAAGAAGTGTTTGGACAAAGCTCTCAGGCAGATGGTCTGATTTTTGGGTGGTCCTGTGTGGAGCCAGGAGTTGGTCTCGGTGATCCTTGTGGGTGCCTTCCAACTCAGGGTATCCTGTGGTTCTATGATTTGAGTAGATGACTCCAGTAAATGACTTCCAACCGATATATCCACAATCCTTTCTTCCCAGCCTGTTTATACGGGGTACCACAGGATGGAGAAGCATGGTTAAAACTCCAGTGTCAATATATTTGGGACAGCAGAATGGCAGCACATACCTTCCACGTGACACTGAAGTCAGTGAGTTCAAAAGCTTTTGGAAAAGGAGGTCAGTATCATTTCTGGAATTGATTTCCCCAAAGATAAACCACAGTAAAACTGCAGTAAAAACATTTTTTTTCAGGGACTTGAGTATTTTACGAAATAACTTTGTTCCTGTAAACAGAAATGGCCATATTTCTCATCAAAGTGGAATTTCTTCCCTCTGTACAGTTCCTGTCACCTTCCTGTTATGTTGCTTTACCTGGAAATTAAAGCAGTTTTGTTAACTTTTTTTTTTTTGGAACAAATGTTTGTTGCCATGTTGGGATGGAATTGCCTATCTCTATCAGTGGCAGAAAAAAATACAGGAGAAGTTTCCTTTTTTTTGCATTGACTGATAAAAGGGAGCCAGTGTGCTGGGTAAGGGTGGAACTGAGTGACATTGTTTTGGATTGAGGAAAGCGTGTATGCTGAAAAAAAGCCAGAGCTGCTGCTTTTTATTTTTATTTATTTATTTATTTATACAGTTTTATATGGTCATCGTGTTAAATAACAAGGAAAAATGCAAAACCCAGCAAGTGTCTGCTCCAAAGCAGATGTCTCAAGTTGAATCACTGAAGACACATATCTAAAGATAGAAACAACTTCTTTGTTTCAGGATTGTGAAAAGACACATGGGAACATTCTCTAATTTTTATAAAAACAGAAGTTTCTGAATGGCTCTAGGAAGTTGTCAATGTAGTTTTTCTTCTGTTGCTTACGGGAAGAACTCTAAAGATGAGATTTCAGTGGATCTTCTGGGCAATTGCTTCTTTGTATTTACAAGAAAATAAATCCTTTAAGCCATATATTGAAAAGTCATTTCAAGCTATACAGCCTTTTCCCTGCTTTTGTATTTGAAAGTGTCTGTGCTCCTAAGTGTTAGCAAAATCTTCTAGCATTTATGACCTGTTGTTTGGTATATAGTTCTGCCTTGCTGATGTTCTGTAAGGAGAAACATGAAGTACAGTTTGTGAAATTTAATCATGAAATATTAATAATAAATGCTTGAAAATGTAACTGGTAGTTATTAGTTAACTTTGGCAGCCTATTTTTTCTTCTTCCCTGCCCCATGTATTTGCTGTTTTTTATGAAGAGGCATGTGTTACAGCTTCACTCCTTAGTTTTTTCACCTGTATATCTCAATCAGAGTTTTCAAAATAAAACTTAGGTTTCAGAGTACCCTGTTTAAGACATGGAAAAAAAATAGAGAGAGGAGTCTGGAAAGAGCCGATGAACTGCTGTCAGAAAGCTGTACTCTGTAAAGTCCCAGGCAAGAAAATGCATCCAGGCTTTCTGAAAGTCTTGCAGACGAGAAGTTCTTGGAAGTCCTCCAGATCTGGACCTCGGAGTTCATGCATTTCCACTGAGGGTTAGAGCAAACAGCCAAGACCATACAAGATAAGTGGAAATAGCTTGAATTAAGTTTTGCAGGTGCAGAGAGCTCATTTGCGTATTTGTGACTTGATCAGCTTGGCTATAACGAGCAAAGCTAATCAGATCTGTGATTAACACGAGGAGCGTGAGCAGAGACAAGCAATGAGCAATAATCTTAAAACACGTATTTTTGCTGACGAATTAAAATGAAGTAGTTTAAGTGTTCCTTTAAAAAAAGAAAACAACAAGAACAAAGGACAACTTAGTTTCTCCTAACAGCTCTATGTTAAAATACACCCACCTTGTCATTTCTGGGTGTGCTCTCTGGGCGGCTTGTGCCCTGCTCAGTGGGAGGGGTTCATCCTCGACAGGATGGGGTTCATCCTCTGTTTTAATGCTGGGCAGATTTACCCCCGGGACCAAGATGCTGCTGTCTAGACCACGTGCTACCACTTCGAGTGGATCTGGGCAAAACCACCGAATGGGCTGCCCTTGCTAAAAAGGTCTAAAAATCAGTGGAAAACATCCTGCTCACCAGTGACCCAAAGCTAAATGCTTTGCCAAGCAGGCTGGTGGGGTTACCCTTGCGCGGGAGCGTGGTGATGTCCCTTTCACCTGCTGGGAGGGACCTGTGGTGCCATCAAGCGATAAGCCTGGGCATCTTCTGCCTGTAAGGGGGTGCAGTAGTTAGACCTCACGTAGGATGGATGGTGCAAGGAGGCCCCGGGGCAGAGGAATTAACACCGTGCTACTCCCTTCCTGATGAGGTGGGGTTGTCAGCCACTAAGTGTCTCCCATGCTCATCAGATCTTGCTTTTCAGAGCTAGCACCAACCATAAACTCTTTAAAAAAAGAAACTATCTTTGAATATGCGTGTCACTAGGAAACCTGATATTTGCAAAAGTTGCTGGGTTTTACATAGTACTGGAGGTGTCAGTATGTACAGGGCGTTTGGGACAAGTAATTGAAAGTCCTGCAAAGGGAAAATAATGCTTTGCACATTCTTTACAATGGTAAATGTTTTACAGCGTGGGGCAGTAATCAGTTTTGTTATTTTTATATTGCAAATAAAGTTCTTGTATCCTCTGTTTGCCTCAGAGAAATTGCTATGTCAAAAAAAGAAGTACTTGTCAGAAAATGAGAGAGGGGTTTATAGTCAGAGAAGGAAAATGTCCCTACTAAAGATCCTTTAGATCCACCTTCAATCTCCTGTAAATATCAGGATAAATGACACATTTTTGGTCTGACTTCTAGTATAAGAAGGAATCAAAATATTTTAAGGAATACCATCCTTCCCCTGCCTTCTTTTCGTTTTGGGTTGTTGATTCAGTTCAAAAGGCAGTGCAGTCCTCATGCTGTGATAGACCAGTAAGCCCCTCTGATACTCCCACCAGTGATTCTACATACATAGGTGAGAAAGCCGTTCATTTTTCAACCCAATTAAAAAGCAGCCCTCCAATGAGGATTGGCATTTTACACTGATTTTCAGATAACACTTCCAGACTGCCGTTGCTGCAAAGCTGTACATTTGCCTGTGTGCGGTTCTCATTTGCATCCCAATACCCAGGCTTCATCAACATCTGCTTTCATAATTGCATGCCCTGCACAGACATGTGGAAAGTTTTAGGCAAGCAAACAAAATTTCAGGAGAGGATGGACTGTCCAGTGATTAAACCACTATTTCAAACCATGAGACATCTCTCTTGTAGATACATATTTATGTACACATATGTGTATATATAATATGTATATTTTTAAAAAACAGAATACATTAGTCAGCTGCAGCTGGATTGCTACCAGCATTTGAGCTAGCTTGTTTAAGGTGGGATTTGAAGACTCCTGCGTTTGCCCAGGTACACAGAACCCATGTAGTATGATGTTTCCCAGAAATTTTGGGCAGAAGAATTCGGACTTTCCTTAAATGCCCTCTTATTTTGCAAGTGCAGCTTAGGAAGACCTGTTGGAAAGGTGGCCTTTGGAAAAAGCTAGAGTTTGTGGCTGCAGATGCCTGTGTGCTGGGAAGAGAGGCCGCAGAGCTTTGCGGGGAGGCTGCAGAACCGCTGGTATGCAGGATCTTACTGCACACACAGTAACTTACCTCCCTTTCGTTCATGAGCCAACGTCTCTTGCTCCATTGCAGCAACAGTGGGCGTAGAGTGGCTGGAGAATCAGGGTTCACGTGCCAGTTGTCCTCACGGTGCCTCGTTCATGCAGCCATGGCCAGAAATGCACTTACCAAAGGTGTCCCTGAGCTTTAAGGAGAGAAACTGAGAGTACTGAAGTCTCACTGGGGTGTGGATATGCGCTTGTTTTTAAAACGAAAGGTAGCAGCTCTTCAGGAAGCAGAGATTACAGCATACAGCTGAAACTATCGGGGAACCGTAAACAGGCTGAACTGCTAAATCTAGTCTTTGCAAGGGCACCCGCAAACCCTCTTGTTCAAGCATGATTTGCAGGTCAGAACCTCCAGCATGCGGTTGAGGGTGCTCTTACATTATCAGTGGGCTGCACGGGAGCACGGTGGGTCTTACTTCTCTGTGATATTAGTCAAGACTTGTTCATGCTGGGTTGTTGCAGGCCATGAGAGCCAGACCCCAGTTTTTCTTCCTTTTCCTGTTCCGCTTGCAGAAGAAGCTTATGTGCAGAGGAGAGAAAGGGCAAACCGTTGGGATTTTCTTCAGTGTCAGATCTTTGCCTGCCTCTGCTGTGGTTTGGCTGTCCAGTGTTTCTGAAGGCTAGAACTGATTTTTCATGACATATTACTCAGTCGTATAATATGTAAAGTTGTGAAGAGCTGAAGAACACATTCTGTAGTACCTAAAACTTAGATGCTTTCTGCACTAATGCTCAGAAAAGGATTTAGAGTTATTGTCATGTAGGAAACATTGCTGCTTGTGTGAAGCTCATAACTCACCAGGTGAGGAAGGGGAAAGAGGCACCTGAAGGAGCATTAAACCAGCCAAGGCAAGTGTAACTGGTGGGCAGACTGCTTCTGCCACTCTGGACACTGAGCCCTCTTCCACTTGAGCTATTTGTGGTTTGTGCCAATCTTTATCTTAGTGGTGCTCCGTCTCTAGGTGCATCCTATCTATGTGTCCTTCAGCCCTGGCTAGCAAAGGGGATTGAAGTAAAAAAAGACGCTCCTGCTTTCTTCTTTCCTCCAGCCTTTGCAGCTCTCGGATGGTGGTAGCAAACCATCCTTCTGTTAGGTTCTGTCTGTCACTTATAGCTGGCTATATTCCTCTCCGTCTTGTCTGGGAGAGTGCAAGCCCTTTGCGGAAGCTTTCTTTGCTTTCCTCTGTCTTCACTTCTGGAACTACAGTGCCTGGTGGCTCCAGGAGTGGGATTTTTGGGCCAGCACCTCACACTGCAGTGTCTTGAGGCCATTTTTATCTTCAGGCAGGTAACACGGCTCATTGTACCTGCTGCTTGCTCAGGGAAACATCCCACCCTTCCTCCTCCCCACCACTCTGCCAGGCAGGTAGTTTTGAATAAGCATCTCTGTGTCTTGTGCATGAGCATGCAAGCAAAATAAGGTCAACATAAAGATGCTAAGATACACAAACTCCATAGCTATCTCCCTGGCCCAAAAGTAAAAGCTGTCTGGGACTCCCCCATTGCTGATGTGTGGTGAAGTGGTGGGGCTGAATGTCACCAAAGGCATGTGAAGAGAGAGTCCTGGTTTATAAGACCACCTCCAAAACACATGGTTGGAGACCTCTTTGGCTTGGAACCAGAAAATCCTACTGCTCAGGCGGCATTCCCGGTGCCCATCCCTCCTCCATGCACCGCAACCTCCTTGGGGTGTTTATGCAGCGGACTCCTGGGGAGCTGCTTGGAAGAGTTTGGTTTTTATCCATGATCTGTGAGAGCAAAGAGGGTGCTTGCTGGGATTCCCGGTGTGCATCACTTGGATAGTACAGGGCTCAGATCCGGGCTTTGCTGGCAGAAGGGCTTGGTTTCTAAATTCCCATCACCACCTACACATGCACAGCATCAGTATGGTTGTGGTGTTTTCACGTTACCAAATTAACATTGCAGTTGTCCCCATGCCTCCTGAATGCTGTATCAAAAAAGCAATTAATGTTTGTTTCAGATTTAACTGTCTTTTAGATAACACTCCAGAGCTAGCGTTTTGTGCTCCTTTTCAACAGCAGTTGTTTAGGGGCTCTTTTGAGTCTTCTGGCATTTGAAAACACACCCGATGACTTTGTCTCGTTACTTTTTGGTGCACGTTGGCCACAGCGGCACAGAAAATGGAGCAGCTATGTGCAAAGGCAGAGAAGAGAAACCGCTCAGCTTGCCTGAGGATCTGCTCTGCCCACTTCCCAGCAGTGCAGGCAGCTCCTGTATGACACCCATTTGTAGCAACACAGGCAGCATCCGTGCGACCAAACTCACACCGCCTGGTACACGTCTGGCACTTCACTCTTGGTACTTGCTTTTGAGTGGCAGATCTTCCATCTCTCTGTGTTCCCTCAAAGGTCTTTCATTATAAGCAGCCGGGAAAAATAAAGTCTAGTTTTCTTTTTCACATCATGTACCTTTTGTACAATTGCTAACTTAATTACTACCCCAATATAAAGGTTCTTCGTGACTGTATTTTAGGTGCTTGCAATGTTTGCCACTGTTGCTGCCAAAACCTGCCTACTGCTCCATATAGACTTCCAGAATAGCAGAAACATGTCTTCGTACTGGTTCCTTTCAGTTACCTTCCAAAGCGTGTCCACATCTCTTCAGCCCCATCTCAGCTGAGCTTCCAACTGGTGTCAGTGCCAGCCACTGGGACAGGAAGGAATTATAACCAGTAAGATGAAAAGAATGCAAAGAAAACTTGGTTTTGCTTATTTGAGATAAGCAAAGCTGGTGCTGGAAGCATGAAGGAATCATAACTGTGTTTTTGTGGGGCTTGGGTTGAAGCAGAAGACCAGCTGTAATCAGTGTTCATGATTACTGGCTGGCAGAGGTGCAGAAATGTCTCCCCTTTCCCAAGTTTTTTGCCCCTATATTTGTCATGGAAGGGATTCATCCCAAATATAAAGTCTAACTCAGGTTTTCTTAACCACCATCTAAAAACATTACTAGGATCAGATTTGTCAGGAAAAAGGGTGGCATTTTACACATTCTTTTTCTGAAAACAGAGATGCACCAGGTTGGATTCAGGAGCTTTGTATTATGGCCTTTGTCAAAAGCCTGGCCTCAGATACCTCCCACATTTGATTTCTGTGCTAATGCCTCCATCAAAAATAACCCAACAACCCAACAATCTTTGCTTTTTGTCATCCTGCAGCTTCAGCCTAGTGCTGGCTTTCATCCTTCACCCACAGAAGGGCGGTGAGCCCCCTGATGCAGAGCCAGAAGCAGAGCCTGCTCTGAACACAGCTGTGGTGAGACTGGAAATGAAACACTATGGTTTGGGCATTTGCTCTCCAGATTCTGTACTGAGTTGTTTTTGGTTTTTGTTGTGTTTTTTTTTTTTTTCTTTTTTTTCTGGTGCGTACTGGAGAAACACTGCAAGTTCCTCCTGGGGAATGCAAACTTCCTCTCTGGACGGGGAACTAATAACTGCTTTGAGGAGTTTCTGAGCTGCAGCATGTGGCAGTTTCAGTGCAGAATTTTGGGCCACTGACCCCGGGCATGGAAAATGCATGTGAGATGCTGCAAGAAGTGGGGCTTCTGAGCTGAACACCCTTAGAAATATTAAGAATACCATTGGCAGCAAAGCAGCGCCTGGGAGCAAGAGAACAGAAACTGCTAAGGCAGGAGCCAGAGGGAGTGAGGAAACAGAAAATGTGCAAAGGGAAAAGGAGAGAATAAAGGGAAATGTGCCAAAAAAAAAAAAAAAAAAAAAGGAAGAGATACAGGAATATGGCTTTTAAAGAAGCTGTGATAAAAATTAAAAACAAGCTAACAGCAAAGCGAACAGCCTAGGAAGTCAAGTTTTCCAACATCTAAAAACATTTAAAATGAAAGCATAATGATAGAGTATACAAGAAAGTATGTATGCAAGCATGCCTGCTTGCACAGAGTATTTTGTTCAGTCGTGCAGGTGTTGGTGTGCAGGTTTCCCTCTGGATACAAACCAAACTGAATCACTCTTTTCTAAGACCTTTGGCAAAAGGCCGCCAGGGGAGAACTTGTTCTGGAGAGCAGCTTCACCTGTAACTGTTCTTTTCCCCTGCCTTTGCAGCAGTTTGCAGTAGAAGACAGGTACTTGAAATTCTGGCGGTGGAGTCGCAGCACCTCTGCTCCCAGCACGAGTGCTTTATCTTTGCCGTGACACCTTCCCCAGGCACGCTGCGGAGCCCTCGCCTGCACCGCAGGAAGGGGAGGGTGCGTGGGGAAGCCCATTTTGCTGCAGTGCCAAAGCCACCAGAAAGTGATACTGAGGCTTATAAGTCTAACAAATGGACGATAAGGTCACTTAACTATGAGACAACTGTTGTGAGATCCAGATGCTCAAAAATCATGACTTTGTTTCCTCCCAGCTTTGCAAAAACAAAGGTTGTAATAATTATAATTAAAAAGAAAGCATTTTTTTCCTTCTGTTTCTCCATGCTTTTTACTTCTGCAAGCCTCTGAGCCACTGAAGTCACATTTTCACTCTTTTCTCCCAGTCATGAAGGTAAAATATTTCCTGAAAGAGAAACAGAACAGCTTGGAAACTGGCTGAGTCAAGGTCTAGCTGAAACTCTGGTTTTCGCAGGAGTGAAAACAAAATCATGAGAGCCAATATTGTTGCAACAGCATCTGAGAATGCCACTTATGAACCCATATCCTTCTGGAAATGGGTTTACCAGATCATAGACTCGCTGTCAGTCTCTATTTGAGATATGGGAATCCAGCATTTTTGTGTGAGAGCCTGAGGAGCGTTGGTTCCTTCCTTCCACTTAATTCAGATCCATGGCAAGCTGCGGCCCTGGCTGCTCTTTTTGACGTTAGTAATGACCAGACTTTTCTAACCTGTTCTTCCCTCCCCCCCACCAAGTAAAACTTAAGATTAGCACATGCACTGTTATTAATATTTCACTAGTATTTCCCATTGCAACAAATGGATAATTCTGCTCAATAATTCATGGCCGAGTGTAGCCTATTAAATTTGTATTGGGGTGTACACTTTCATGTTACTTATTTATTATTGCTTTCATTTTACAGGATTTTTTTCTTTGCTATTTCAATTTTCACTCGCTTAAATGCCTCTCCCTCAAAGTTCAGACTACTTGCAGGAAATTAATCTTGTTCGTTATGCCTTGTAAGTAAGGCTGAGCTCTTACCACAAGTGCCTAAGACTTGGCCGTAAGTAAAACCTTCATAGATCTCCTACCTTAGTATAGGAGATCTCTTTGAAGCAGATGATTTTGGAACTTTGGTACCAAAACTGACAGCCCAAAGTTCACCCATGGCCTGTCTGTTTTTTGCTTCACAAAGATGTTTGATTACTTCTGTACACGGAGCAACCTGCTCCAAGATCCGTGATTGATAATTGTGCAGTTTGTTCCTCTGCCAACAAACACTATTCTCTTCTAGGTCCTGCACATATATTTTGGGGAGTATAAATCTAGGCTGGTCGTACCCCCTCTTTAGGAGTGATCTTTTGCGTTGCTTTGTGGAAACAGTGTACTCATAGCGTCTTTGGTCTGTGTAGCTCATCTGGATTACCAAATAGGACAACTTGTCAGTGAAACCAAACTAAAGATTTCCTTAGAAGACTTAGAAGACAAAGTAAAGATTTCCTTAGAAACCAAGTTTTCAGAGTTAGGAGTTTGGAAACTGGAAGCTGCACAAGCATGAAAAATCATAAAAAAGGCTCCTAGCCTAGGTTTAACAGGATGGTCACTCCTGTGGCCAACTGTAGGGGAAAGGATGAGGTTTGGAGATCCACTCCTTCTTGGAATGACCACACCAAAACACTCTTCTCAATATGAGATAACTTCTTTTTACATGCCTCTGTCTCCACATATGCCAGTGTACAAGCCTAGATGTGCCTCCATGCGGCACAGCACTGCTGTGACTTGGCCGTTACAAGAAGGCCATGGGCATAGGTGGGTCCTGGCATGGAGGTGCTGGAGATCCTGTATCTCAGGGAACAAGAGTATGCTGGCATGTTCCAGCTAGAGGTGAAGCGGCTTCTTCAGGGGCAGCTCTGCCCCACTCCTTCCTGCATGAGTAGACTGAGACAAAGAGTGAGATGCTCTTCTTGCGCCAACGGTATCATGGTGTACCCCCCAAAAAGACATCCAGTATCCATATTGTGACAGGTTGAATGGGATCATCCATCATTGCTTTGCATTCTCAGGGCTTTTTCTGGCAGATGTAATGCAGGGCAAATGGAACATGAAAGGTTATTATTTTCGTATGCATTCTGCAAAGCCCATAGTCTTTAGTATTCTGTCCTGCGGAGATCACACATGGCATTTCAGGACACATTGCTAACACGGACAGTCCCAGCAGCAGGGTAGCCTGCCCAAACAAATGTTGCAGGTCAAATTACCTGCCCCACCTGAGTGCATGCAATCAGAGTAATGACTCCCGCTTCACAAGGACCCATTTACCTTTCAATAATGTTTAAGTTCTAAGGGTCTGCTTTCAGAAACCAGGCAGGCATGTCAGTGCAGAAATTGCTAATGGCTATAGGAAGTGTCAGCGACTTTAACGGGCAAGAACAGGGTCACACTGAACAAAGGTGTGATTCAGATTGCATCGAACTGCTGCTGGAATTAGATCGGGTCCTCTGTTTTTTTATAAGAACAAGATAATGCTTCTCTAAATGAGATCACTTATTAAATAATTTCCATTAATTTTGATTTGCTCTAGTTTTTCACAGACAATGAGGCTCCCTTCAAAGGGTTCACTTAAAATTGTGCTGTCATTGGAACAAAGATACTTTGCAAGGTCCACAGGAAACTTCCACGGTCATCTTGGAAGATCTGTGCATCTGTCCCCGCTTGGCTTCCCACCACACCCTTCCTGTCCTGTGTATTTTCTTGGATGGACAACATGTGCACAACCCGTGACTGTATCAGCTGTGGTGGTTTCACCCTGATGGACAGCTAAACTCCGCCACAACTGCTCTTCCGCTCCCCATCCTCAAAGAGACAGGGGGGAAGAAAGTATGATATGAAAGAAAAAAGCTCATATGTTGAGCTAAGGATAATTTAATTAAAGGCAAAAGAAAGAAAAAACAAGCAAAGGCCACACGGAAGCAAAGAGAGAGAGAAAAACAATTATTCTCTACTTCCCATCAAGGAGCGGTGTTCGGCCACGTCCTGGGAAGCAGGGCCCCAACACATGTAGCAGTTGTTCGGGAGGACAGACATCTTCATAACGAGAGCCCCCCCTTCTCCTTCCCCTTTCCCAGCTTTTATTGCTGAGCGTGACACCACATGGCATGGAATATCCCTTTGGTCGGTTCAGGTCAGCTGCCCTGGTGATGTCCCCTCCCAACTGCTGCCCACCCCCAGCCCACTGGGTTTGGGGGGTTTGGAGGGTCTGGGTGCTGTGCCAGCGCTGCTCAGCAATAGACACAGCACTGGTGTGGTGTCAGTGCTGTTCTAGCTGCAAGTGCAGAGCACAGAGCTGTATGGGCTGCTGTGGGGAAAGTTAACTCCATCCCGGCCAGACCCAGTACATCAGCAGAGACAAGAAAGGTGTTGCATTACATGAACATGTGATTTTGCAAAACACGGGTTTTGGAGAAACTCATTCTGTGAAGCAGAAACAGCCTGGAGAAAAGCAAAGGTCTTGGGAGACTGCTGTGGGCAGTTACAAACACAAGATCCAAGATGTGGTCATGCCAGAAAAGGCCACCACAGGAATATCCTTTCTTAATTCCCACCAGGACACTGTTCACCTGCAGCAGATCCCTACTTCCTTCTCAGATGGGGATGCCTGCAAGCCCTCCCCAGGATACCAGAACAAAATAATGCCACATTAGTTGAAGATGCTGTACCTCTCCTTAGGCAGATGCCCCATTTCCTCTGAATATAGTTCCCATTCATTGGAGGAAATGGGATCAATGGTTCCTTTGGGCTTTTTGGGTTGCCACTTACCTTGCTATGAAATTGCCGAGCTTGATGACGAGAGAAAGTGGGCAGTCACCATCCTGCCTAAGGCTGGTGAGGAAGGAGAGCATGCCACCTCTGAGCTGCTGGGGCTAGCCAAGGCTGCGGGAGCACGTGGAGAGCCCAGGAGAAAGCCCCTGGAAGGGCTTGGCACGGTCTGGCTGACCTGCAGAGAAGCGTGGCTGTCATGCACAGGCAGCAGGATGACAGTGTCAACGCTACAAAAGGTGCGTGAAGAGAAAGGTCCTCCAGGCACCGAGACGGTAACGGGCAAGGCTTGTGAAGTGCTGTAGCTGCTAGAGCAAAAGGGAAAGGATTGTTTTTGAAATGTTCAGCAGTGACTCAGGGGCATGGTCTGTTTATAATTATAGTCCTCCCTCAGTGAGTGATTAGGCACAATGCATGTTAATTTATGGTGCTTGCTTTTGTAGACAATCTTATCTGGTTCCTAATGTCTTTGACTGTAACTGGAGGAACATCCCTCCCTAACTGATCTGCCTGTTGTGGAAGCACATCTCAAAGTAGCTTTGTTGAGAGTTCGACCCTAAAACTGGAGCTCTAGGACAAGTATATTATGTTTTTTAATAAGGGACAGCAACGGACATTTAACTCAGTATTGCAGTACATCCTATCATGACACCAGCTTCTCTTGCTAACCGTAAGCATGCCTTATTGAAAAATACAGGCTATTTATAGTGAAGAGTTATCATTCAAAACTCATCCAGAAAATCGATACTACGATTGCTCTCAGCATTCTGCCCTGTGTAAGAGAGATCATTGTCATATATTGTCCTGCAATCATACATTGTCCGCAATACCACAAATGAACATCACATGGGTACAAGTTAACCAGTTGCAGATAGGAGTTAATCATTGCATCATACCAGCTAAATGTAACTCAATGCTGCTCGATGAAATTGTTATTTGTATGACGTTTTGCAGATGCACAGCACAGAATTTAAATAGGGTGTTGTGCCAGGACTTCAGCTGGAGTTGCGTGCAAAGACTACTGAAGTTCCGTAACGTTTGGTGAGACAGTATTATTGGGTATGCACAGAGACATTCCAGCAGGCCTTGAAATAAGGCAGAAAAAGGGAAAGGGATTCATGGTCCACAAGTCAAATGTATCAAAATCTTTTGTTTATACTTGCTTTTAAACCCCATCCCCTCTCTACTTGTATTTCTAATATTGTTAGAGCATTGTTTTAGCACAGGTGGTGCATATTGGCGTACACATTGGTATGAATCAGTGCTGTGTACTGATTACACAGGATTGAGTTCAATCTAAGTAAGATGAATATAAAATTACATACATTAGACTGGAAAATCTGAGTCCCTCACCTACCTTTGCATAAACTATAACAACCCAGGAGATGATGTTTCAAACATCTCTGATAAGGAAACACCCTTGTTTTTCCTGTGCAAGTAAGATGTTAGATTTAGGGCATGCAGTATTATACCAAATAATGGCACGGAATTGCCCATTTGGTGCCCTTTTCCCTGTCTCCAAAAAGGTGCTGCAACATTCAAGGAGATGCCATGGAGAGCAACAGAAATAATTAAGGGTTTTTAAAACTCCTGCAAGGAGTAAGTTGAGGCAAACCTTTATCAGGCTGGTGTTAAACATCCTAGAAAGCAAAGCAGAGGAGCTGTGGCACAGTCTATCAAATAACAAAATATCATAGAAGAGGTAGAGTAGGAACACCTCCTTGTCTAATAGCAAAAAGCCAAAGAGATCTGTTAAATCAAAAGCCAATTTAAAATACCATTCCTGATCTGCATAGTTACATCATGGAAGTCATTCCCCCACTGAGTGTAAGGGTTAAAATACAGTTTGTTGTTCCAGTTATAACAGAAATGTTCAGGAACAGACAGAAATTATGGAAAGTCTACAAGTGATGTCTGTACAGAGTCACCATGAGAATATCAAAGGGATAATTGGGCATTTCTTTTTCTAATGGAAGGAAGTCTTCTGTCATCAAAAATGACTTGAATGCATTTCAGTGTGATTCTGAATACAGTGAATCTATGTGTGCTTCAAGGATGGGATCTTAATTATGGGGATTGCTCATGAGAAGGTTTTCCTGAAGTCCTCTACATCAGCATGTAGCTGATGGTCCAGCTGGTCTGATGAATCATGAATGACAGCTTTTTCATGAAAGCCACTCAGTTTGGTTCCTTTTTCAGCTGCATATTTTCAGAGGTAAAAGTCAGAACAGAAGTTATTAAAAAAGCTGAAGGATGATTCTTTGGCCTGTGGAAAGTGGTGGGCATTTTGCTGTTAAGGCAGGACATTTCTTAAAATCCCTACGGGGCTGCTGAGTCACTTTTGCCTATTGATGCTGCATTTTCAGTTCTCTTAAGGTTTCTGCAACTCTGTGTCATTAGTGTTGAAAGACAGCTAATGTTTGCATCCATTTTAAGCACTTTTGTGCTTGACCCTCAATGTACCTGGGAAATGTGTCCTTGAAGTCGGTGTCAGTTGTGAGGCTGCATGAGTGCTGGGTCCTGTTGGAGGCTCCCCTGTACAAGCAAAACTGTAGAGAGCCACCAGGATGGACAGGGGGCTGGAGCACACAAGGTATGAGGAGAGGCAGAGGAGGCTTGTTCAACCTGGAGAGGAGAGAGAAGGCTGGAGCAACCTTCTTACTGTCTACACCTGCCTAATTGGAGCTTATAGAGAAGATGGAGACAGATGTTTTTTCAGAGGTACACACTGAGAATAAAAGGTCACAAGTTGCAGCAAAGGGAATTCCAACTGTATGCAAGGAAAAAAAGTTTTCACACCAAGTGTAGTCAAACGTTGGCAGAGGTTGCCCAGAGATGTTGAGGAGTCTCTGTCCCTGGAGACACTGCCCCAGCCTGACTTTACAGCCAGCCCTGCTTTGGGTTTAGGGGGTGGGGCTGCAGACCTAGTTATTCTGTGATTCTAAAACATGGCTGGTTTTATCGTGAAAGAGAGAAGGTGTAAAACTGTGTGCGTGTGCATATGCACTTAGTGGGAGAGAAAGGAACCGAAGAGGGTTAGAAGACATTATGGGGAAATGGTACATATCAGACCTATCGTGTGAGTAATGAGGTGATGAGGGAGGGAAACCAGAGAATGCTAAATTTCCTTATAAAGGCAAAATCTATTTCACAATGACGTTTTGTCACCAGTCACTTCCCTCACAGGGCTCAGTCTTGGGCTCGCAGTCTTGGGCTTGAGTAGCTGCTCTGCAGAAGATTTTCTAGGCACGCAGCAACCTGTTTCGACATACCACTCTGCAGTTCACCAACCCACAAAGAGTTTTACTTTTTTAAGAAGTTCTCCCCTTTCCGTTGGACTTGCAGCTGACGAGCAGTTGCTCCGGCAGTTTGGACGCACAGCTTGAGCCCGGGAGGTAAGATCACAGCACCTGCTGTTTTTCAGCAAGCTGCCCTCTTTCAGCATACGAGCAGTTGAACTGCACAGGAAATTGTGGTCACCATGAAAAAGCAGTGCAGTTCGGTATGAGCATGAAGCGTTTTCCAATTGTCTTGTGCAGAGCATTTCTACTGACCTTCAGGAATGTATTGGGTGGATTGAATTGAGTAGAGTGGTCTTTGAGTAGAGTGGTAGACTTTGAACTGGCATTAGCTGGCATTTGATTAGTTTGGCAGGATATGAAAAACTAATGAGCCGTTATTTAGATTGCAGACTGGAACCTTGTAAAAGGGTGATTCTAATTCCAGCGGTGAAAAACACTGATCCTTAAACCTGATGTATATCAGCCTGTATTGTCTACATTGTGCTGTGCTGCCTGTTAAGACATTCATTGTTGGCTTTTACAAATGTAATTTTGCTCTCCAGAGAATAAATCAAACCGATTCATGAATTTGGAGCCTAATTGTAGTAGGGACTCCTGCTTAAAAAACAAACGAACGACAAACAAAACAGTGATATGGGGTGGTCCTAACATTATATCTGCCTTTTAATATCTTGACTGTTTGACTGTTGAAGCTGGTCAGACTTGTCCCTTGACTTCTTTGGGATTTCAGCTAGGGCTGGAGATGAACTTGCAAATGTCTACAGAAATTTTAGTTAGTGGTATTGTGAACAGGAACATTCGGGCTTATATTTTTGCTATGTAAGAACCGTAGACTTGCTGTTTTTGTCAGGTAGTGGTTTCCTTACTACGTGCCTTTGATTCGAACACTGTAAACTGACCCGTAAGCTTGTGAGCAACTTGACTTTTCGAACAAACAGGACCTCAGGTTTTTCTCAGTGTAGGCAGTCACATTATCCGACTGACCCCTCACTGCTGCAGATACCAAGTGAAGATGATCTCCATCAAATGGCAGACAAGATGGTGCTGTCAGAAGTGCAGATGGGTGCACAGCAGATGACTATTTGATTGTCTTGATAAAACAGATCACGCCCTGAAACCTCTTGAGCGGAGAAACTCCAGCATGAACCACCTTCCCCACCTCCTGCTCATCATGCGGGAGTGGTTCACCCTCCCAAGATGGTGCCGGAAAGTCTGCAGGAGGTCTGGGGTCTCGGATGGGGCTCTCCCAAGTGGACAGGAGATGAGGAAATCCCCTCCGTGGTGGGAAACTCCACCGAGAAGGGATGCTAGATCCAGGAGGCACTGGGAAGTACCTGCCTGACTGCTGGTAGTGACAGTGGGGATTTCTGCTTCAGTCCTGACCGTGAAGTCCAGATTTACTGTGCTCAGAAGCTGAAGAAAATGCTCACACAATAGGTCAGAAAAAAGAGCAGGGGTTGTATTATGTTAGGGTTTTTGAGTCTGCTTCCTCAATTGAAATTAAGTAAGGGTTTGGACTGAATACTTTTATGGTTACAAAATGTTTGAGGTCCTGTGTACAACTCGTTGTGTTTAAACAAGTCTGTTGGTGTTTCTTCTTCTTCCTCCCTGCTCACGAAATCTACCATGCACGCCATCATGTTTTATTATGCCACCAATGTTTTTTAATTCTGTTCCCTTCTGATTACAGTTTTGAGCAGCCTAAAACTCAACTGTGTAGCATGAGCAGAGCTATCTTGATGGAAATCTGACAGTAAAAATCATTACTATATATATATATTTTTAATTATGAAAGAACTTTGGAAAGAGGTTGAGTAATGGGGAAGGGAAGAGGTCAAGAAAGTATAGAGCATTCACAAATGCAGCTGATTTTCATACTCTTATCCCTCTATGCAAAACAGCAGACTCCAGTGAGATGCTGACACGAAAAGTAAAATTCTTCTCAAAATGAAAAGTATTTGTGAAGAAAAAATGAAACGGCATTTAGCGTCCCAAATCCAGCTGTGCTGTAGGACAGCACAGGAGGCTCTGCATTGGTCACTCTGTGCATCTTTTCAATCATCAAAGGGGAAAGCTGCAGGACAGGAAAAAAATTGCTCTAGGGTTTGCATTAGTTGAGCTTGGACCATTTCAAAGTTGTTTGCCGTGATGAATTACCGGCAAGTGTTAATTACCAACAAGTGGGGCCTCTGGCGCAGAGGCAGTGCCCACAGGGAGGAACGGGCAGAGATGAGGCAAAGTGGAGGGGAGGGCATCGGGGGTTCAGAGGTCACGCCATAAGGCCAAATTCTTCTTCAGAGGGAGTGGGCACAAGAGGACTCTGCCTCCTTCTGCTCCCCTCGCTGCTGTGGTTCTTTAGTGCACACTCAGAGACACTACAGTAAATCCAGGGGGAATAAATCAAATGCAAATATGTATTTGTAATTTGCATCTAAAAATAATATATCCACCTCCTTTTTATAGCTGGAACATGTTTTTAATATTTTCCATGCATGTAGGAACTGTTCTCCTGCTAGCGAGCTGGAAACACCAGCCATGCTCTCCTTCTCTTGTATCAGATACTAGACTTTTGCAGGACATCTGGGACTGAGTCAGGACTTTGTGACCAGACCTTCTGCCATCGGTTTGTGGCATGATGACTACCTCACAGGAACAGGAAGAGAGGCTTTTACGTGCCTGCCCCAGGGTTTTGTGTCCAGTCTGCCAACCTGGTCGTGATGGAGCAGGTATGGGGTAACTCCTTGTACCAGCATCCAAAGCAGCTGCTGGAGATGCTCTCCTCTTCCCACACCATAGTGAGCAAAGGTGGGACTAGCCGGGTCAGGGCTTTCCTTCCCAAATAGGAGATCTGCTGAAAGACTGAAACTACTTGTCAGTGTGGCTTGGGTTGAAAACCAGCCTTGGCCAAAAAAAAGAAGAAAAAGAAAAAAAAAAAAGAAAAAAAAACCACAAAGCTTTCAAGAATCAAAATGTTCCTATTTTTATGGGAAAATGTTTTCACTTAAAAGCTAGCTATGTTGTGGTGGTAAAGGGATAGAAAAGACAAGTGAGCCAACAAAAAATGTACGATCTACTGGCTCAAAATTTTTCTTTTTTAAGAAAAATTCTGCAGGCTCTGATGTAAAAAACAATAGACATATATTCCATCTCCCTGGCAGGATATATCTGACACATAAGGACAGTATTTATGGGTTCACAGGTTCACAGCTGTGCGTCCTCAGTGCCTTAATTTCCCTGAAGGATTAGCACTCCCTACTGCTGGGTGGTATGTTGGAAAGAGTTTTCCATTCCTCTACAAGTTCTGTAGATTTTCCCTTCCTAAGGCCTGTTGATTTGTATTTGGTTTAGGACTCAGGCACTGCAATGACAAGTCCTTTATAAAATGGAACATTAAGAAACTAACTCATGGAACATCACCAAGTTGCTTCCTAAACAGTGATAAATGTCTTTTCTCTGTGTTTCTTCAATTTCTATGTGAAATAAAATACGTGAACCTTAACAATCCCAGTGCCTGTATACACATTCATATTTTGCTGTTGCAGGCACTTGTCTTTTAAAATGCCTTTGAGGCAAAGATTGTCATTTATTGTGGGCTGAATTGTGAATCCCTAACACATATCAGGGAGGAACTGTTTGCTGCAGCTTCAGAAAAATTCCTGTTTGTATTCCATATGGTGATTTAAACATCAAGATCCTGCCCAGATTGAAGCCACTGTGATAATTTGGATAGATTATATATTGCTAATAGAGCCAAGTATGTTTCTACCATAGGATTTAAAATTTAATTCAGCATTGTTGAGGAAATTAGAAAAACTTCTTGTCTATGTGCGTATTTGTATCTGTTTAAACAGGCAAACAGTCATACCACTAAGTGCATGACTTGAAAAATGAACTTTTTAATGAAACCTGTTCAAATATGTTGCAATTCTTCATGCATCTTCAAAGATTTTCAAAGTTATTATGTGAGAAATGCATCTAATTGATACGTGGTTCAAAACCTGATGGTATTTGCTAATGTTATCGGTCACAGTGAGTAGCTGGCTAGCTGAAAAACTAACCAATGAGGAAGAAGGCACAAAGACATGTGGGTTTTGGTTTTTATCACGCATCACTAGCAGAAAAAAACTATCACAAATAAATGTCCATGCAATCTGGCTAGAAGCTGTGACATCGAACTGGAATAAAAGACACTGATGGGACTGTTTGTTTGTCTAAGCTGGCTGGATTCCCTAGAGCCATCACCACAAACTATCACTACTCCAAACTGGCAGTAATTCTGGGGAAATGTAGTGTTAACACTACTATCCTACTTGGCTGTGGGTGCATTATGGATCACCCTGCTAGTGCACAGGTACAAGCATGTTATTTTAATCAGAGCTGTAATAATAACAATAGGTACTAACAAATACATGAGAAGCATGCATAATGATAGCATGTGTGCCAAGAACATGAAGCTTCATTGGGGGATAAACTGTTCTGGATTGTGCAGAAGAACATGTTTTGTTGATTGACAACAAGATGGCTTTGCCTCCATCATTTTAGTTAAAGAGGGGGAGGGGTTGGCCAATGAGCGCAAGATGAAACTTCAACATTGAGGAAGTTCTAAGCAACACTGTTGTGGTTATAGCATTGATTCTTCTTTCAACATGAGATCCACTGAAGAATTTCTCTTTTTCTCACTCTTTAAGTGAGACCAAAAATGCCAACACTTGTCTCCAGAGGGAAAACATTTATAACAGCCTAATTCATAAATCTTCTTCTCATTTCCTCCTTAGACCTTCCATACTGTTGAAAATTTGCTGATTGAGACACATAATTTGAACAGAAATGCACAGAAAAATGGGTGGTATCTGTGTCAGGGGATATATGGACTTGTGGGGGGGACCTTATGAGAGAAAGGTAAAGGGAAAAATTTCTGGAGAGGAATATCCTCTCAGGGATATTCCCATGAGCAAACAGGAATGAGGAGGGCCCCAAGAAGAAAGGGACAAAGAACAAATATCTTCAAGATAATCCCTACTCCCCCACAATTTTTCCGATGCTTTAGATCTATATAAAGAATGTCTGGGCAGTTCTAGAGGCACTTTTCTTATTTCTACCTGCTGGTGGCATTGCCTAGGGCGGGCTGTCCATCAGGAGAAGGTTGCTGATCATGTTTCTCTGATATCAACTGGAAAAGAAAGAGCTGGGGAAGTGCTCCACAACCGTTATGGAAAGTCAGGCATTTGGAAACTGAATATGTGGATGAGACAAGGAACAGAAAACAGAAGGAGCTGGAGCTGTGAACTCTAATGAAGTTAATGGCGGGGGCTGGGGAGGGGCACAGTTTTGTGCTTCCCTATGCAATTCTAACATCTGTATTTCGCAAGAGTGAAATGCTTGGTGTTTCATCACTTTCAGAAAAAAATAAACAAGTTTGAAGAGAAGAAAGCAGAAGAAATAGGGAAATTCTATGACAGGGAATACACGTGTAATCTTTTATCTGATCACTCTCTGACAGCTTAGAGGGGCGATCGTATTATTAACGAAGTGCCGGTGCATCAACAAAATAAAGCTCTGATGGTATAAAGTGAGTAGATATTAGTTATTTATTCAGCTTTATCAGCACCAAATTCATAGTTATGTTGATCCTGACCACTTAAGTATGTGTTTGTGAAATGTCATTCTGCCTCACGTAGTTTGCTTTTTTGCTTTGGGGGAAGTGAGACTTTATGTCCATTTGTAAAGTGTAGTTTCACGTCTTCAGGGTTTTCATTGTCTTGCTTGTAATAAAGCTTAAACACCTGAGAACAGGATGAAAATATGAAACAAGGTAACCATTTAATACAAGTCATGGAAGCCTTTAAGTTTTAATGGCTTTGCCGTTTGTTATTTATATTGCATCGTGAATGCGTGCTTTGCTAAGTAATACATAACAAGGCCGCCTTGCAGTTTCTGGCTTCAAAATCAAAACAGATGAAAGAACTTCCATATTGCTGTGTTTCAATTTAGCAGTAATGTTCAGGTTTGGGATTGTTTTAGTTCTTCCTTTACATTCCTGACAGAAAACAGTTTGTTGCTAGATCTCCTAAAACATCAGTGTGACAGTAGGTCCTTCTGAGGATAAGGTCAGATAAAAGGAGGCTTATGGCATGGTTTGGAGTGGATATGACAGCAGGAAGGAGAACGCTTCTTAGAGGCTGTTTTGATATCTATTTGTTACAATTCTCAGCAGCTCAGGTGAGACCATTTTGTCTTTTTTACGTGAACCTGTAACTCAACAGTCTTCTGTTGAACAAGGAGTGTTTTTGCACAACAGCTTTTTTGCTTTTGCAATAGTGGGCTTGTGCTGTTTGGCAAACAAGAATGAAGTGTCACATCCAGGCAATGTGTATTCCGGATGTTCTGATGAACATCTGAAGCTCACTCTGTCTCAAGGGGTGTTTTATTTTCTTCTGGATTTTTATTAGCTTTTATTTCTTTCTTGTTGGCAGTCCCACTGTCTTTTTTGCTTTGACGTGAGGAGTTTTCTTCCATTCCTCAGCGTCCTGCCTCCACATCTGAATATGTGCTGACTTTCAGCTTGTTCTCTCTGAGGGACTTCAATCCTTTCACTAATTTTCAAGCATGCCAGGCTCAAGATCTTTCCCCTCAGCTACTGATGACCTTCAAAGTCTCATTTGTGCTGATAGCTAAGCTGTTGTTTGCATTTGTTCCTTCTCAAATTCCCTCCCCTCTTGCCATCATTCCCTCCTGCCCAGCTTTTCTCTCTGCTTCTTGCTGTACATCTCTGTGCTCAAAGCCATCACCTGGTTCTCATCAGCTGCTTTTCCCTTTGCTCCTCCCTGAGCTCCTCAAAAGTTATGCCCTTCAAAGAAGCTGTTCCAGCTTGTTCATGTTGCCCATCATCTACACATATTCTCCTTTGCTCTTACATCCTTTTCTGCATTTTTTTTTCTCTGCATCTGTCTTGCGTATTGATTTTGCAAATGGTTTGGAACAGAAATATGTACATACAATGCCTTGTGGATTATCAGTAACTGATTCATTCCTAGGGCTGTTAGACATTCTCTTGATGGGATGCCCATGGTATTTCAGTTTGCTTTGAGGACAGTGAGGTGCTGGAAGCATTTGACCTCTAGAAGCAAATTACTGTGCTCTTGATAAAATCAGAAGCAAAATATTGGGCCTGACCTCCCACACCATTATCCAGAAGCATTTTACATTTCTGTATGCCTAAATATAATTTACTTCTAATGATCTGAGCAAAGTAGGCAGTTTATGTACAGAGAATAAGCTCTTTAAAGGTGTATTCGCTCCCTTGCTGTCTGTTGCTTTTGGCTTTTATAGCCGCCTCTCTCTCTTGATTTCCCTATGTTTCGTTTTACTGCTTGAACAATTTCAGAAATGATGATGACATTTAGTTGTGCATAACTCAGTTGTGTTTTGGAGCAGGCAGTCATGGTACCTCCATCACCCAAGTACAACTAATCCTTGAATGATATAGGACCAGTTCTCATCCTGAGTTCAGAGTTCCCTGCTGAGTGTAGTCACGTCTACAAAAGAATGGGTAATATTGACCTAAAAAAATATGTCAGAAGGGTTCATTGCAGCAAAAACCCTCATCCTATTACGTATTATTAGTATACACACATGTAAAGATATATATTATTAATAGGATTCTCTGTATTTAACAGATCAGGTGCAATCAAGAAAAGTCCAGCTTATGTTGGTGATAATTTTTGCTGGAGGTTATAAAACTCTTTGCAAACGTAGTAGACAACATCCTGTGGTGTTTCTTGTCTGTTAGGCTCTAGAACAGTCTTTAATGCTGTTAAAAGTTGTGTTGCAAACTGTATTGCTTGATAAACTGACTGGACTGGAACAGATGATCTTGCAGTGGAATATGGATTTTCTTGCTGATAGCACTGCAATATTTTCATGTGTCCAAGTGCTTCTTTGTTAGTCCACGTGCTGCAAAAACATGCAAAAAAAGACCAGCAGTGAGAAATCAGAGGCAGGAAAGAGATCAGCAAGATGGAGGAAGACTATGGATCTCATGGTGCCCAAATATATGTAATCCACATTACTAGTGGATCACAGGATTTTTACAGACCATCCTTGAAAGTATGGTTGTTAGAATCACTTTTAATTTTGTATGAGTATTTCAATAGCAATCATCAGCCCCATTAGGCTGAAAATGGCACAGATATTCATGGGCCCCAAAAGCAACTGCCTTATGGATTATGCTGCATTTCTCTACTTACAGAAGTTGTAGTGAATGAATACATATTTCTCTGGAAGCTTTTTCTAGTCCTCACCCCAAAATCATAGTGATGAGGCAGCTAAAGCATGATACTACCTGGAGACAGCAGACAAAAATCCAACCACATGAGATTGCCTTTGGGCAATTTCAAACCCATTTCCATAGTGGTCCTCACTGATACAAGGAATCAATGCATGAGTTCAGGAGAGCATTAAATCTGAAGCCTAGATATATTGTGCACAACTCTTTGTGCTTGTAGAGGGCTGTAGCATATCTGTTATTTTTTAATACTTTCCTGAATATCTTTATATAAAGTTTGGAATCCAATGGTGTTTTTAGTCTGGGAATGTGGTTTTTCTGAATTTCTTTTCTGATTTTTTTTTTTGTTTAATTTAAACACTGCAACTACAGCCACCCCTTTCCGAGATCAATTCAGGTTTCCATTCTATTCTATTTAAATAGTTGCTCGGTTAATTAATACTTAAAGAAACATAGGACTCCAGAGTCATTATCACAAATGCAGAATAATAGAAATAGAATATTTATAGTTTCCTCCATGAAGAAATGTGAGGGACGGTAGGTGCAATAAAAAGCAGTGGGGCAGTTACAAAGTGCATCTTATGGAAGCGTGTTGAATGACGTAACAAGCAGAAGTAGACTTTCCATTTCTTGGCACCATTTTTAATAATCAAAAGAAGCCCAGCATAACCCTTCCTCCTGACTTTGATGGAAGGAAAGGCAGGAAAGCTCCTTCCAGCCATCCATTCCTAAAGTACTACCAAACCTTAGGCACTACCTGGGCGGGTAAGTCCCTCAACTCTTCCCATAGCCAGGACGAGAAGCAGCCCTCTGGGGAGCCCAGCCTGGTGCTCTGAGCCCCTTGTGAAGAGGCCTCTCTCCATTCATTGACCACCTAGGGGTGACCAGCCTCCTCACTAGGGACCCAGAGCATTGGCTGCAACCCAGAGCTCAGGGAGCAGGCAGTGCTGCCAGGGCTGCTGAAGAAGCACCCTGAGCTATGGCAAATCATGTTTCCAAAGGGGGAATTGCAACAAAACAGCATAATTTTGTCCGCTCTTCTCCATGAGAAACAAAAGTTAGGGGAAGGATTTAACTCCAGTGAAGCTAGTATAAATAAAGCTGTTGGGGTTCTGAGTAGGGCTTGCCAAAACACTAGAAGTGACATGAGTTTATACCTCAGGTACTCAAGATTTTAACCCATCTCTCGGTTTTGGGGTGCGGAGAGGAACCGGGTTTTCAGCTATGGAGAACTGCTCCAAGAATTTTGATCCACGCTGTTAACTCCAAAAAAAAAAATTATTTTTCCATAATGAAAATCCCCCTTTTTCCTGATGATTACAAAAAAGAAGGCACCACATAAAAACGAGCTCTTTCCTCTTGCAGATCTGCCCCGCAGAGAGCCAAAGCATGGCGTCAGCAGCGCACTTCTCGGAGGAGGAGATGGCAGAGCTCCGGGAGGCTTTCAGCAAAGTGGGTGAGTGTGACAGACAGGAAAGGCGCTGCAGGGTGTGAAGTCGTAGCTGGATCTTTGCTCCGATGCTGGCTGGCCGTGTTGAAATGGATGGAGCTTACCCCAGTGCTGACCTGCTGTGTCACAGAAACCACAGAAAGTCCTGCAGACCTCCTGGCCAAAACCACATTAGCATGCTGCAAAGCAGTACTGGAGGTGGAGCAGCAGATAACTTGAAAACCTGTACAGAAAACTATGTTGGAAATACTTGGGATTGTTTTGCTAAGAATGCTCTTTACTCCTGGCAAATGATTAGGAAGGGAACAGGTTTTTATTTTAATGTGAATTGAGTACTCCGTCAGGGGAGGAAGGGTCAGGAGGGGACAAATGTGCAAATAGCAACAAAATTTGTAATCCCTTTACTGTGACCTTATAAGCCCTAGTTATTTTTCAACTGTGTGTTTCCTTTATGAGCCTTCAAGGTCTCCTCTGATTTGTTTCCCTTAAAGTCATGCAGATCTATCACTGTCTACCCAAGTCCTAACAAAAAGTCCTTGCGTTTCTCACAGCTCGCTTACTGTTATTAACAGATCCATCAGCTTCACTGGATTATGTGTTGATCAGTTGTCCTAACTGCTTCAGATGATGATCTTTTCATTTCTGAGCACACAATAGTCCAGGCTGGCAAAATGAAACACCTGGTCGCTGTGTGTGCCCAGTGTACCCAAAGCACTGGGCAAGGCAAAGGCTGGAAGGATGTTCTCATTCCCTTTCCAGACTTTTCCCTCTCCAAGTCCAGATCCTTCTGATGTATAACTTCAGAGACGGATAGGATGCTCTCTGCAGTCTGTATTAATCTGAGCTGCGGATGCTAACAGCTAAGGGCTCGGCCTTTTTTTGCAGCATGCAGCAAGTGGGTGACTCAGTTTGCAGCTCACCACGCAGGAAATTGACACCTGCTTCTTTGAAATCACCTCTGCCTCTGGGCTGGGGAAAAAAGAGACTGCAGAACGAGAAGTGCACAGATATATAGAAACCAAATACAAAAATATAACCGTTTTTAACTGTATGTATAGCACTATATATAAATACACAGTTTTTTAACAGAAGCTCTCCATGCCATAGAATCAGCTTCCTTTTTTATTTGTGGAGATTTTCACAAACTGGTAGAGAAGAAAGGTCTGTTTAACCCGTATTAGTGGTCTCATAAAATCCTGCCCTGGATCTTGCAACAGGCTCAGCAGAACTGTCTACGTCAGCACCATCCCAGATGAACACACAAGCTTTTAGTTTAAGCACAACCATACACATTTCCAAACCTCTAAACGCATGACTTCTGATGATATTAGATGCAAAAAACAGGCCAAAATCACAAGTTACATCTATGAATATATGCAGATGTAAGGTGCAACTCAGTATCACGTCAACTCTATTTTCTTAGCTGCTCTGCAGGCAGGATAATCTCTCTATAAATCACTTACATGTTTGTCTGTATGTAAACCCTGAAAAGTCAATTGTATCCATCTAAATGTAGCTTGTTAAAATATTATCAAGTGTCTAAAACATGTAAATTCACCACCATGAGTTTTTGTTAAATAGTGATTGTAATTTTTTCTTAGGTGTAAATGCCACTGCAGTGGTTGAAAATAATGGACTTCAGGATAACAAATCTTTATATATAATGTACACCTCTTCAGGTGAAATAAAAGCCACAGCCGTTGTGTGCTAAAAATTTCATTAGGCTGATAGAGAATCTAAACATTTGTTTTAATCTTTGCAGATATTAGTGGGAATGGCTTCATCCACGCCAATGCTTTAACGGATGTATTGAAGGCAGCCAACCTCCCTCTCCCAGGATATAAAGCCAGAGAACTCGTTCAGAATTTGACAACCACAGAGGATGGCAGGATCAGTTTTGATGAATTTATTTCAGTAAGTGAGATGTTATTTCAGAGAATAAATACAGAAGAAGAAAAAAACAGACCAACTTCTAAATGATAGAGCTAGTTGGGAATTTTCAGTTCATTGTTTCAGCTGAGAATATCATTTCCACAAAACTGACCTTTTCTGTGTGTCAATGCCTGGTTTTCCCCAACATGTTTTCATTACCTGTGGTGCTCAAGGTGGTCCCCAAGGCACAGGAAAGCCATGAGCACAGGGTCTCATGGGCACATCATTTGGCCAAGGTGTTCCCTTGCTGGAGAAGATGAGAGCAGGATGTAACTGAACTAGAAATCCTACAGTTAACTGGGACAAATTAAATGAATGCAGATGCATATTCAACAGACTTAATATCTTTCAGTTTGGTTGAGGCAGTGGGATGAAGCTCTTCAGTTATAAGTTGCAAGAAGATACTGCTATGGCTAGATGGCTGTGAGAAATTTCAACAGATTGAAACTGAAACAGGATGCTTTTTCTATTAAAAAAAGCTTCTTCTTTTTCTGGTCTGAACTGGGACAAAAACAAATGCTAAAATAGTGGAATTTCCCTAGGGATGGAGAAACAGATTTTTTACTTGTCCTTTTCTCAGACTGAAACCTTCAAAGGTGCTCCTCCTGCAAACTTCAGCTCTGTGGTTTCATACCATATATGTTTCTGTTACTTAGCTGATCTTTGTTCACAGCTTTGAAAATATAAGAGCAGATACACAGATTTTACAGAGAAACTCACTGAATGACACACAAGCTTCTCCATGTGTAAAGTGGGGGGGACGTGTCTCCTGGCCCAGGAGCTCATGGTTTTATCTTGGTTTAGTTCTCTGAAATTTTAAAATTGTCTCTTGTGCTTGAAAGATTTTCCAAAACCTGAAGAGCGATGATGTTGCTAAGTCATTCCGAAAACAAATCAACAAAAAGGAGGGGATCTGTGCTATTGGTGGGATGTCAGAGCAGTCCAGTGCCGGCACACAGCACTCTTACTCAGGTAGGTACAGAGGTCCTCCGGTGGTTGCAACCAGGAGCAAATGTCCCCGTGGAGATTGTCTGCACCTTGTCTTGGTGCAAATCCAGCTACTTGGCTTCTGTGAGGTTCAGCAGCTGTAGAGGCTGCTCAAGAGAGGCTGATTCAAGGCAAAGAATTGTGAAGGTGACAAAACGCCAGAGCAGGATCCTTGTCAAAAATAGCATGAGCTGGTTTACGGAGGTGGACAGAGCTGTGGCTACAGAAAAAACCTCCAGCTGCTGTAACTTCCCCCACCAGGAAAGCACTGCAGCCCAGCTGGAGGAGCATTGCAGCCTCCTGACATGGCTTCAACTGCATGAAGACTCTGGCCCTCTGCTGTCCCCGCTCAATGGCGGGGCAAGGCAAGGGTTCCCTGCCGTTGCTAACCCATTTCCTCATATGTTTCACCGCTTCTGTAGCAGTCCCTCTGTAAACCTGTAACCAGGTTCCTGACCTTTTTGTTAGGCAGGGCATGACCCTAGCAGGGCTCGGTGCATTCAAATTATGGTGTAAATACAGATTATGCTTAGCGGATTGTAGCAATTTCAACATACTGTTGAATCAGGGGAATTTCATTACCCGTCTCTGTAACATGCTCACCCTCATTAACACTGGGCAACCCCAGGCAGTGGGAAGGAATACGGGGGGTTGAATGAATTCAAGCCCATTGCTCTCATCAGCTCATTTTGTTCATTTTTTGGATTTCTACTCTGTGCTGGGCTGAGCCATGTGTACACCCCCCTGCTGATGTGGCTGACTCAGGAAGACATATATTTGCATTCTCTTGATTAACTTAGAGATGAGCAGTTACACAGCTGGCTGATTCACTCAGCTGAAGTAGTCATTTGTACAGAACAAGTGCTACCCCCTGGTTCCCTTTGTGTCAAGATTAAGTTCTGCTCACCTTGCAACAGCTGTGGTCAGTCACCCCATACTTCCTTCCTCATCCTTCCTTGAGCTTCACAAGCTCAGACCCTTTGCCTGTCTTCTCAGAGCCCTCTTCCCTTG
The DNA here is from genome assembly GCA_013399475.1 of Chauna torquata. NCBI lineage: Eukaryota > Metazoa > Chordata > Aves > Anseriformes > Anhimidae > Chauna > Chauna torquata. The sequence goes on from VXAL01015238.1 coordinate 260,444, forward strand.
TACAGATTTGTTAATCAGTCACATTCAGATTTAGGAGAGTCTTTTCCCCCATGAGTCCCACTTTTGTAAGTAAAATGATGGTAGAGGTGTTACATGGCAAAATGATGGATTTGATGTTGTGTCCACAGAGGAAGAAAAGTATGCCTTTGTCAACTGGATTAATAAAGCCCTTGAGAAGGACCCTGACTGTAAACATGTGGTCCCAATGAATCCAGAAACGGATGATCTCTTCCAGGCGGTCGGTGATGGCATAGTGCTTTGGTAAATAAACGTGTATTTCTCATAAATGGAAACCATGAGCCTGCAGAAACACACTCCTCTGCTTAAATGGGAGCCGCTGACTTTACTGTTAGGCTCTGGAATCTTTGCAGATTCAGGGCTAGTTTTGTTGCTCCTTTTCTCTTTAAAAAGATAAAGCTTCTTTTATGTTAAATGAGAGTTTTTCATTGTCTCCAGACCCTTGCAATGAGATGAAATCAGTGAAATTTGCTCTGAGTAGTTACTTGTTTCTATTTTTGTTCAAGGACATTTTGAGACTCACATGAAGCAGCATAAGGTAGTGCGTGCTTTCACAGGAATTTCTGCAAAATAAACTTGTACAACTTTACATTCTGGTACTCTTGCCTCACACTTATAGTACATTTGGCATGTGACTCACAATAATTGCTCAAGTATTGCATGTGTGAGTGTACATGTAGAAGGCAGAGGCTGACTATCTATGTTCGCTCAGTAACTCTCCAGCTCTTTAATTGACTTCTACAGCATAGTGACAAAAGCTCTATCTGCATTTTGTGCACATGTAGCTACTAGTGTATTTCTTGCTGTGTTTTCTTTTATTTCCAGTAAGATGATCAACTTTTCAGTCCCAGATACCATTGATGAGAGAACAATCAACAAGAAGAAACTCACACCCTTCACAATTCAGGTACCAAAACATAACAGGATTCGTTGCTTTCCTACTTAGGATGCTCCAGTGTAAACACTTAGAGCAAGGCTGGAGATGGTCCTGCCCAACACAATCAGGCAGAGTTGTTTGTGGCAAAGTGATATGCTCAGGTTCACATGGTAAAGAAGATTTAGATTTCTGATTCTTTGCTAGCATTTGAGTAATATGACTAAATAAGCTTTGTATTTGCGCTTAAACCAGTATATAAATGCTTACCAGGTCAAAGCTTTGGATACCTTTGTGGTAGATGCCATATGAATGTGAGAGAAACTAGATAATATGGTGACAAATTCTAGTTGGAGTAACTCTCAGAAGGCTGAAACCATCCTTCCAGGTCACCCAGGCATGGCCTTGCACTTGAATTCACAACTGCTGTGTTGCAGTCTGATGCCCTCACCCAAATATTAACTGTGGTCCAGGCAGTACTGCGGTGTGCTACGTGCTGAGGTGGAACCACAGCCTTTGCCTGTCCTTTACAATCTGTGCTTTTTCACCTTGAAAACTGAATCCCTTCTTTATTTCTACTATGTGCACATAGATATGATTTAAAAATTGGACAAAAAGGTAAATTTTCACCTATTTAAAATTTATTATGTTTCTCACACAGCAGTACATAGAGAGGTATTTTTATATGAACAGCGTCTATATATGTGGCTACAGAATATAAATAGATATATGGAATGGATGTGAACCTAACCCAGTTTAGCCCCCAGCTACTCTGATTAGATGGAACATTAGCTAGGCTCAAGTAAGCTCAGAAGCCATTAAATTGGATTTTTATGCTGTATACCACATTTTTCAGTTCTAATTATTTTGGTCAGCAGCATCGCTTAGTGATGCAGCCCTGATCAATCCCTGTCACATGTAGACATGATTTGATCAATACAGCTTCCACTTTAAATTAACCCTTTTGCAGCTGGCTGGTGGATAAAAGATAATTAATTTGAAATGCTCCATTTTTTCCAGCTTATGAGAATTTACACTGTGTCTCTCCCTGCATTTTGTACCTAATCAAATCTGTCTGTCATGCCAGCAGCAGTGAAATTCATGTAAAAATTGCAAATCTGTGTGGTAAATGGTATTTGCCAGGCTCTTTTGTCTGCTTTACTTGCCCTGTTTACCAAGCCTCTTCTCTGAATATTGCAGACCTGTGGTCAGATTTTCTTACACCCCTTGTATTAAATGGGAAGGAAGTGGTGAAGAAACATAGCATTCCTGAAACATCACTTTCTTTCTGCCCCTCACTATGAATTACAGAAGACCTTTGCTTCCACTGCGCACTCCAAGCCCAGGACTCCACACCCCAATGTTCAAAAAGAAAATACCCAGGCCTGACCAGTTCTGATCTTGGCTGAACTGCAAGGTTAAAAATCCAACAAGTTTATTCGTACTGATTCCTGTGACGATGTGCTTTTTGCATACATTACCAACTAGCAATTTATTTGTATTTTGGGTGTTAGGGCTTTGGCATAGTTCTTAGGGAGAGCTGAGCCTGGAGTAGCTGCTGGTCAGCTGGGTTGTAGCTCCCTCATTCCAGCATGTGTGCAAGACTGAGTGGAGGAGACTTTGCCTTGTGCTGAAGCCAGGCCTGAATTTGAACATTTGCTAATGTGAGCATTAGCAACGTGGCTATGAGGAGAGCCTGGCTTTGACACCGGGACAGAGCCAGAACATCACTGAGAGTGTGGACATACGCTCTGAGCTGCAATGCCTTGTGACATGGTGAGACCCGGCATCCAAGACCTTTGTCTTTGCCAAAGAGATCCTTTCCATCTTTGTTTTGGGACCCAGAACTTACCTGTAATCCCAGGAGATACTGGGTTCCCTGTTCCCTACGCCCAGCACTGGGCCACTTGTATCTAACTGCATTTGCAGTGAAGGTGCTCACAGATTTCACTAGTTCTGCCTGTGTTCCCTTCCGGTATCCTCAGCTCTCCAGTTATTGCATCATTCAGAAGTTCTTTCTTCCGTAGGAAAATCTGAACCTGGCCCTGAACTCCGCTTCAGCCATTGGGTGCCATGTTGTTAACATTGGAGCTGAAGACTTAAAAGAAGGGAAACCTTACCTGGTTTTGGGTCTTTTATGGCAAGTCATCAAAATTGGACTCTTTGCCGACATAGAGATCAGCAGGAACGAAGGTATGTGTGGCTCTTGGTTTCAGTGCTGTATTGTTATCGCTGAATAGTCTTACAGGTTTTTTTTTTAATCTTAATTTATTTTTTTATTCAAGTCTTTGTTGCCTGTCTTCTTGACTGCTCTCACTTCCCTTGCTCTCCACAAGTTCTGGCACTCCAAACTCCAAGGCTGTGTGTAGGCTTGTGTATGCAGAGCCAATTTCATGCTCATTGGATGAGGAATAACGGTCTACATCCAGGTATATCGGTGTTTTGGCACTTCGGTCGTCACAAAAATAATTCTGTCTAAATCTGGGATCAAGGAAATGCTACACTGCATTCAGGAAGCTTTGCTTTTTTCTTGCATTTGATGAAACCAGTGCCAAATATCTTCTTTTCTTTGTAAAATTTGATTTATATAATCACAGAAAAATTTAGGCTGGAAGGGACCTCTGGTCTGGCCATCCAACCACAAGCTTACAGCAGCACCAGCCTCAAGGTTAATGAGGTTGCTCAGGGCCTTTTTTGGTGCTCTCTGGGCAACCCACTCCAATGCTCAACCACTTCCACTTTGAATTTTTTTCCTTCCCTTCCTCCGACTTGTGACTGCAACTTCTTGTCCTTTTGCTGTGCATACGGGGAAAATACAGCTCCACCCCCTCTGTAATTGTTGAAGACAATAGTTAGTTCCCCTCTCAGACCTCTTTCCGGGTTGAACAAACCCAGCTTTATCATCCTCTTCTTGTGAATCACATACTCCAGCCCATCATGATGCTGTCCTTCTGCTGAACTTGCTGCAGTTATCAATGTCTCCTGTACTGGGGAGCCCCAGACTGGACGCAGCACTCCAGATATGTCATGTCAGTACCAAAGTTCTCCATGAACTTGCTTCAGTGGGAGGCTGTGGTTGTGTACATGCAGTCTATATGGCATCTCTTCTCGGTGCTTTGTTCCTTGCCCTATGATATCCTGCTCAGCCAGCAGTGGCACTACTTTCCTCTTGTTATCACCTCTCTTGCAGGTATTGCCTTCATTGTTTCACCCCTTGCACCTTCTAGCCCTTTCATAGCCAGAGGGACTAGTTTCCAGAACTCTCAGTTCCCATTCCTTTGTTATTTAGCAATGATGGCCAAGCTGGTAGCCTTACCCTGCTTAGTAGCTCTTTTCCATTAATGGTATTTTCTGCTTTACTTCTCTCAGACTTCAGTTTGTCAGGGTAGACAAACCACTGTCATTTTGATTTCTTTTCAAGTTCTCTGTTTCCCTGATAGCCTTCCTCTATAGCCATTGTGTTCCCAAAGAGCTAGTATCAAGACAGTAATACATCCCAACCTCTATGGGAAATGCCCAAGATGCACTAATATCATGTTTGTTTTTCTCTGGTCATATCGCATTGTGGCTCAGATTAGCTCAGGAGACATCTAATACAGTCAGGTTGTTCTCATCCTCTGTTCGTAATAAGAAGCTTTCAGCTAATAGGAGGTATTCATATTAATTCCCCAGTGAGTATCTTTGAGCATGGTACTATTGAATTTCACTCCATTTCTGTTACTGAGTGCCATCTAGTTCTTCCTGTTTGACTTCCTGGTTGTCCTCTGTGTTGACTATGCCACCTAGTGAATATTATCATAAAAAGTTTTTGCACATTGCTAGTATTTGTGCCAAGGTAATTAATGAAAAAAAAAAAGGAAAAAAAAAAAGAAAACATTCATCCAAATATCAACCCATAATCAACTCCACTGGAATCCTTCTTCCAGCCTACTTCTCTCAGTGTTAACATTGTTCTCTTCATAAAACCCAATGTCTACTTTAAAATGCTTCTATTATCTCCTGGTTCAATTTAACCCTATAGCAACCTTTATCAAATTATCTGTGGAACGCTAGATATGTTAGGTCTTCATTGTTTCTTTTATGTAGCCAATCCATACTTCGTTTAAGGAATGACATAAGAAAGAAGAAACATATCAAGGTGGTAAGACATACTGTCCCTTTCTAAACCAGTGGCACATTTTATAACATTAACAGTTAGCTTCCATATTTTCAGTTCTTTTCAAAACTTTTTGTAAAGCCCTTCATACTCTAGAGCACAGCTGAATATCCTGCAGTTGCAAGGGTCATTTTTTCCCTCCTGCTTCTTCCTCCTTTTATGTACATAACTACTACAATAATTTTTCTATAGAGATATCTTCTCCAGTTTGACAGCTGTGTCAGCCCCACTTGCTAATGAGTCTGTGAAGTCATGTACAAGTTCTTCAGAACTCCTGTGTGGATCCAGTTTCAGTGTGAAGGTCATGGAGATTTGTTTCATGTAAATTGCAGAAAATCCATATTCATTTTTTTCACTCCCATCTTGCTCCTGTGCTCAACATCATCATCTTTTCATTAAAATCTGACGCAAGGAAATCAGGTAGTTTTTAGACCACACTGAAACTGTCTTGCATTTATACACAGTTGACTACTAGATCCATGACTAACATCCTTGTCCTTTTTTTACTGGTGAGACACTTGTTGTTTATGTTCTCTGACATGCTATTTCAGCATGAATTTTGGCAGTCCTTTGGTTGCTCACTTTTAGAAACTGGGTAGCAAAATGTGTAACAGAGAAAATAGTTATACATTATCCTCTATAAGTATTCACAACATCAGTAACAAAAGCATCACCTCTGATGGTAGATGTATTTTGCCTCAGCCTCTCTGGTACGGGTGGGTATTGCAATGACTCGCTGGCTTCTGCAAGATCAGGGTCCATGAGTTAGAACTACAGAATAATTGAGGTTGGAAGGGATTGCTGGAGGTCATCTAGTCCTCTCCCTGTTCAAAGCATGGCCAGCTCAGATCAGGGTGCTCAGGGTTGTGTCCAGTTGAGCTTTGACTGCCTCCAGGGATGGAGATTCCACAGCCTCTCTGAGGAGCCCGCTCCAGTGTTTGACCAAACACGTGGCAAAATTTTTTTCCTCATATAGAATCAGAATTTCCCTGTTGCAACTTTTATCTGTTGCCTTTCATCCTGCCTTTTTTTTTTTTTTTTTTT
>VXAL01015238.1:266546-307440 GCA_013399475.1 Chauna torquata
TTTTTTGAGTAGTAGGGTGAAAAAGCTAGTATTGCAACATATGGCATTTATTTATTTTTCCTTTTGTCTCCACTTAGCCTTGATTGCTCTTCTGAGAGAAGGAGAGAGCCTGGAGGATCTGATGAGGTTGTCTCCAGAGGAACTGCTGCTGAGATGGGCAAACTATCACCTGGAGAATGCAGGATGTAACAAGGTCAACAACTTCAGCTCAGACATCAAGGTATGAAGAACAGTGACCAGCAGTAGCAAAACAGCAGCTCCACACCCGAATCCATGTCCTCCAGACAAAGATGGTGTACGTGCTGGATGTCCCTAAATTCCTCTAGAGCTGTCTTTGATTTGGAGAAGGCTAGACTCTACCCAGACATATAACCAGATGTGGGTGAAGAGGATGGGCTCTTCGAATTCCTCCCTTTGGTGTTTCCTTCAGTACAACACAGGAAGAGTCATTTACCATGACTTAAGTGACATACAGAAAAAAGCACCAGGGATGACAACAGGAGAGTCTGAGAGTCACATTCAACATTATAATTTTTATTGTAACAGATTTTTGGTTCACTGTGTGGACATGACTGCAGAGTATCCATGGAAAGGGAAAGGATTGGAGTCCCTCCTAGCTTTCCATAGGCTGGCTGAGAGGACTGTAATGCAATTGATTAAATCCTATCTGCAACTGAAAAATAAAATGCATTTGCCATATTTACAGGTGGAAAATAAGGTACACATTTGCCTCTCAGAGGCCAAGACTTTAGCTTTTCTTTACACTCATTCTCAAATTAAGTGTGTCTCCACACCTCAATTTTGCTATAAATACCCACCTTCCAAATACAGTGGATAATAATGCAGATGTATAAAGAATTTTGGGGGGTTAAAATGTAGGGAATAAATTTTATTCCTTCATACAAGAAGGAATAAAAATTAAAAAGAAAAAAAATCAGGTCATCTACTTTACATTTTTGAAGAGTATCTGTTGGGTTAGGTAGTCAAGTCTTTAGACACTAAAACGCAGCTTTGTTTCCAGTTCTTCTTTGAGATAATTAATTTCTGAAGTGAGATTAATATTTCCCACACATAGAAGCAACTTTCACAAAAATTTAAAGACACATGTTAAATCCTTGTCTTGTTCCTGCCCTTTTGCCTGAAAAAAATGCTGATACTGTTGTTGTTTTCAGCTTCTGTCCCTGAAAATTATGCTTTCTCTTCTATGAATGTTCCAGTGTTTCTTTGAAATCTGCTTTAAACCTCTGCTTTCTCCTTCTGCATTTTCTTTCACCAAATGCTCAGCAGCCTGACTTCTACAGCATTATAAAGGTATATATTTTCTTATCTCTAATTTAATGTTCATATTGGGTCAATTTAACCTTTGTTAAAGGTTTGTTGTTGCTGTCCTTTTTGTCAGTGCAATACAGCATTTTGTATCATGCTTTGAGCTTTCTGTAGCATATACATATTGGCTTAGGGAAGAGGTAGATCTGGCAAACACAGCATAAAGTGGGGATTGTTAAGTGCTTCCAGCTTTAGTAATTTAATTATGTAGTACAATGATTGATGTAATAAAAACGAAGTATACATGCACATTGTTTGGGAGAGTGCTGGCATGCAAAATTCTGGGCTTTAGATGTAATTTTTCTCCCTTTAATTTCTCTGTCTGTCACAGGACTCAAGAGCTTATTACCATTTGCTGAACCAGGTTGCCCCCAAGGGAGATGAAGAAGGCATTCCAGCTATTACAATTGACATGTCAGGATTAAGGGTAAGATGAGATAAGTTTAGAGTAAATGCCAATATTTTCTGTCTATTACTTACATTGCTGGCCAACACAGACTTGCACAAGGGTACCAGAACAAGCAAACTCTTTTTAGTGTTGCAACATGATCTTATGTTTCAAAAATCAAAGCTGAAGAATTAAATGATGTAGTGTGCCTTTCCTGAGATGTCCATAGAATCACAGAATGGTTTGGGTTGGGAGGGACCTTAAAGATCACCTGGTCCAACCCCACTGCCATGGGCAGGGACACCTTCCACTAGGTCAAGTTGCTCAAAGCCCCATCCAACAGCCATTGAACCACACTGATGAACTAATAACATGTAGAAAGTGTATTTAAATGCATTTATTTGAGAATTTGTTCAACTCTTCCCCTTTTACGTGAAATATAACTAAAAAAAAAAAACATGGCGAGATGGCTGGATTGTAGGTAAAGCCCATCTGAAACACTGTCTTGCCATTATTAAAAGTGGGAGAGGAGACTGTTACAAATTCAACAAGGACCTATTTTAGCAGCCCTGCACCTAGCCCCACATACAGGGACTCCAAGCAGGTTCGTGCATGCGTGGTGCCAGGCTGCAGGGTGATGCTGATGCAGTTTCATCCCCATTTTTGGCTGTTGCAGGAGAAGGACGACGTCCAACGTGCAGAGTGCATGCTGCAGCAAGCGGAGCGGCTGGGCTGCCGGCAGTTCGTCACGGCCACGGATGTTGTCCGGGGAAACCCAAAGCTAAACTTGGCATTCATTGCCAACTTGTTTAACAAATACCCTGCCCTACACAAGCCAGAGAACCAGGACATCGACTGGAGCTCTATTGAAGGTAAGGAAAATGCAAATAAAGGATGCTTCTGGCCATCCACACCAAAGTATACCCAGCTCTGAGTTCATGGTATGTTAAAGATGAAAATGTTTGTGGGATGTCTGAAGCTGTCCTGACTATTGAGTGTGCTTCTTAGATGAAATTACAGTTGATCTGGCATTCCCTTAATTTCAGATACAAATTAAGATTCCGATCTTACATAAACCTCATGCCTGCCTGCTCTGGGTTGCATTCAGGACCGCCATTGTGTGGATCATTTGCTGGACTACAGGTCCTTCTGTTTGACCTGTGTTGGACTACTTCAGCTCTGAAGTTGGTGGCAATTCCTGATGAATAACCACTTGAAAATGCCTCTCTCATCTCTCTTGTTCTAAACCTTCTTAAAGAAGCTGTTGATGAAAGCTTGCAACTTCTCATACTCACAATTTTATGAGACATGGTCTGTAGAGCCGTCTTTAAGCAAGGCAACAGGAAAAGCGCACTTTTCCTTTTTTGATACTGTTTAAAGATTTTTTTGGTGCACAGAGATAGCTCACAAAAATCTGAATTGAAAACATCTAAATTGTTTCTGCATCTAGTTCTTGCTGAGCAATAGTTCTATGATTTTAGGAGAAGGCAGCCTACTCCTTGGTTTTGTATGTGATATTTCTAATAAATCAGTTGTGTTGTTGACAACAGTGAATAAAAAAACTATCTGAAACAGTTCAAGTAGTAGTTAAGACTGTTTATCTTTTGAGGGTCTGAGCTCTGTAGTGTGAATCAGCAAAGTGCTTAATCATGTACTTATAAATAAGAAAATACATGGTGTCCATGAGATCAGTGGGACCAGTTTAATAACTGGTTGAGCGTGCACTTAAATGCTGGAATGAATGGAAGTGCTCTGTTCGGTCTAACATTTATTCAGTGTAGGTTGTGCTTACAAAGAGACACTCAGAATAAATTCATGTTTTCAATTATTTTTAAGATTCTGAAAAGCCTTTTAGTGAAACTGTTCATGCTAGGGCACAGGCTACTCTTGAATTCTTGAAGGCATTTCAAGGNAGGCTAGGCTACTAGTGCCTAGCTGTGCTAGGGCACAGGCTACTCCTGAATTCTTGAAGGCATTTCAAGGCCAATCTGCCTAAATACTATAATATTTAGGTCATGAAGAAATATTGCATACTGCACTGTGCTCTCTTATTTCTCTTGTCAGCCAGTGTCTCGTTCTGTTTATGGTTCAGTGCGCTGTAAATTCTGAGTTATGGTTTCATCACAAGACACTTATTTTACTGGAGTGTTGTGGTTTGCAGGCCTGTTGATTGATATATCTGCTATTTTAGGTGAGACAAGGGAAGAGAGGACGTTCAGGAACTGGATGAACTCCCTGGGTGTTAATCCGCGTGTAAATCACTTATATAGGTAAGGGAAGGCATTACGTTTCCTTCAGACAATACATGCAGCCAGGAAATTGTTTACAGAAAACATAAAAGAACTTTTGGATTCTATAAGAATATATACTTTTTCTTTTTCTTTTTCTTTTTCTTTTTCTTTTTCTTTTTCTTTTTCTTTTTCTTTTTCTTTTTCTTTTTTTTTCTTTTTCTTTTTCTTTTTCTTTTCTTTTTCTTTTTCTTTTTCTTTTTCTTTTTCTTTTCTTTTTCTTTTTCTTTTTCTTTTCCTTTTCCTTTTCCTTTTTCTTTTCCTTTTCCCTTTTTATTATTATTTTTTTTTAACCTTTACTAATGGTTCAGTTGGATTCCTTTCTTCAGTTCTTTGGTCAATGATCTATCTTTTTTGTTGTTTTCAGCGACCTGTCAGATGCCTTGGTTATCTTCCAGCTCTACGAAAAGATCAAAGTGCCAGTAGACTGGAACAGAGTGAACAAACCACCATATCCTAAACTGGGTGGCAACATGAAGAAGGTATGAAAAGCTGGAATAGCTTAAGTACCAACACCTTACCCTCACAGGATGTCTATGTCATTTCAAGCAGCAATGAGGACACTCATGTGTTGCTCTCAAGTCCCAAGTACAGTACATCAAGTGATATTTCTGTCTAGTTAGTGAATAATTTCTCATCCTGAAAAAGAAACGTGTTCGACTCATTAGCTTTGTTGACAGGTAAACAGTATCTGTAACATAACAATACTTGACACCTTTTGAGTCAACATTCAAAAACTGTATTTGCTACAAAAAACACTTTTGCTATTGCTTTAGTCACCAACTATAATACATCTTCAGCATGAGTCATATGGCACCAGCTTAATTGCTGCTGTCTGGACCATTGCCCTCCATATCAAATGAAGACAGCGGTGATAAGCATTCTTGATCAGGTGCCTCAAGAACTGATTGCACAGAGTTGCTACTAAATACGCAGCTTTCTCCCAGCTATCTGGATGAGTACCTCCATCCAGTTAGGGCAGGGTGACTAACTGACCTGAAATATTGGCTGGGACACTGATCCTTTGTCTCAGTGCGATGTCATGTTACTGGAGGTACTTATGAGCTGTAGATTCATGTTTTCCAGGGTAATGTGTTTTATGAGCCTTGATGATGAAGTATAACATTTCCTTCTACGCTGATTCTTATCTTAGTCTCTTTGGGATGGTGCTGGCTGCTGGTAGTCAAACAGCTGTATTATTTATCAAAAAAGATAGACCTGTTTGCCCAGGAGGATCTGGGCTAAGTGATCCGAAGAATTTAAAGTAGTAGCGGATGTCTTTACAGCCACTTCTTTTTTTTCTGTATTTTTGAACCGTATTAACTGACCCTGTCATTAACAGCTTGAAAACTGCAACTATGCAGTGGAACTGGGAAAAAATCAAGCCAAATTCTCCCTCGTTGGCATCGCTGGGCAAGATCTGAATGAAGGAAACCGTACACTCACGCTGGCCTTAATCTGGCAGTTGATGAGAAGGTATGGCGGTCTAACACAAGCTTAGGAGTCTTTTGATGTACACAGTTGGCACAGTAATAGTTTCCTGATGATATTGACAAGAAGGGTTTACAGGCTACAGCTTTTTCTTCCATCTGTTTGCACATATATGCTGGGACAGAGTAACCTAGTTAGGGATGTGATCATGAAGTACGTTATCTTGTGGCCAAGGTCATTACATTCAGCTCATGCAGAAGATTATTATTGTCACTATCCCTATACCGTGAATAAATGTTCATTGCATGGAAGAGAGAAAAACAAGATGAGATGTCTCTGTATCAGGTAGTGGGGAGAATGTACTGGAAATTAAGAATTGATGCAGAAATTCTCTAATTTGCTACCTGGATTGAATGCAGTTCAGTAGCTCTTCCCACTTCAATGTAATTCTCTGTGTCTGTGTGTCTGTTTAAAAACTCCATAATCAGGTGTGAAGAGACCCAACGGCTAGGAAGTGAATGCAGACTAAATTCAGTCTAAAAGCAAGATCTAGGTTTATCATGCAGGTGATTAATCTAGGGACGTGGTGATTATTTGCCATCAATTTGGTATGTCTTTCCAGGGTGTATGCTGTCATACAAGCAAAACATTCCAGGACTGTGTTTATGCAGAAGGTCAGTCTTAGAAGGGCATGACAATTTCATTCTGCCCATAAAGTCACTGATTATTTTTTAAAACAGTGTGAGAACAAGTCATTTACACTGAGATCCACTGAGAGGAACCTTTTAGGGATTTTGAGAATTAAAACCTTTTGACACTCCCAAAGCAATGATTAGGGAATTGGGGGTGAATGGGACCCATCAGATGAATTAACATGTTACAATATAATTCATATATACTCTGAGTATGCAGGAAGCAGGAAGATGTTGGATCTAAGAGGACTGTTGGGTTTGTCCAAGTCGGGCTTTGCATGTACGGGGTGGTTCTGAAGTTACGGTAGACTTTGAGCAAAAGTGGGTATTCTGGCTTCCTTCTTAAGGTACACTCTGAATATCCTTGAAGATATCGGTGGTGGAGAAAAGGTCAATGATGAAATCATTGTCAACTGGGTCAATGAAACACTGACTGCAGCCGGCAAGGATTCAACCATCTCCAGTTTCAAGGTACAGATTTTCATTAGAAGTCTCTGCTTAGGAATCTCTTATACAGTGTGTTTGTGTGCACGTTATATACATTGTGTGTATACAGGCATATATATGCATATACTCACACACTATATTGTGATATAATTGACTACATTGTTTGGTTATTTTTCATTCCCTTTCAAAGTCATTCTCAGATACACAGATTTCATTCAAGGGCCTATACTATGAAAAGGTAGCAGAAACACAATATGAACTTTGACACAGGAAATCAAAGTATGGAGCCAGGAATGATGACTGGAATTAGGCAAGAACTGTGTTTTTGATTATTGAACAGCAATTAGAAACGACAGTATTAAAAACAACAGTAACAGTACATCTATAATCTGGTAGTACCATTCAGGGCTGGAGCACTATTTTGCAAGGTACACAGAGGCAGTCCAATTCCAGAGAGCTTCCAATTTTACTAACAAATCCCACTTCCCAAACTGGGGAACACTCAGTGGACATAAATCAGCAGTTTGCACCAGCTGCAGATAGTCATTAAACTGCAAGTAATGAGCTCAACACACACGCAGCTGGTCCCCCTTGCAGTCTCCATCAGCAGACCTGTCAGTGTTGTCTCCACCCAGGAAGTCCAGCACCCTGTCTTGTGATTTAATGCTGTCTCATCCACTGCGAAAAAAAAAATCCTTGAAAGGTTTCTGAGTCTGCCTTAGATAAAAAATCATGCTAAGCAGCCCTTCATAAAGATCTAAATGGTAAACGAGCTGCCCATCGCTCTTGAGCCTAGACTCTGGCTTTTGGGGAGATGTCTCTTCTTGGTTTTGCATCTAATTGTGTTTTTCACCTGTGCAGGATGGCAAAATCAGCACCAGCATGCCAGTCCTGGACCTTATTGATGCCATTCAACCAGGATCAATCAAATATGACCTCCTGAAAACAGAGGACCTAAATGATGAGGAGAAACTAAATAATGCTAAGTACGTTCATGCCGAGCGACACTTAACAGCAGTTATGTGGTCAGGCTCGCCTGACTGTCTTTGAAACCACTCTGCTATCATTCTCATCTGGCACATCCTCAACTAAGAAATATCTCCAGAGTTAGAAGCATGAAGGCTGGAAGTTAGGCAGTAAAAAAGACTATCACTGGAAATGAACTGTGTAATGTCACAGTTCCTGCTTTGTAATTCCCTTCATGGGATCAAAATCACTTGGCTTCCCAAGCTCCTATTTTCTGTCATTAAATTTAAATTTCTTTCAGAGGTCAAGGAACAACACCAACAATCATAAGCTGTGGAAACCAGTGATTAGAGGTCATGATACCTTTTTAGTCACATACAGGTGGAAGAAGGGCATATTTAAGGCAGAAAGGGGAGGACAGGATTCATGCCTGAAAAACTAGTTTTATGGATGTGAATATTGATTTTTTTCTGAGTGCAAACCATTTCCCAGCAGGAAGCCAATCCTGGGAGCATCTCCCTGTCATTTCAGAGTTACATGGATCACCTCCCTGTCTGCTTATCAGTTTAGCTTCTCCTTTGCTATGTGGCAAGTACAAAACAGAAAAGGATGACTGTAAGGCAATCACGGCAGCCAATATATATTGTAAAGACTTTTCCCACTGTTCTTTTCCCCTCCTATTTCCTACCATCTGTTCCTTTGTTTCCTAGCAATCCTCTGTGCTTTTCCCTGTACTTCATTTCTTCATCCCTGTGCTAATGTTTTCTTCTGACTTTTTTCCTCCCTTTCTTTCCCCCGTGCATGTTTCTCTGCATTTTGGGGGGGATTTCACAGATGTATATGCTCTGCAGTGGGAAGAACCTCGGATTTTTCTAGCATTTTTCATGAAAAATAGAAGACACATACCCATCTGAGAACAGGCAGTAGCCCTGCAACAGCACACTCTGGACAAGGGGATGGGAAGGTCAGCTTGCAGATTCTGGGTATGACTCAAGCAGAAGTCCCTGAACATTGATTTCCAACAACACTGATCTCCACCAGCTTCAGCCTTGTGCTTTCCCTCCTCGTGAGTTTGTTTATGTACGAAGATTGAGCAGCAGAGAATGAGAGGGAGCAAGATCAGCATTGTTAGAATAATCTTTCAGGGCATGGGAGACTAAATGTGTTTCAGACCAGAGTTTGACCAGCAGTCTTCCATGCTGCAGGTAATCAGTGCTCTAACCATCAGGGAACACGCTCTATAGTTTACTAGAAACGTGGTTCTTTATGAACTTGGCTCATATGTTCCTATAGAAAAGTTTAATTTTGGTGAATCAATAAGAAAGTTCCCACCACACTCTGTTATTGATCATGAAAAAAACTTCTTAAAAGAGGGAATATTAATGCTACTGCACTAACTTATTTCTTTGTTTTTGTTTTTGTTTTTGTTTTCTCCTCCTGCAATGCAGATATGCCATCTCTATGGCAAGAAAAATTGGAGCAAGAGTCTATGCCCTTCCAGAAGACCTGGTTGAAGTAAAACCCAAAATGGTCATGACAGTGTTTGCTTGCCTTATGGGGAAAGGCATGAAGAAAGTTTAAAGCACAAAAGACTTGCACTGATGCCTGGTATTCACCCTTTTGATTCCCTCAAACTGGATGCTCTTCTCTGTTATCAAGGAAATATGCAGGGTGCTCATGCTTGTAAGGCATGAATATTATATATGGTTCCAGATCATACAAAAGTTGTGTATCCGTGTGTATCCAGGAAGTGTTTTATTTTGAACAGCAGTATGTGCTTTATTTCTTTGCCTTATTTTCCACTTTGCTAGATATAACCATTTCATATTCCTGAATAAGTTTTCTAGGAGGCCTATACATAACCTCCAATTAATGGATACCAGGGTTATCCATCAGAGGTCACCTGGAGATCTTTGTCTTGGGAGGTACAGACAGCTTTTAGGATTATGAAATGTTGTATACTGCTTCTGCCTGAAAATGTCTTCATGCTTCTGGCAGTATTTCTGCCATACTTTCCTTCAGTTTGCATCTGGGGTTACAAAAGGGGTTTCCCCAACCAACTCAAGTATTAGTGACTATGTTTTTGAAATGGTAGGATCGTCTCAGGAAATGCTCTTGGAAAGAGAAAAGTGTTTGGGGTGTGCTGCTGGTATGTGATCTGTGCAGTACCTTTCCCTGCAAGCTTTGCCTCTGCCATCACTGGTGTTACTCACAGACTACATTACCACTCACGGGACAAACTGTACTCTAACCTGGTCCTCCAAGAACAGCTGAAGTTTGGAGCGTTTGCAAGGAATGCTCTCCAAAGGATAATTCATTTTTTATGCCATAATACAATCAAAACATAAGCAGACTGCAAAGCATGATAGAAATGAAAACCGTGTTAAAGAAACTAAGGGGGTATACTCAGTTAGTAGCAATAATAAAGCAGAGGTAAGAACTTAACCAAAGAGACACAGAACAATATATTTATGTACTGAATAAAAATTAAACAATGAACTGTACAGATGTGCACTCAAAGGGCTGTTGCCCTGATTCAGAAGAGCATTTAAATGTGTGCTTACAAATGAAACACACACTTAAATGCTTCCCTGAACCCAGGCCAGGATCCTCAACTGAGCAGCCTTGAAGGCTCTGGCAGTTTGCCTCAGTTGAGGACCTAGCCCCGTCCGTGGATAGTCAGTGGGATGTTTGCACTGAATCTCTTCCTTAGCATGAGTCATTTTCTGTCCTGGCCTTTATGTGGATTTTACTGGGGTGAAATGCAGAAGGAGGGAATTTTGCCTTAATGCAATCCTGTTGACACAGTCTCAGTTTCCTCCCCTCCTCTAGCCCCTTCAGAATTGCCTTAATAAAGAACCAATATCCAATGAAGTGAGAAGTCTCTCCAAATAAAATGTTCTACAAAGCCAAACATGTGGTCTTTGCTGTTAGCAATGCATGTGCTAATGGGAAAGTGTGCATCATACAGCTGAAAGTGGGACAAATTTAAAAAACAACACTGTGGGCTTGCTGAGGACATCTTCCATACTCTTATTGAAACCACAGATTTCGGAAAGCAGGAAGAATTATTTCCTAGGTCATTTCTGTACGTGCCACTCTGAGACACTGCCAAAGATGGGACAGTGCTGGCTGGACCTGCAGCCTGACCCAGTACCATTGACCCCATTTGGTGCAATACCTGTCATCCTCTTCCTTTGCTCATATGACCATAGACTTTGCTTCTCTATGCATTTTGCAATGCAAGCATGCCACTTGGTTTCTGTACTAATGGTACTTGGGAGAAATTAGGGGTTTACCTAAAGACAGCCCTGCTCTGGGTACCCCATTCCAGGGTGAGACCCTCACCCCAGACCTCGGGAGCAGACAAGAGATGATGTAGATGACGGATGGGGGATGGCAGCAGCACCAGGGTGCAAGGAGGCCCTTTCCCTTGATCCCAACTCAGTGCTGGCACTTGCTGTCCCCAGAAGAGGATGGATTTTCAGACTCAGCATTTCCCATCTGCTAGCTCTCAGCAACTCTTAGTTTTTTGGAGAGGAGGGGATTTTTAGAGGAGCCTGCTACAGGAGACAGGGAGAACAGGCTTTCAGACATCATTCATCTCCCATAGGCAAAATGAAGGACTTCAAGGTCCCTGGAGATCAACATCTGGCTCTAGTTTTGGTTCTGGAGAGGGGCCAGGTGATGTACCCTGCTATTCCAAATTTATTTTTGAGGTGGGGAATGCTTTTCCTCCTCCTCAGTGTCCCAGCACTGGAGCCAGGCACCTGCTCCACAGCCCTCCCTGTTGCTGGTCCCCTGTTCCCCAGCCCGCGTTTTGGGGCAGCATCTCTACATCCCAACCTGAAGCTCTGCACCAGCCGTGAGCCCTGACACCGGTGCAGCGGGGAGAGCTAACCACAAGATGGCGATCACTTCTCTGGAGTTCTAGACACTGGCACGCGTGAGCTCTGAAAATGCCCTCCTTTGGGAAATGTAGAAAAATTGGGATATTTAACCCTAGGCAAAACGCTAGCACCTGTCAGTGTGCAAAAGGGAGTAAGATCTGTTGGCAGGGATGCTACAGTAAATGACTTACCAGCTCTACCTCCCCATCTCTATAATCTCCTGTGAAAAATAAAGCCGTCATGGACCTGAAGATGTGGGAATAACTGCATTCTGGTATGGAAGTATAAATATTTTTGCTTTTCCACCTCTGTTTAGTTAATATATACATATATATTTTTGGATGGACTTGAGGTTTTGCTTTCATGGAATGGTAATAAAGCTCCTAGCAACCCTGAAAGAGTTAATCCCACGACAAACATCATCCCCCCAAAAAAAGGATCTGGATTTTTTTTTGCTGTTGCTTTTCTCCAACTTTTTCCATCACTCTCAGAGAAAGCAGCTGTCTTTGGGATTCACTCCTAAATCAAGCTGGCTTTGTAAGCACTTCCACTATTGATCTTCCTTGCACAATTAATCATAATTTTCAAAGCTTCAAAAAGGCTTAGATATTGAGATGAATAAAAGTAAAGCATCAGCAGTTAGACTAACTAGGAGAAAAAAACCATGAGGGCAACCAATCCACATGCTTAAGGTTACAGTCTCATCACCAGATGGACTCAGAAGGAAATATCCCCCCATAGTGTAGTACAGCATAATCAGGCGCATGATGAGGATTTTACACTTTGATGTAAATCACCTCTCCTGGCTACTTTTAGA
Organism: Chauna torquata; assembly: GCA_013399475.1. Classification (NCBI taxonomy): domain Eukaryota; kingdom Metazoa; phylum Chordata; class Aves; order Anseriformes; family Anhimidae; genus Chauna; species Chauna torquata. The sequence continues at coordinate 278,792 of VXAL01015238.1, forward strand.
AAAGGGATAGCAAGCAGTATGGCTGGCTGCTGTGCTCTCATACAGATAAAGTCATGTTTCTGCTTCCTCCAGAGATGGAAGTGAACTGAAATCCCAGCCTGACATCACTTGTTCTTCCAAGGGCAGCTTAGTTCTGCTGCAAGCCTGGTCACTACTTCAGATCCTGGTGTCCATCACTGCCTAACCAAGGTGGTATCTGTGGACTTTATACACCTTAGCACGAGCGAAGTCTGAATTAGGACCAACATTTGATTACATTCTCATTTTGCTCATATTCTTACACAGATCAGTGCTCAATGGAGGTCCTCTTCCACTACTGAGAGAATCACATCACTCTCCTGATGGTTCCTTTGCTGCTCAGGAAGTAACACACAGCTATCAGTCCTAGTTGTCCTAAAGTAAAACAACTATTTTTAAAGCATTTGTTTTTTGTTGCAGTTTATTTACTTTTTGTGCACTGATCACTTCTTAAAGTCAATAGCATCTTACAGAAAACCTACTTTCCTCACAGGGTGCAAGCTATTATTGCTTGGAAAGTACATCACAGATCTGTAATAAAATGTCCGAAGCCTCAAACTCAAAGTGCCTGAATTCCCATAGGCCATGTGCTCACCAGTAAAGATATGTCTGAAATTTGTGTAAAGGGCAGAAAGCTACTTAACTGATCATGCATAGAAACACTGAGCTCCCTCAGGGCAGGCACTCATTTAGTGCACGTTAAGGATCTAAAGGAATATGTGCAAACCTGCAGAGCATGGAGAGAAAGCCCCCATATCCACCTGGGAAATCTCCTAGCAGGTGATTGACATGCACGGTGCTGCTTTGATTCACGCAGGCAGAAAAGCAATATCCCATTGCCAGACACCTCTGGCAGCCTATGAAGTTGTCCCAGCTTTTCGCCACAGCTAAGCAAACCAGACACCTCGGACCACGTGTTGGTTAGTCACCGAGGAGAGGAGATGCCTTCTGACCAGTCCTGCACATCTTCACCCTCAGTAAGACACCCTCCCTTACTTTTACAGCCATGGAGCAGAACATGTATGAGAGGTGGTGGATGTGCGTTAGGTGCATCAAGCTCTCCAAGCCTTCTCCTCGAGACTTGCATCTGGTCAGGTGCTAGCGAAACAGCCCTGTGGTTATGTAACATGCCAGCGAAAGGCTCAACCAGCCACATTAGTGAAGAGTAATGAAGATCTCTGGGGAGAGCTGTAGGGCCTCACCACCAGCCCTGCCTCCGCAGCTTGCTGCACTGTCAAATTACGTTTCGTGTTAGGGAAATGTTGCTGCGGTGCCACATAACGTTTCAATCACAATCCTTCCCAGACCAACACAGGGCAGGGCTGCCCACGTGGTGATCAGACCTTGCAGAAAACACAAATGCCTCTTTCTAGTGAGAAATTCCCCAAATCTGCTGTTGGGGCCAAATATTGGGAATATAGGTTCTGCTAATTGTAGGGTCTGTGAACCATGCTCATGGGCCCCTGTGCTGTCACAAACTTCCTCTCCTTGCCAAGTCTTACAACATGCGGGAACAATTTACTGATACAGGTTCAGTCTCTGCAGACCTGGTGGCATCTGGCCAGGGGCACTCAGAGGTGGTGAGTTTAGTAGAGGAACCAATTCTCATAAGGTTTTTTCACTCTGCACTTCTTGGACAAGCTCTTGGCAGGAGGATACCCAGCAGTGTGACAGAAATTCCTCTGTAGGCTATTGTGATCTCCTAAGGGTTTGAAAATGATACCCCAAACAGGAATCACAGGGCTTTCAGAGCGTGGCCCTTGGACGGAGAGTGCAGACACTGGTACACTGATGAGTGTCTCTGCAGCGTGGGCCTCTTTGTGCAGATTGATGCTCAACATCAGCCAAGAGCGAGATGTGCCATTCCAAGGTGGGGACCACACCAGCCAAGATAGGTGAATGAAACAAGGCAGGAGTTTTGCTCCACAGAGCTTCTCTTCACCAGCATCCTCAAGCAGGTCCTGGCATCCTCCAAACAGGTCCCAGCATCCTCCAAAACCCGAAGGAAGGGCCCACCCTTCTAAACTCTGCCAGATGCCATGCAAGCAAAGTGGGCAAGTTCAAGCAGTTCAGCATTCCTGATATAGAATCATTTAGGTTGGAAAAGACCTCTAAGATCTTCTAGTCCAACCGATATGTATATGCATACACATATATGCACATATGTACATAGAGAGAGGGAGAGGTGTGTACATGCATCCTCTCGCACCTTAGCCAAAGCACGCTCTCTGCACGAGGTACGTGGAGCACCTTACTCAGTGCTCAGGAGCTCTGCCTGCAGTGCTCCTGCGGTTCCCCTTGATATCCTTTGTTTAACAAAGTTGCACTTTGCTTTGCAAGTGCTAGTTGTTAAGATACTGGCAAATAAATCAATATCAACCGGCAGTTAAGAAAACACGAGTCACTTGGAGAACATACTGTTTGGGTGGAAGTTGATAACAGCCCTTCAGGAAATGGAGCTCGTGAGGAAAGCATTTAGCTGGTACCGACAAACCCTCACCTCCCCAGCCCACAGATAGAATTTGGTGCTGAAACACCATGGCATCTTCTTCTCTGCTGACCCTGGAAAGTGAAACTGAAAAGAAAAAATAAAAATGAATGAAGTAGGTTGGGGGCAATTGAGCACTCAAAAACACAAACCGAATGTGTATTTTCAGACTCTGCTCAGATCTAGCAGTCACACGCTGCCTGTACAGCACACGCACAGGGCTCAGAGGTTCATTTTCTCCAAAGTTAACCCATCATTTTCTAACACAAGTAGAATTTGACATTTATATTTCGGAGTGACATGAGGGAGAAATGTCAGAAGCATAGAAATTTAGAGAGAGTCCACAATTTCATGTCCTGGAGGTTTCGTGGGCTGTAAAATTGTTTCCAGACTGAAATGACAGAGGTTGGTGACATTGGCCATGTATGTAAATGATCACAGTGTCCTACGGAGATTAATTGGTTCATGAATAAAGATGAGGAGCTGAGGTGTGGAGGGAGAAATCATTTATCAATTATATGCCTTGGAAAACTGAAAGATGATGCAGCCTTAACGGCTGAATGGGTTTGAACGGGAGACTTGTAAATTGAGTTTTAATTCTGTTCTGCCGTATTCATAATAAAGAGCTGTTAAACTAATTGCATCCCTGTGTGGTTCATGAGCAGCAGTACTCAGCTGCATTGCATAGCAAGCAACAGGGACCGGAGTTTAGTTAGATTTTAGTTGTCCTTTGCCTCATATAAGAAGGATGCTAGCCCGTTACCTTTGGCCTCATCGATAGTAATAACGCACCAAAAAAAGGGCAAGAGCCCGTGAATATTTTTCACGAGATTAATTTTGCAGTTGAACCTGAATTTAAAGAACCAAGAAGAAGAGCACAGACTCACTTAGCTTTCGTGTTCAGTCAGACGGACCCATTGGGGTGCTTACCCATCCCTGGAGGGACTCATTACTGAGTAACTGGAAACAAGAGGAGTAGGGAGGATCAAAAAAATAGCAGAATATGCTAATCCTGAACAGAAAAAAGGATCTGAGGGATATGGCTGTTGATAACAGCTGACCTCCCCTCCTCCTGCCCCTTCAGAGCGCTTGCTAACAGGTTGGCTATTACCAACAGACAGCACTGACTTAGCGTGGGCTCCAGCATGCGCTGAAGTAGAGAACCCAGATTTGAGAACCTTGAGGCAGGATGAGCTTTGTTATTTAAAGTCTTGCCACTGGGTACTGTCCAGGGATCAAAGAAGGTAGCCACATTTAGGTCCTGGCTGAGCTCAGAGGGAATCTTGTGGCACTTGGCTGCTGAAAGCCAAGGGTGCTGCTAATAGGAGTCACTGGGGATGGCTCAGCCGCAACTGCTCACGACCATCTGGCTGCAGCAGTTCTTTCAAGCAGCTCCTCCTTTGATTTGCTTTATCTGACCACTTTCTGGAGTCCAGCTCTCCTTCAACAGTGAGAGCAGCTGCAGGAGCCCAGCACAATGTCCTGGCACAGCACACCACCTCAGCATGTGCTGGTGCAGAGGGTGCTTGAGCAGTGACACCCTGACATAGCTGGGACACGGGTGCCTGGCCTCTTCTGCTGCCACATTTTTGGCACCGACATCTTAAACCACTGGAAAAAAAAAAATAAATTGCCAGGGCCTTGTCTGCATGAGGTGCAACACCAACACAATGTCCGAAGGACATGGATGTGACCACATGTGAATGTGGAGACAGTGGGGAGAGACTGCAGTTTCAGCCAAAGGAGTGGAAATATCTCTTTAGAATTGCCTTTAAAGTGTGATTATACTTCAAAAAGCAATATAATAATGGCACCAGGAGGCTTCATATACTGCCAGTCCTAATTCCCATAGCAGTAGTATTGAACAAAGAAACCAAGACACTGTTGTGTTAATTATATGCTCTAAAAACGATGGCCTGATCATCCCTTTTTAAATAAAAGGCTGCATATGTCCCAGAGCTACTGTAAAAGTTAACAGAAATCAGCACAGATCAAACTGTCCCCTTTACTGCAAGGCTTCTGGTCACATCTGCCACGTTAACACTTGCAGGCACCAGTTCAGCATAGTCCATGGTCTGCTCTGTGTAGTAGCAATAATTAATCCAGGTACAGCAAAACCTTTGAACTCAGCCGGAATTTTTAACCAAGCAGCAGTTCATCAGGGAAAGCTGACTCATCAGAAGCAAAAATGGTTGCTGGAAAGGATCAGTTTTGACAAATTGCCCAATTGGAGAAAAATGTTCAAGAAAAGAATCGTTCAAACTGCTGAAATCCCCCCTTGCAACAGTTCCTACATCCAATCTTATTTCCTCCAGGTCTTAAAAAAAATACACCTAGAAATGTGAGTTAATTTTCAATAAAACTATTTAAAAGCTTTGAAATTGAATCAAAAAAGCAAAAAACAGGTGAAATTACCAAAATGAAATGTTCTGATTAATCCAATTCTTTTTATAGCTGCCCTTCACAGTGTTTTTCATGACCGCATATTTCTTCCCAGCCTAAATGGGAAATACTTTCCAGCTTTTCAGAAATTCTTGAAGGTTAAGAAACAATTTACCATTGTAGGTAGAGCAAGCATATTTTAATTTATGACTTTTGTAGCCTGGAACACAGCAGATTGCTCCTGACCATAATAAGCACCCAAGGTGTCCAAGCTGAGGGAGGGAGATAGACAGAATCAATGGGATTCACTGGAACAAATACACCTTCCTATCCCCAAGCAAGTCATCCCAGCTCCTCTTGCCATGAGTGAACAGGATCAGGCATTTCATTACCCTCTAATTGAGATGTGTACAGCAGGTCAGACAAATTGCCCCTGAAAAATGCCCATTTCTCTGCAGTGCCTATGAAAGCAGAGGCAGCTTGCTCAGGTATAGCAATCTGCACTGACTCTCTCCTCTGAGGTGGATGAGATGAGCAGAAGGAGGGAATGTCAACTTAAGTCAAAAGACAAATGATAACCCCTAGCAGCTGGGTGAAAGCAAAGAGGTTAATGCTTAAGTTTGGTGCCTAAATACATTCCCGTCCCTCTCTATTAAGTCAGTAGTTTTTTTTAACTTATGTTCTGTCAGCAGCTGACAAAGCTTTGGGGGTAATCAATGTATAGGTGGTTGCTCATTAGAGCAAACCTCAGCAACACGGTATAAATAGATCCTATCAGGAGAGGAAATCTGATCCACCTGGAGATTGAACTGTCACAAAAATTGTCTTTATGCGTGAAATGCATGTCGCATGCTATAAATGTCGTTGTGAAGGCAGCCTCCATGCTTTCAAAAATCACTCCACTTCATGGAGGTGCTTGCTCGCCAGGAACCTCATTTTAGGCACCCAGATCTGAACAGGTTGGGTGCTACTCTTGGGGTGGTGATGGGTATGGAGCTGCCATTTAAGGACCCAAGGATGGTGATCGGTGACAACAGCTTTGCACGCTGTGCATGTCCTTGTTGTTGAGGCAGGCTGCATAAGTGGGGAAGGATATTGCCTGTGCTGTTTCAATACTAAAGTAAGGAAAAAAAGCAGAAATTATCCAAATAAGCAACATCCAGCACATGCTTGAAAAGCAACAGTTTTGTGTCCTAGCTTGAGCCAAAAGACCTCAGAGGCTTTCAGACAAGTAACAGTGGTGGGTATATACATCTCTGCTTCCTGGTCAGTCACTTCTTCCATTAGCTATTTTTTGATCTCTCATCCTACAACTACCTTTTGTTTCACTATATTTTAGCCTATGTGGCCCCTGAACCACTACAGGACTTGGGTTTGTCCTTCTCTCAGCATTTCATCTGGTGACTTTAGTTTCCTCAGACACCCATTGTATCTTTTGTGTATGTGTGTGAAATATTTCCAGTTCGTATCAGAAACAGACAAAAAAAAAAGCGACTAGGCAAATGGTGCCTTTCAAATAGGGTGTGAACCATCACTTTGCAGACAAGCTGGAGAACCCATAGGAGAAGCAGTCAACTTACAGAAATGTCTGATATCTACCATTTGTCTAAAATTTTCTTTTCAGGTAGATATGCGAAAGTATTTCCTTTTCCCATGTTCCTGCCCACTTCCTGTGCCAGGAACAGCCTGTGTGACTTACCCGAACTTCGTATTTGTTTGAACAAAATGTAGAAAAGATAAAGAAGGAACTACAAAATCTAGGTAAGGTGTCAATGGTTTAGCTTCCTGTGAACTTTTTTTTCCACTATTTGCCTTTTTTTTTTTTTAAGTTTCGCTTTGGTGTCCAGTTTCTGCTCAACCCAATGTTTCTAATTCAGAGATTTTCAGTGTCTGTGTATTTTCACAGAGATGTTAACACCATGTGATTCACCTCTGTGGACTTCATCCATCAAAAACTTAGCTGTCTGACTTTGTAGGACATATCTCCCCTCCTAAATAAAAGAGAGCCAGGACTAATTTTGAGCTCTGAAGCCCTGATTGCCTGCTGAACTAGGGCACCGGCTCTGATCTGGATCACTCCAGAGTTGTTTGAGAGGTGGCTGGTGGATGTAACCTAGTCCATGTTACCTAACCTTAGCTTGGGGGATTGCTCCCAGGCGTTTTTTCATCCAGTTGTATAGCTATAACTTTAAGCTACACCTACAGTGTCAAATCATAGAATCATAGAACAGTTTGGGTTGGAAGGGACCCTAAAGATCACCTAGTTCCAACCCCCCTGCCATGGGCAGGGACACCTTCCACTAGATCAGATTGCTCAGGGCCCCATCCAGCCTGGCATTGAACACTTCCAGGGATGGGGCATCCACAGCTTCTCTGGGCAACCTGTTCCAGTGCCTCACACCCTCTGAGTAAAGAATTTCTTATGTATATCTAATCTAAACCTACTCTCTTTCAGTTTAAAGCCATGACCCCTTGTTCTATCACTACACTCACTGATAAAATAGTTCCTCTCCATCTCTCTTGTAGGCCCCCTTTAGGTACCGGAAGGCTGCTATACGGTGTCCCCAGAGCCTTCTCTTCTCCAGACTGAACAACTCCAACTCTTTCAGCCTGTCTTCATTGGAGAGGTGCTCCAGCCCTCTGATCATCCTTGTGGCCCTCCTCTGGACTCGCTCTAACAGGTCCATGTCTTTCTTATGTTGGTGGCCCCAGAGCTGAAAGCAGTGCTCCAGGTGGGGTCTCATGAGAGCGGCAGAGAGGGGGAGAATCACCTCTCTCGACCCGCTGGCCACGCTTCTTCTGATGCAGCCCAGGATATGGTTAGCCTTCTGGGCTGCACGCGCACATTGCTGCATCATGTTGAGCTTCTCATCTACCAACACCCCCAAGTCCTTCTCCTCAAGGCTGCTGTCTATCCATTCTTTGCCCAGCCTGTATTTGTGCTTGGGATTGCCCCAACCCAGGTGCAGGACCTTGCACTTGGCCTTGTTGAACTTCATGAGGTTTACATGGGCCCACCTCTCAAGCCTGTCAAGGTCCCTCTGGATGACATCCCTTCCCTCCAGCATGTTGACTGCACCACACAGCATGATGTCATCAGCAAACATGCCAAGGGTGCACTCAATCCCACTGTCCATGTCACTGACAAAGATGTTAAACACTGCTGGTTGCAATACTGACCCCTGAGGAATGCCACTTGTCACTGGTCTCCACCTGGACACTGAGCTGTTGACCGCAACTCTTTGAGTGTGACCATCCAGTCAACTCCTTATCCACTGAGGGGTCTGTCCATCAAATCCATGTCTCTCCAATTTAGATACAAGGATGTCATGCGAGACAGCATCAAATGCTTTTTAATTTTGTTCTCCCGTTCACTCGCAGGTCTTGGCTCTCTGGTGTCCCCATTGGATGCACGTGGATTCGCTCCTTGGTCCTCTTCTGGAATGAATATCCTCAGAACAAAATCATATTGTCTTGCTGGGGACCATTCACCTGAAGAACCTTTTATATCAGACAACATGGATGAAACTGCCACAGGTTTGGTTCTCTTACTCTGCACCTATGTGACATGCTTAGCCAAGGTCTAGTATTAAGGTGGATCTGATGCTGGAGACGTGAATGAGCAGCTCTCCTATGCCTAAGGCTGTCATAGGGGTGTTCTCTAACCAGTGCCATGCCTGGAACTCTTATGTTTGTACATGGAAGAAGAGGACTTTGACCATGTAACAAGCCTGCTGTGTCCTAACCAAGTTAGATTTACTGTTTGAGCACAGAATGTTTATGGAAATCATCCATTCTGGACATGTCAAATTCATTCAGCTTTTTGGCACACCCTGTCTGGACAACCATGCATAGAAACATGGGAGACACATCTTGGGGAATGCAAAATTAATAATAATGAGATGAAGAGTCACTGCTACTTTTCCTTGAAAAGCTAACCCAGTGTGACATGTGGAAAGCACAAGCTGGGTGTCAGAATGTCACAGAAAAGAGGATATGGAGCAACAGAAGCAATCTAAAATCCTTGGATGGATCAGGTGTTAACAAAAGAGGTAGAGACCAGCTGTGAGAGATGGAGGCCCAATCAAGGTGCTCCATCTGGAACTAGAGGAAGAGCTCTCAATAGCAAGAGGGTACTACACCTTTTTTGTTCCTTGTTCTCTCCCTAGCAAACACCAGTAAAATAATCTTTTCTGTTTATTTTTTTTCTATTTGGACTTCATAACCTCATTGCTACTCCTGTAACCCAGCTTCATGCTCAGCTATGATGTGCTATAGGAGTACTGAATGCAGAGCACACTGCTGGATCTCTGTAAATATGAGAGGATCACAAAAACATCGTGGTTGGTGTTCTTTCTCATGTCTGTGGTTCGTAGCCACAATGAAATAAAACAAAGGCTCAGATGACAAAGTGACTTGTCAATATGAAAAGGTCCAAAATGTACCTTATCCTTTCTGTGCTGGGTGACCTCAATATGAGCAGAACCTGCCCAGGGAGTTCCATCATATTAACTTAGCCACCAGGAGCCTGGGGTTGAGGTGAGAGACAGCATTAAATTTTAACCACTCTTTAAATAACATTTTTGAAATCAATAATGTGGGTCCTGAACCCTTGGCTTTCCAGTTGCATTGGGTTTCATTGTGGATGCTGTGAAGATGAAGTTTTACTTGCTCTTTTTTACCCTATTTATCTGGATTCAGGAGAAGCATGTCTTCACTCTTCCCAGGTAAATTCCTCCTGCGGCTACTGGGCTCTTAGTGTGTGGTGAGCGGGACAGGGAAAATGTTGAGGCAAAGTAGCTCCAAGTTGCATAAGAAAACATTTGGCAAAGGCTGACATTTATTTATTGCTCTTGTAATTGGATCTGTGGTTCAATTTAATATATAGATGGTGGAGGAAATGAAATTATTCTAAGTCTTCTTTGCATCCATAAATCCTATGTTTTTAATCATATTAAAACTATTCTTTTCGGTCTAAGTGCAAATCAATTCTGTTCATTCAGTGCTTTTGAATGCCAATAAAGGGCATTCTGAAACTTAATGGGAAAAAATAATTTGCTTCGTCTGCCTTAAAACAAGACCTTAAATGAATTACTTCTTGAGGTAGAAAGAGAAACCATTTCAGAAAGTGCTAACAATCTGTTTTCTTTCTAAAGCAGCTTTTATGATTGTTTCTCCAGTCATAAATCATTTTTGAATAACCATTTTGTATTTGTACAGTGATTCAGAAGCAGCTTTATTGTTACCTATCAAGAAACTTCAGAAATACCCTGAAACCAAATGCTTTGTTAAAACATGAGAACATATGTCAGAGATGATGACAGCCAAAGTACTTTTATTTTCTATATGGGCAGCTGGTTTAAAAACCTGCAATGTCTTAATAGGTAGAACTAAAAAGATAAGCCCCTTATGTGGTGGTATTCAGCAAGCTGAACAACCTACAAGAGTCATGATTAAACACAACCTGCTCCTGGAACTCAAATACCTACACCAGTAACAGTGAATTAGGTCTCGCAGCCCTTCTGTGACTCTGCACCCCAAGTCAGTGGCAGAATTGTGACAGGTGAACGCGTCTTGAGTTTGTGCCTTAAAAACAGGATCATTCAGCTCTGTTTTGCGTTGCAATCATATTTTGTTGTGGATTGCTATGGAGGTGTGAGGTTTAAAGTAGGTGGGCAGTGAAATAAGCTTGTAGGTGAATTCAGCAATATTGCTTTGTGCTACTTGGAGGTTCATTTATTTAACGTTTAAATAAAAGACTGGATATCTGACCCTTACATAAGAATATGGTATTTCCCACTAAAAAGCATGAGGCTAGCCCTCCCAGCCCCAGTTAGGAAAATGGCTAAAATAATGAGATTTTAAAGGTGATGTATTTTACCTGACTTTTTACTTTTACTTGAGTGCCAGTGTCGGAGGATTTAAGGGTCAGGTATTAAAGCTTCTCTTTGCAAGGTGTAGTGTGATTGCTGCATCTGGACCTTTAAGAAATATCCCAAGGCTTGTGAAAGAGCTGACAACACTGGAAACACACCCAGATCACTTGTAGGGCAACGGCAAGGCTGGAGGCAGTCTGAGAGCCAGCAAGGTGGGAGAAAAGAGCCCGCAGGCAAAAATATGTGCTCCAGGTGGTCCAACAGCTTAAATGGTGGCATGACTTTTGACACTGGCATCACAGCAAAGGTTTTTAGGAAAGCATCTGCAGGAAGTCCGCATGAGAAGGTTTGTATCTGCATAAGATGCCCAACCATCTGCAGCTGTGTGAGGTGCAAGACAAAGGCGCTTGTTCGAAAATGTCAGGAGCTGTAAGCGGAGGCTGGCATGGTGGGGTCACCGGATATGAAGCACACCTTTCCTTGGTGCGAGTGAGGACAGGGAGAGCGGGGCTACGCTCTTCAAAGAGAAAACAAGTAGCACATATCTCTTGCATAATAGATGAGGGGCACAAGAGGCACGTGACAAGGTCAGAGAGGACAGGAGCAGATCCTGGAAGCATTCCTCTAGTGATCCTACCTGCTGACAGCCAGAGTAAGGCTTCCACCTGGAGACAAAGTAGGGAGGCTTCTCTTCTGGAGACAACAGTCTGAAAGACCATGCAAAGTTTGAACGAAGCCAGGCTATGAGTTCGGGGAGACACATCCACGCTGAGCCCTTGTTTTCATGGGCCGGTGTGATAAGCAATGCTGATGGCCTTCATAGCAATTGAGAAATGCAGTAGAGAGGAGGGGTGAAGACACTGAGATGCCTGCAGAGAACTGACACTGATTTATGTCTGTGAGATGGTGGCCAGGGCCCCTGAATCCTGGGTGGGATTCATCTGACTATATGGGCTTTCTGCATAATTCTGTATATAAAGTAATCTTCATCTTCCTACGCTGCCAGTGGAGAGAAATGTGCTTATTTAGGATGCAATTAATTCTGGTTTAGAACACACACCTGAATTAGCTCAGTTTAACTGAACCCTCACAGTGCCTGTTTCTTTATTAAGAGAATATAGTGTATTAAGAGTGCAATAGTATAACAGAGAGTATAATATATTTAGAGGGTATAATGTCAAATTGAAGCAGAGGAGCTGAGAAGCCCAATGGCCACAATTCCAACTGCTAATACCCCCCTTGTTAGATACAACTATTCGGGCAGGGGCAGAACTCAGATCAGCTTTTTGGTGTATTCACGTCCTGCCAATGAGAGTTATGAGTAACTGCTGCTAGCCACCAGCTGTCTGGCATGTACTACGCTCACCTGAACTGTTTGTGCAACAAATGGTGGGGTACAGGTACAGATCAACTACCTCGTTATGGTACCCTCTGCTATGTCAGGCTATAGCAATCATAAGATGAAACCACATGTAATATCCCTTTTCTGGTCTCCCCTGTGAAAAGTCTCTCCCAGCTATAAGAAGACAAATTCACTTTTAAAGTAGCCCTAAACACAAGTTTTGGCATGCACTTGTCTAAAGAAATAGGCTAGGTGCCAGCCCTGCCTAGCCCCGATTGCTTTCTGATGCTCCATCAGATGATGGCGGAGGCAAAAATAAGGCTGGCATATTGTTGGTTCTGCATGAGAAACAGCAGTGATTGTGTGGAGCTTGGCTAAAAGTAGAAAAGATGAATCACCTGGTTGCCAGACATTGTCAGGTCACCACTTGAAATCAGTCACAACAATGAGTTGTGACAATCATGTTAGACAGTTGAAAATGCTTGTTTTGAGAGCCCTGCCTGTTTTCTTTTCAGAACAGTCTTTTCAGACAGGGCTGGTGGGGACTTAGTGCCTCTTTTATGCACTGACACCAACAAATGCCCCATGACTGAAGGGATGAGAGCCACCTCAGCCCAGAAAATGGAAATATGAGTCTGACATTCCCCTGAGTCTCGTCCCTCTACACACATGAATTACTTTAAGTATCTATCCTATGCAATGTTGAACTACATGGCTTGTAGGGCACTGAAGATTAGGGCTGGATTTACCATGCAAAGTGATATTTTTCTTAAGGCAGCATTTCGATGATAAAGGTCTCTGCAGAGAGATTTCTCCCTCTTCATTTGCAAAGTGTGTGCTTCTACCACAACTTGTCTGCAGGGGTGGAAAACTGTTCTCTCGTTCTTGCCGACCTGTGCACAAATTTCTCTTCTGTCACCGATGGTGGGGTCAGGCATGGAGTAAATGGGAAGGGTCATCTCTCTCTACAGCATGTCTGGACCATGGGTTTCAAGTAGAAGGTGGAATATAAATTACTGGGCACAGAGTGGGGAGGACAGTGGTATAGAGCACCTGAAACCACAGGTAAATGGCAGAGGGACAGAAAGTGGGAGATCAGGAAAATTGAACTGGAGTAGGAATGATGATGATAGTGGCCTCTGCGCATCTACGAAATGTCATGTTGGGCTTCTGCAGCGAGCTGGGAGGGCTCATGTGTCTGCTGAACTGTGGCTGAGGCCAAGAAACTCAAGAGGAGAACAGGAGAGCCACCTTCCCAGTCCAGGCTGATTTTACACTGGTGCTGCTGCACTCTGCATTAGCTGGGACTGAGAGCTGCGGTGCTGGCACCAGCTCCCAGGAGCAATCTCTGAGTACAGCAGTAGATGCTGGTTGCCAAAGCCCAGCCACCAGCCACCCAGCTCTTGCATTTATTTGACTGATTGGCAGAAGCAGAGGCTGGAATGGAGCTCAGCGTCTTCACTATTGAATCCTCTTTGAATTCATGGTAGCCAAGCCAAGGAAGAAGAGAAAGGCCAAACCTGCTTCTCTAGTTATGCTCTAGTTTCAAGTACCTGTACTTCACCTAAATACCCTTATTTTTCAGGGATGAAGTTTTGTGGGCTCTCCCACAAACAGACAAACATGTTGAAGCCCTTCAGACTTTGCTGAACACCACCGAGGTAAATGGTTCCCTGTGACTCTCTGGTCTCTAGTCCAAATTCTTCCACAAAGTGCACTATTTTTTCCCACCAGTAGAAAGGTTTAGTCCACTTTCATTCTTTTGTCCTGATGAAGCAACTAAACAAATGCTTGGTTTTCGTCGCTCTGCTGCCCTCTAATTTGCATGGTGAGACCTCTGCTTCGTACGTACGTTCTGATTCTGTTATTATATCACAGTTCAGATTTCTGCAGCTGATTTTGTGTACTTAGACACCGCAAAATTGGTAAAGCACCAAGATATAGAAAGTAGAAAACACGCTTGCTAGGGAACCTCAGCACTTCAGCCCAATGCAGTCTTGACCTATATGACTTGCACAACTGTGAAGATCAGGACTGGATTTACAATATAAAGTGGTATTTTTATTAAAGCAGCATTTAGATGATAAAAATCTGTTAAGCAATACTTTTTATTATTATTTCAATCTGTCATTAGAGAAGAGAGCATTTAATTAAAATGAGGCATCTCTTCCTCTTCAAAAGCATTTCCCCAATCACACCCTCACAGTTCGAAGTTAACACTCTGCATCAAAAGGTGAAAACATTCCCTTAGCCAACATAATTTACAGGATGATTGAGGAAGTGTCTCAGATGACTGAGAGATTTTAACAGTGCCTATGCCCAGTCTTTCTCTATCTTTCTTAGCTCCCATTCATGCTACATCCACCCCAATTCCTACTAGTCTTCTGCTGGCCCTCCTAGCTTCTTATCCTTCCCTTCAGTTCACATAAACCTTGATACCTTTCTTTGTTCTTTTCCACCTCCACAGGCCAACTCACATATCCATCTCCTTTGCTGTACTAAAATAGATCTCCCCTCCTCCATCTTTTCCTCACCTCTGTCATTCTTCACTTTCTTGTGCACATGAGCCCCAAGAAGCCATGAAGAGAGAGGGAAAGGGAAAGGGAAAAGGAAAGGGAAAGGGAAAGGGAAGACACAAATGATACCTCCCAACAAATTTTAATGGTTACAATCTAGTAAAAAAAGAAGCAACTGAAACTTAACATCTTACACAAAGAATCATCAGGCTAGTTATAGGTGCTACTTCTGCAAAAGCTGGAAAGCAAAAATCTAAAACAAAGGAAACACTTTATCCTTACAGCACACACGTTGCATGTAGCATTCACCAGAAGACCCGGATGCAGGAACGCTTATAACAGAGTGTTTTGTAGCTGCCCCTGGGGCAGTATTGACCCTTGCTGATGATGGGTAAAGAGACTAATAATCATATGCATTACACAAGTTCCCCATTTACCCCCATTCATTCCTCCTCTGCCACCTCAGCTATGTCAATCTACAGTTCCTCAGTTTTTCTTATTCTCAATTCAAATAATGCCTATATCAATGAGAAAATAGATCTGAACTGGTGTACGTGAGCACAGACATCAGGCCACAGGGAAATCAGTGCTGGTGAGCTAAGCATCTAGCTTGCTTCTTGGATGCTTTTTCCAAGCAATGCTGAGCTACGCAATGCTGTCACTGCCCTGCCAATAATGTCTGAGATGGCTACACTGAGACTAGCTCAGCCATTTGTATAGCACATAGCAGTGATATACCTGGGGACCAAATGTTTTGCCATTTATTGTTCCAAAGTCTTGATTGAAAGCATGGAAGAGTTTTCTGTATCGTTTTGCAGACATGTTCCCTCCCAGAAATGAGTGAGGTAAACAGTCGACAGCTGATGCTTGTCTGGAAACATAGTGCCCTCAGTGAAATATAGTATTTCTGGTGCAATTGCACCACAAAGGGGTAAAACAAACCCTATTACTCCATGCTGCATCTCTTTAAAAATGCATCCAAGAATTATGTTGACCTTTTCCACACTGTAAATTCATGTCTAATTTTCTGCTTACTGTCACTCCTAGATCTTTTGCTATTACTGCTTCTAAAATTTTGGTCTCTTATTGAATATGTTGGCTTCTGATTTTATTATTGTATAAGATTTAATTTTTCCAAGAAGAATCTCATTTTGTTATTTTCATCCCATTTCCAAACTCTGTACTGCTGCTTCACCTTGACTTATACTCAAACCCCTTCTGGCATTTATTTCCTCCCTGATCAAAGTAATCAGTGAGCACAATAACTACAAAGACTGGTCTGATCTTCATTAATTCTCCAAATACCCTCAGGGAAAATAACTCTCAGCAGACTGGAAAACGTAACATAGTAACTGGCTAAACATATGTATTATACTAGAAATACTATCTCAGTAAAGGTTATGTTCCTGTCTTTTTTCTTGATTTATGAATTTATGTGCAGAAGTCATTATAAACATTTCTTAAATACACACATTTCATTTTCAGCAGTAACAGAATGCTATGACACAACACATATTAAACTGCTTCTTGTAAGTGGTCTCTTAAATTGAAAATGTATGCCTTGATTATTTTCAAAGTGCTTACTAAATGTTAATAAGAATACTTTTTTAATTCCTTGGTAGAAAAAAAAATGTTCCTGGAAACTTTGCAGGTCATTCTCTGGCAACCTGTTGTGGTTGAATACATCAAGAAGGACCAAGAAGTCCATTTCTATGTCACTGGATCCAGTATAAACAGCATAAAAGCTAATTTAAGGCAACTGACCATCCAACACAAGTACGTATTTGTTTCTTGTCATGAGTATTTCAGTAAACTTGTTTGGCAATTCTGTCATTTATCAGGAGGTTATGCTCTTTCTTTGTCTTTCAGAGTTTTGATGGGAGATGTTCAAGGACTTATTGAAAAACAGACTATCAATGACACAATTAACCCACGCAGTTCTTCATCATACTATGAAAACTACCATTCTCTGACAGAAGTAAGATGTTGTTGTAATCCTCTGTAGATTCATCTAAGGGGTTAAATGCCTCATGGTTGAGAATGGAGACAGGGAAAGAAACCACCAACAGGTAAATAATTATCATCATATTGCTCAGCCACTGAGAGCTGTAATTAGTGTAATGCCTTTATGGAGAAGGAATGAAGCACCAGACAAAATCTATTATACACGCATTACCTCAAACCAGTACTCAAATGCAGCCTACTCAGAAGTAAAATCCAGCAGCAAAGCACCACATAAATATTTAAAACATGAATTGAATAATACTTTAACCAAATAAAACTAAAGAGGAATATCAGGGCTGTACTTCAACTGTGTTGTGACTATATCTCATTGTTTGTTTTAAGAGAAGTCAGCCGGGCAAGTAGTCAGTGATCTGAATCACTAGTTTTTCTTTCCAGTCAGCTGAAGAGGCAGGTTTTGGGGAGAAAGAATAAATTCAGGTCCAGACCACTTTTAGGGATAAGGGAAAACAACAGGGAGAAGATCCATTTACTAACTGTTCCACTTCATCTTTGCAGATATATCATTGGATGGAAGAAATAGTGAGAGTCCATTCTGATCTACTTGAGAAAATACATATTGGACCATCTTATGAAAAACGACCACTTTATGTTTTGAAGGTATGGCTTTGACTTACCGAGAAATCTTTCTAGGTACTAATATGAGCAAGCAATGGGTTTTGGCCAAAACACTTTTCTTAAATCTACACTTAAAGGCATATTTTAACAATGTGTAAATATTTGTCTTTTTTAGTAGTTTCCTAAGTTCTTCTGATACGGTACCATTATCTTTGACAAAAGCATTTGCTCATGTTAGGTTCTGTGTTGGGTCACAAAGAAGTTACCACATCTAGGCCATCATCCAAAGGCATGAAATACTGGCATGGTGGATAACCTTCCTCTGTTGACTGTGAAGCTAATCTGGCCTGTTGCCCTGCATAGTTGGTGATCTGATGTCCTGAAATCAGGGACTAGTGCAGTCTTGGTGCTTATGTTAGGAGCTTGCTGCAAGCAGTCTGAACATGGTCCTCTGACCATCTGTGAACATAAGTGAGAGCAGCATCCTGGCCCAGGATCTGTCTAAACACTCCCTACATGACAGAGGCTTCTTTTTCCATCTTGGTTACCCTGTTCTCTTCCACTTTGATGCAGTACACTTTTCTACAGAGACATTTTAATACAATTTCTCTTTTGTCAGCTTTCTAAAAGTCAGGAAAAAAACAAAAGTGCGATATGGATTGACTGTGGTATCCACGCCAGAGAATGGATTTCTCCTGCTTTTTGCCTGTGGTTCATAGGCCATGTGAGTAGATATCATACTTGGCTACCATTTTCAAAGCAAACTGAAATATCTTGATGCTATTTACCTTCTCTTGCCAATTGCGCTCTAGGCTCTGTGATGTCTTAATCCATTTACTTCTGCGACACTAGCTAAGGATTTTCCCTAAGATGTACATGTAGCAGTGAGTGTATGTGTATGTATGTGCGTGTCAGTAGAAGGAGGTATGCGTGTGTGTGAGGGAGAGAAAGACACATGGATCAAATGCAAACAAGCTCAGATGTATTCTCAAGTATGAATTTCGAAGTATGTGGAGTCTCAACAGAGACTTTCACAGTTACGGAACGGTCAGGGATGGAGAAGGCATGCTGGGAAAAGCAAGAATTTGGTAATCTGCCAGGGCTTTGTGCATATCACCACATGGATCCAAGGAACAATCCTGGCTCTGGGTCATGTGCATGGTGGCTCATGTCCATATTACTCTAACTGGCACTGCCTGGAGTAGATCAGAGGGCACCTAGAGTGAGCTCGAGCTGTCCTACAATCCTTGGTTCTTCCCTACATGCCTCCTTAGAGCAACAGGTACCACACACCTGCCTGCCCCAGGCATGGCATAGCTCCACACCAGCATAAACACCAGCCATCTCTACCTAGCACCTGCTGTGACGTGTCACCTGCTGCTGCGCCTCCTACCACTGCTCCTCTGCATTTTCTACTTGTACACATGTTTTTTTCTGGATCTGCCTCATTCTCTGAAATGAGAGTCACACAGGTCACCTTCTTCTGAAGCTACCATTCCTGCTAGGGACACCGTCATTTCAGGCCTCCAGAACATGCACAAAACCTGCGAGCCATATGCACAGCACCAGTTCATGGAAACTAGTAATCACTGATGGGATGGCACTATACTGTGGGCTTACCCTGGTAAGCCTTGACTTGCAGGCCTAGACCAATGGTGACCTCTGATCTTTAATATCTTTAATATCTATACTGCTCAGGATAGTGAACGAAGGTATGCCAAAATATACCACATCCATGGTTTGCACCCCAGATCTTAAGATACGTTGCCTTGGTCTTTGCAGAGAAAGGCATCTCTGCTCAATTCAGGATGCTGAACTGCTGGCCCATGTCTTAGTATGGACTGAAAAAAAGGTTCCTACAGCCCTTCTGGCCTAGATAAGGTTGCCCAGGCTGCTCACTTACTGTCCTGAAATATTATTTATTATTACTTTTTCACAAAAGCAAAGTTCACAATAAAAATAAACTAGATGAGATTGAGACTTCACAATCACCAGCACTGTAGCCAGAGCAACAGCATAGATGGGTCCTTAAAACATGAATTATGGTTTGTCCATGATGGAACTAAATCATGATGATGATAATAATAATAATAAAAAGAAGAAATACATTTATTTCTGTCATCAGTCACAACTGTAAAACCTCAATTACTATAACATCTTAAAGCAGATTGCAGGAGTTAGGGACAGACAAGCTGGATGTACCTTATGACCCATTGACAATCCCAGCCTTCAAGGTTCCCTTGGAGAGAAATGCATTTGCCCTTTTCACGCTGCTCCAAATAATTACCAGCTATGCTGTCAGCTTGCCAGTGACACGTCTCTGCAGCATTTTTCAGAAGTAACAAGCTGAACATTTAGCTTCTCCATCCCTTTGATCTAATTTATGGGTTTTAAATTCAGATTTTATTTCTATATCACTTCATGAAGTAGCATTTTAAAATTGGACATTAATACACATCTGCGCACACATTAAAATTAGTAGCTCTCTCTTGCAAATACTAGGCATTCTTTATAATGTTTCCACTCTTTATCATTTAGTTTTGTTGTTAGATTGTAGAAAGATTGACATTTCTCATTTAAGTCAGAGAAAGTACATTGCCTGAGGAAAACTGGGAAGGATTTAAAATGAAAGAAGGTGTTTTAAGTAAGGCATAAAGAAAAAAAAATAATATGATTAAGGACTTAATCTATTCCAATAGTAACAAAACTACTTATTTAGGTTAAAATTTATCCCTGTGTGGTGGACCAACAGCCAGGTTAGGTATTACTAAAGCCTTCAAAATAGGCTGTGAGGCAAAATTAGCGATGCAGCTCTTGCCAGCTCCTTGCATACAAGTGCATTGAGCTTACAATGAAACCAGCAGAAATGTTATGTAGAGCAGCCACTTGAAACGCTATTTGTTATTTTTGTGCTTGCTTTATTTTATGCTGCCTTTGTGGTATTTGGGGCAGAAGAGTGGGTTCCTGCCACTTATACAAGCAGCAAAAGCTCAAGCCTTCCTGCTAATCGGCGTGAACTCTATCACATGAAGACACGTTAATGCTAAAAGACTGCAGTGTACCTGACTGACTGTATCAGTTTGATTCCTGTCGTCTCCTCACCACTTCTAACCAAAGCACTCTTTTGCTATTTAGCAGTTTCTGTGATGTGATACGCCTCCAGGAGGTAGGCTGGTATGATAATTGCATGATTTTTTTACATAGGCCTTCAGTTGCCTTCTTAGGAAGGTAAGAAAACCGCTGTTATGAATGCTTTTAACAAGTTTTTCCTGTGTTTTATAGGCAATCCATTTGCGTGAGAGAGATCAGACCATGACAACACTTCTGGAGCATTTTGATTTCTATGTCATGCCTGTGATAAACGTGGATGGCTATGAGTACACGTGGAGCCATCCCTCTGTACGTAGAGATTTTTTGACGGACTGTGCAACATACTGACACGCTGTTTGCAGGAAGTATCGCTGTGCATGTCTAGGGCATAATTTCTATCCTGGAACTGCATGCTACAAACTCTTAATCTGCGGAATTTCTGCATCTCTGCCTGATTTAAACCACAACAAATACTGCAACTAATTGACATTTGACCCATAGTACCTTTGTGTCTTCCAAGCTGCTGGAAATGCATTTAAAAACAACCAAATCTCATCCCGGGATTTTAAAGCTTCCAGAAGTCAGGGACTGCGTTTGCAAGGTTGCAAATCCAGCACAAGCTGAATAGTGTATTACATCAGATAAACCACAGCCAACAATTCACTCCCTCCTCCTGCACGATAGCCCAGTTCTCTGAGTAGTTTTTGTTTCAGATAAATGTAGGTACAATAGGTATCTTTTGTCCAGGACTTTATTTATTGGTTAGAAACTCTGAGTCGCTGAGATGTTTTTTTCATGTTTAGATCCTACACTCAAGTTAAAAAAGAAAGTTCTTCCACTCTTTCGATCTTCAGCCCAGTTTGGCTCATATTTGGATAGCTACGCATACACATGTCGACATACACACACCAAATTTCCAACTTCACACATGCTGCTAGCAGAATGTCTACAGAAGGGTTGCACTTGGACTTGCAAACTCATATACCTGGCTAAACAGCATGTCTTCTCCCCTCCTTCTACGGTCCAAATCCATTGAAACCAGAGCAGATGTGACCACTTCTCATCCTATCCAACACTTTCTTTTATCATCCAGCCTCACTGGCAATCAGACTGTGGTTTTATGATCTTCCTTGGTCTTTTATCCCTTCATTGGCATGTAACCTGTAGAGATACAAGTGGGAAGTCACATTTAACTAACAAGTGAGATGCTGCCATCATTTTTTCTCAGCTTTTTTTCCCTGAATATGTTTTATGTGTCTCTTTTCACAGAATCGGCTGTGGAGAAAGAGCCGCTCATTGCATGGTAACAACAGGTGCATTGGAACTGACATGAACAGGAATTTTGATGCACGGTGGTGTGGTATGACATAATTTCCTTTGTATTGTACCCCTACCTCTAAATGCATTTACAAATCAGTGAACACTTCCCCAGCTTGAGATACCTTTTTCTGGGACTCAGGACTTTTCCCCCCAAGATGCCACACTGGGAACTCACCTCTTCCCAGCATGATGACAAGAGAGAGGGGGACTGGGACCCTGGGTCCTGTCCCTGGCATCACACTACGACACACCTGGCTGTGGGGGCAAAGGAGGACAGAGGGAAGAGGTGGCTCTTGCCCCCCAAAGCCTGCTGCACCACCCAGTTGAGTAGATGCTCCACTGTATTGTATGAACTGGGTCACCTTAGTCATCCTTCAGTAATGCTTAACTGATCAAAATTTGTTGGCTCTCAGCATTTGTTGCCAAGGCTATATCGCTTTTACTTACCCACAGGCACTTTAGTGCTTGATAGGTTTTTAATATTCTGCAGAATAGCTATCTTAAAACATTACCCTATAGATCAGGTGTGGCTTCACTCAGTAGTGTCACTAATGTCCTGCATGACTTTCAGCAAAGTAATAAGAGACACTTTTGGAGAGATCTGCTGAAAGTGCCTTAAACATGGCAATTGCTCTGAACTTTAAACTCAAGAGGGGAATAGCATTCAAACCCTTTCAATCCAGGATTCCTATTCTATAAGAGGAAAATGCAATTTTAACAGTGAAGTCTGGTATCCCAAATAGGCATTTGAGGCATAACCTTTAAACTAACAGGTTTGTTAGTCCATTGCTAAACTGGGAATAAAGATGTTTCTTTACCATACATGGCTAGTATATGAAGAAAAACACGTATTTTTTCAGGCACAAAAATGTGAAGTTGGGGACCAAATACATATATTTAAAAGCAACATTGAGTATAACTATGCCAAAAGGAGAGGTCTGAAGAGAGGTCTGGAGAAATAACAGCAAAAAACCTACATGATACAGATACTAGATTCAGGGAAAGGCTATGTAGCGTGTTTAACTTGTCAAGCACTTTTGGTTGTCAACAACTTCTGAGGCAGAGCCGTGATTCTGCTTTACAAAGAAGAGAAGAATACAGGTAACTGAAAATGTGCGTTTCCTCTAAAGGAATCTTTGGTCAAAATGTACACCTTTTTACAGGGCAAAACCTGAACATCTTACTTTAGTAACAAGGGAAATATTCATACTGTTTTCAGCCATGCTACGGTACTCTCTTAGACATGGGTGAAAACACAGAGGAGAGAAGCCTCAGCACGTCGCAGGGTCATTGGAGAGAAAAAACTGTTTGTACAGATGAATCTAAGCACCAAAGTCAGGTGCTTACAAGAACTTAAACAGATGACAGTAGGGATCTCCCTAGGTTTCTACTCCTTTTAGTTACACACTCAGTAAAATGCTGAAAAACAAACTCACATTTTTCCTAATTAGCATAAAAACACTGCTTGTACAGGATCAGATGTATCTTTGCAATAGCAAATGATAGCAATCGTTGAACAGATTTTACTCAGAAGACACAAACTGTAGGATCTCCGTTATTGCTGTAGCTGTGCAAAACACTAGGAGGTCAGCAGGATCCTCAAAAGAACTAAGCTGGAGTGTTATCATTTTATAATAGTGTTGTAATTATTATTAGCTGTGTCAGTTGAATACTATAACACAACTGAGTTCATAGGAAATGACCGCAGCTTCACAGGAACCTGCAATTTGATATTTACTCACAAAGTTTTAAACAGAGATGAGTTCTTCTAAGGGGTGCTAAATGTTCAGGCTTCCATTGGCTTCAGATTTGCTTGTGACTACACATCACAGCAAAATTCCAGGTTTTACACCTACGCATTTAATTAGAACTGTACAGCCCTGTTTATGTGTTCAGATAACAACCTTAGAAACAGGAACATGGCCCTCACTACTTTTATGAAGAGCAAATTGTACTACTTAATGTGCTGATACAATATGCTTTTCTTTTACACTAATGAAGGGCAAATTTACTCCACTAAAAGCAAGCTTATTTGGAATTTGCTCCGTGGAACTAAATTTGACTGGGATTTGGACTTAAATATTTTTCCATGTTTTCTACACTGTTTTCTCAGCTGGCTTCCAGAAACTAATTTGGTCTTATTTTGAAGATACCAAAAATGGTGAATCCTAGTTGTCTTCTTCGTAATTTGCTCCAGTGCATAGGTTTCCTAATTCTTAAAAAACTGGTACATTATTTTCAATTTGATTTGTGTTCCTTCAACTTTCAATCAGCAGTTGGCATTCCCCCTGAGCTTAAATAAACCCTTAGAATTAGGAATCTTTTTCCTCTAGTACTTCTAGATTTCAAGAAGGGATCTCACAGTCTTGTTCCTGATGAATTTAAAGAAATGGGAGCACTTTCATCTTCTCCTCTAAGACTTTTTATCCAGTTTACGGATCTTTTTTTTTCCTTAATATATACAAATTTTCTTTAAGAGTACAGTAGGTGAGAAATCGGAGTGGGCTTGCACTGATTTCTGCAAGAATTCTTCTTCTGCATCTGAATTCTGCAAGAGTTCTTTCCATAGCATGGCAAAGTCCACCACTACTTGCGTATCGGCACCATACTCTGCTTAGAAACGCAGAAGGGAAGAACACTGTGCGCTCTGTTCTGACAGGTAGAGGAGCATCTCCCAATGAATGCTATGAGACATACTGTGGACCCTATCCAGAGTCTGAACCTGAGGTGAAAGCAGTGGCTCGCTTTATCAGAGATCATAAAGACATCATTAAAGCATACATAACAATGCACTCTTACTCCCAGTTGGTATTGTTTCCGTATTCTTACACTATGAGCAAAAGCAAAGACCATGATGAGCTGGTAAGTCTTCCTGCTTCCTTAAGTTTCACATTTATTTCAGAACTTCTTATTCTGCTTGGTTAGGCTTCTAATGAGAGAGATGCAATGTTGTGAAGATCAAGAAATAGGAAGCAAAATTTCTCCTGGTGTTCTTAACTTAAAGAGGTCTGGGCTGTTCTAGTAGTGTGCAAGCCAGCCAGCTACTTTTGAAGACTGTGGAAAAATTAAAATATTTATTCCAGATTGATAGCACATCATCAATCCCCGATACTTTGAAGCTGCTGACAAAAGAGCAGAGTCTCAGGTTTTTGGACACCTTGAAAGGACATTTGTTTAAATTCATGATTAAGTCGTGTGGTTTGCATGTACCTAATCATACATACTTATGTTATATGGAAGTACTTGGCTGTGTAACTCTGAAATGTACCCTCCACACACCAAAGCAATGAGGTGTTCTGCTAGACAGTTGCTATTTTTATTAAAGGTATTTTGCGAGGGATACTTATTTAAAATGTTTCTAATGGTCAGATGGAAACTATATCCTGCTTAGGCAGAATTTTAGATTCTTGAGCCACCAAACCACATGGTAAAAACTCTTCTAGAAGACAGTCAGAGCACAAAGTAGAAAAAGTAGCCAGCATTTTTCCTCACTGACCAGAAAACTTTGGGTTTGCTGGATCTGGAAAGGAGATCCAGGCTAAAACGGGATTTACTAAAACAGAATAATTGAGCCATAAAAGTAGGTGGACAGCTTAGTAATGTATATATATATACACATTACTAAGCTGTCCATCTACTTTTATATATATATATATATACATGTAAAAACTTCAAGTCCCTTAGAGCAAGGAATTCCCTCCCCTGCACTTCCTAGCCCACTTGTGATGTTCCTAGGCTCCAAGTGTTGAGGCAACTTGTTCTTTTATTTGAAACATGGGCTCCTGCACAGCACTAAGAAAGGAGCACAAATCATGCAAAGAGGACCAGAAACAAGATTTTCAGGCTTTGGGATTTGCCATATGGGAATACAGCACATGTCTGAGGTGCGCACGTCATTTCATATGTTACATGAGTCCTTACATAGGAACAGACAGTAAGAGAGTTATAAAGATACAGGATTGACATTTGCACACATTGGCAATGATCTACTTACTGCTGTCATTTGCACTACTTCTTAACCATATGCATCTCCCATGTCACTGAACATATATTTTTAATCTTCACGTTGTATAGATAAGAGGACTGTAAAAAGTGCACAAGGAATGCATTGGAAGCATCCTACCTTGATTGACAAAAACCCACATAGTCCAATGTAGTGCTTCCATTGGTAACCAGTGCTAGGGTGTTCAGAAGAAATAAAAAAATATCCAGCAATGTAAATATAGGACAAAATAATGCCAAACAGTGTATGTTCTTACAATGTCTTGGTTACTGTTTAATTTACTGAAACAAACTGTTTTACATGCCTGCATTAAAAAAATGCATTTGTGAATGTAAAGCAGAAAGAAATGTACTAATTATGGGCATTTAGTCCTCTACATGGCTTAAGAGTAAAATTCCCTCAATGCAAGTCATTTGCTGCTGGTTTTGGTCATGAATCAACTGTGACTTAAGTACTGTGGCAGAAGAGGAAAAATAAGAGACAAGTGGGAACATATGCTTTGACAACAGTTTGCTGCCTGAGGTGGGTGGTAAGGTCCCATCTATGCTTTTTATCTACCTACAGCAGAAAAGGAATCTGTAACATGGGCTTACACAGAAAATTTTAGCCACGTTCTGTAGTTTTTTATAGAGCCTTTTATATGTGTATTTAACTAGTATGAGATCCAGAGCAAGGCGTAAATAAATCCTAACTGAATATATATTAACTGTTATCACAAAGCTATAAAGCTAGTAACTTTTTGTTAATTTCAGGAAAGTCTGGCAAAGAAAGCAGCTAAAGCTATAAAGAGGACAACAAAGAAAATTTATAAACTTGGTACTGGTGCACAAACAATTTGTAAGTATGATTTTTTTATTACAACAATAAGCACGATAGCTTATGCCTGCTGTTATTGGGACACAGCTTTTGAACAGAAAATTTAAGTTATGGTTTCAAGTAACTTATCTTTTTTTCCCTTCCTTATATAGATTTAGCTCCTGGAGGTTCAGATGACTGGGCTTATGATCTTGGCATTAAATATTCTTTTACCATTGAGCTTCGGGACACAGGAACTTACGGATTTTTGCTTCCTCCTGAACAAATTAGGCCAACTTGCTTAGAAGCACTTTCTGCTGTCAAAGAGATTGCTCAACACGTTCTTCAAACTTTGTAACGTTGAACATAATTTATTCCAGCATGACTACATTTAGTTAGGTCAAATAATAATAAAAAAAGATTGCTGCTTTACTAAGATTATTTTTACGTAGGAAACAAGGATAACTACACCCCTTATATTTCATTTTAGAATACCTCAAGCTTTTTCAACCTGTAGATACAACAGTAGCTCAGTGCAGCTTCCTCTGAGGACAGCAACACAGAGAGCAACAGTGCTGTAAATAAAATCTCCGGTGCTGGTCTGTTACAATCCCAGTAAGAAAGGCACTCAGAGTCTGTAAGATAACATTCAAAACACTATTTATTAGAGCTAGTAATGTAACGGGAAAACAGTATTGTTAATCTTATATCCCTTTAGAAGGTGGCAACCCCAGGTGTTGTAGCACTGCATGGGCCTGCGATCCACATGCAGCATGCAGACCAGACCCCATCCATAGAAGAGAATCCTCCATTTAGGTTATTCGAGCTGCTGCAGGGTTTTCTTACAAGAAAACAACTCTATTCGTCATTTCTACTGTCAAACAGAAAGGATGTTCACATGAGAACTTCTTGCTGCACTTTTAGATAAAGACAAGGACACACACACAGCCTCATCACTGATGCCAAGTGGGAGCTGCCCACAGGCTCCTCCACTGCAACTAGCTGGCTAAGTTTATTTATCCTGTGGCCAATGGTTTGTGCAGCACGACACGGACCTGAAGGCCACGCTGAATGCACAGCACAGTGCACCACAGCACACCACAGGACTGGACCTGCCCAGGTTAACCTGCACCACTAACTTCTCGACATACAGTGGTCTCCCAGTCAGGATCAATACAACAGCCTAAGGACTTACGTGCGCTGGTAAAGCTCTCATCAATCCAATTCCCTATCCTTTTATAAAACAGAGCTTTTGAAACAAGTTTCAGTATTTGTACACCCCTCGTGTCTCTGAAGTATTGTTAACATTTTGCTTCGTGAGTCAAACTGTAAGAGCACCTCCAGCCCTGAAAACAGGACCGCTGTGCTGCTGTGCCTCAATATTTAAGTCTTAAACCGGCTGGTGCTTCTTGACTTTTAAAGCCCTTCAGTTCAACTCCCATTGAACTGTGTCCAGGACCACGGCCAGGCGGCTTGTGAAGGTCTCCAGGAGGACACTCTAGCACCTCTCTGGGCAGCCGGTGCCGGTGCTCAGCCACCCGCACAGCACAGAAGTGCTGCCTGGTGCTCAGAGGGAGCCTCCCGGGTGCCAGTTTGTGCCCATCGCCTCTTGTCCTGCCGCTGGGCACCGCTGAGCAGAGCCTGGCTCCGGCCTCTCTGCTCCCTCCCCTCAGGGGTTCAGAGGCCTTGGGGGGATCCCCCTGAGCCCCCTCTTCTCCAGGCTGAGCAGTCCCAGCTCTCTCGGCCTCTCCTCACAGGAGAGGTGCTCCAGGCGCTTTGTCACCTCGGTGGCCCTCTGCTGGACTCTCTCCAGTACCTCCAGGCCTCTCTGGTACTGGGGGGATGCCCGTACAAATGCCACGACACCCCCAAGACACGCTTAAAGCGAGCGGAGAAGGCCAACCCAGCACACTGCCGGCGGGGGTGCGTTACTTGGCGCGGACCCGCGAGCACAGCCGGCTGGGAAGGGGTTTCTGCCCTGCTCGGGGCGGCGGGCGCGCTCCTGAGGCAGCCTGGCGGCACAGCCAACCCTCGAGCGCGGGCAGCCAGCCCCAGGCCCCGCTGGAGCCGGCGGGACGCACGGAGCCCCTCAGCCCAAGCCTCCCTCACCACCCCCACAACATGGCGGCACCGCCTCTTCCGCCCGCCCGCCCTCTCCGACGCCATCATCGCCGGGAGGCGCGAGGGCCGCCGGGAAGGGCCGGGCAGCGCCGCGCCGCGCAGCGGCGGTTTCCCAGCG
>VXAL01015240.1:0-24591 GCA_013399475.1 Chauna torquata
CTGCGTGACCATTCCCAGGCACTGAAATGCAGAGCAAGCCTGATTTCACAAAGCAAAAAACTTAAAGCTGAGTTTTTTATCTCACACTTCTTTCACGTCTGCTGTACATTCAAATCTTGTGCCAAGGTCCCCCTAAGGCCGTAAGATTGTTTTGCACCTTCTCCAGTGTATAACTGAGCAGCAGGCACAGACAATCCCCTCCTTTTCTACATCAACTTGATATATTGGGACAGTTATCCCTGCATGTATTTGTATTACATAAATAGTGATGGCAGCATTCACTGCTTCAAACACGTGCAAAAAAACCCTATGACTTCAATTTAGGTGTGAGGCTCTTTCAGTTGTGTTTTTTTTTTTTTTTTTATGAACATATAAATGGCAATGTGATAAGCAGGAGAAGATCTGTGTTTTCAAAGCTGCAGAGCAAAAGGAGGCCTGGAAAATCAGCACCACTGTACTTCTCTGAATAGATGAGTATATACCACAGACATAATAAACATATATCTTTCTGTATTAACAGGGGATGTCAATTTCATTATTACATAACTTTCAGTATAACAGAACTCTAGCACTTCGTCTTTGATAATGATGATATTGACCCCCATTTTGCAGTATGTCAGGGTTAAATGTTAAGTATTGACTGTCCTTCCCCCTCCCCCTCAAAAAAAGAACAGTAGTACTTTTCCTTGAAGCATTTAAAGGAAAGAGGCCTTTGTAGTAATAATTATGTACATATTTACATTTGCATAATGTTTTGTAACTGTACAGTACTTTGCAGATTGAGAAAACATGCATTAAATAATAGTAACAGAGTAGATGGAAAAATCAATATGAACCAAAGCTCAATTAAAAAAATAAATTTTCATTAAAAATCTGACTTTACAAAAAATATATGGAAGTGGGATCAAAGCTGAAAATGAAGGCACTTCAATTTAATTTCAGATAGACTTCCTAATTAAATGCACATATTTCGAATGATTACTACTATAATCATTTGTAAGCAAGCTACCATAAAAATCATCTAGTGCAAACAGTTGTGTTTGATACTTGCATCATATTTTCCTGGAATAATCATCTGCTTTTATGGCCTTTCATAGTTCTGTCTTTTTGTCACTAAGATTTGGCTAGACTAGAATAATTATTGTGCAGGTATCATTTCTTGTTTTTAAAATGTAAAAATTAGTGGTTTTGAGTACTAAGAAGCCACAACGTATGTATTTTTCAAATTAACTATGAATAATAGAATAGAAGTTCTGGAACTCTATAGTTTTTAGCTTTGTGTTCCTTCATTTGATGTAATGAAGAATGGTAACATTTTTTCAGTTTTTCCCTTAATATCGATTATGGTCTTTTGTACTAAAAAACATCTTCTCTGTTCTTTTGATCTCCCACTTCATGCAATGACTTTTCTCTTTCTTTCTTTCTCTGTCTCTGTCTCTGTCTCTTCTCTTTTTNTCTTTCTCTGTCTCTGTCTCTGTCTCTTCTCTTTTTTTTTTTTTTTTTTTTTTTGGTGGGTGTGGCCTACTGTACTTCTAATGTTATACCTGTCTGGTTTCTGAACCTTTTATGCTTCATTTTAAATTCTGATATTTCATATTCACACTGAAACATTATTGCTGTTTATTTTTCTGAACTTCCATCCCCAGGGTGCTTATCCACTCCTCTCTATTAAAAAAAAAACAAAACAAAACACGTATATCCACTGAAACCAATAGAATAAAGACAAAGTCTGCAGATTTCCAAAAACTGTTTTACCTTACAGAGCCAAGAAAGTTACTGACATTGAGCACATAAATGATAATCACAGAGTGTCCTTTTAGCCATGTGGGAATCAATGGCAACTATGAATGGTCTTCAGTTCTTTTAGGATTTCAGAAACAGTATTTTTCTCTCTTTGTCTGACATAGTTGTTGCATTTCATACACCTAGGACATAGTCCTAGTCAGGGACAGGGATTTCTGGATGGAAAGGGGAGCTATCCTCAAAGCTATCCACAGGCAATGCAGTTCATAAGCAGAGGAGACAGGAGCCAAAGAGCAAAAGGCCTGGAGACAATTTTTAACAATGGGTCACAATCTAATTTTGACTGTAACATCTGATTTTAGCAAGAGAGAAAAAATCACCTCAAATAGAGCTCTGATCAATAAGGTATTCCATGATATTTACCAGTAGAGAACATTATACTTCTTTTAGGAAAAANATATTTAGATATAAAGTGTCCCAGTCTTGATTACAGGTGGTTGTTGCTACTGCAGTGAAGATATCCCACCCTAATCATAATCACTGTGCCACTGGCAGTAGATGAATACATCTTCAGTTCCTCCTTGATTACCAGACTTTCAATTCATTGCTTCCTTTTCTAGAAAACATTGAGATACACAACCAGAATATTATTATTCTGCAGTGAATAGGCAAACTTATTATGCAGGGCATGAATGTACTAAGCACAATTTTTGCTGCTGCTCAGCAAACATCCTGTAAGGCTATACAACTGAATATTAGAGAAAATGTTAAGTCATCTCTTAGGAAACAAACTGGGGAATATTTACAGACTTAGGAATTTCAGTTTAGCAAGTGCTTAGCAGCTGCTAATAACGAATATGCTATGATGACCATTAGAAAATTACCAGTTGTCTTAGGGCAGTACTTTTGCTGTACTCGGATCCAAAGTTTCAACATAATATTTTTTTGCAACTTGTCATAAAGGGAAATATTTATGTTTATTCATAAAGAAGTGGAAGATAGTTGTATTTCCCTTCTCCCACACACCCAGAAATGTTAACCTTAGAGAGAGATACTTATACCTTAGATAACTTTACCTACAGAAGAATTTGATTACTGTGTTAGATATACCCTAACCAGGTTGACAGAGAATAACAAAAAAGCATTCAGCAGTGTACTATCATACAGAGGACCCTGAGTATTGATTCCAGTTTCTGAGCTATATTAAAATTCACACTATTTCATTTTTATTGCAATTGTTACTAGTGCTTACCAGAGTAAAACTAGTTCAGATATGTCTGTGCTAGGTACAGCCATAGCACCGAGTGCAGTCCCGAGCCATGCAGAGCACTATATTATAACATCTTCCTCTACTGCTTTGTATCTGGTTCTGCTCACTGAAGTGGGGAATGCCTCAGGACTACAGTATTGCTAGTATCTGCAAACATGTTATACTTAATCACACACAAAGGGTAAGTAGGGAACTCCTGCTGATGCCAAGATAACCATATCTTCTAGTAAATAAAAAACAGCCACAGTCTGTTCATCTTTCTTTTCCAGCCATGCTGTTAAATGACTATGTGTTCCTATCCAACAAGATGGATCAATCTGGAGAGGAAGATGCAGCTGTTTAAGCTGGCCAAAAACTAACTCACAGCTTAATTATGATCTTTGTTAAAATTTTATGTTCCCCAAAAAGCAGTACTCATAACAAAGCCTGTTCTTTCATGTGAGTGAACCAAGAATTTGATCTCGAAGTAACCTTAGCTTGCACAGAAATTATTTCTTTTTTTCTTTCTCCCAGTAATATATTTTTTGGATTTGCCTTTTAATTTCTTTTAGTGAGTTTACTGTCAGTTACTACTGAGTCTACAGTCATTTTAATGTTCTTAAATGTTTTATACAATGCTGCATTTTTAATAGCATAAAATCTGTTCATTTATGTACATTAGGAGTGGCATTTATCTTTCTTGTCGTTAAAATTCCAAGAATGTTGCCAAAACATGTTGCTTTGAAGCTTTATAATTTAACCTTCCTAAGTGACTGTATTTGAAAAATTTGTATAAGATTGATGTGGATGATTTATTCCTGAGTCTGAGCCAGCCATAGCCATGAGGATGTTTTAATGTCAATCATCCTCTGCTTCCCTTGACCTTTAGGAACAGCTTTCAATTGAGCTAGGAGTTTTCTGTCCTTCCCTTTGTGGGGCTGCCTAGCAGCAAATCTTCTTACCCACAGCTGCGATGCCAACACACAAGGATGAACCCTGATTGTTCACCTATCTTTTTGTTGGCATTCTCTTTTGCAGGCAAGAAACAAATCAGAAACTATAAATTGCTTGTTAAATTACATAAAAAAAAAAAAAGACAAAAAAAAAGACAAAAAAAAGCATCAAATGCATAAAAGCACAAGTAGTTAAATAAATTATAGCTTGGAATCAATTTCTCCAAGAGCAAAATGAAAAATTAAGAATTGCAGAATACTTGGAACCACTCACAGAACAATTACAGTTCACTAGTAGTACTGAAAACAAAGGAAATTATTTAGGTATTTCCTGTAAGAGTTCTCAGCCACTGCATCACAGGAACAACTTGAAGTATTGCTAAACATAACAGCCCCTAATGCTTCCACAAATGAAATCCTGTAAAAGGCTACTGTCATTAATCATTAGCTGTAAAATGCTATCAAGCAATTTAACCTACAGAATCAGTCCACTGTAGCAACCACAGTATAGTTCAATCTCTGTAATAATGCATATTCAATTATCTACCTCATCTTCTTCTGTCTTTATTATAATTGATAGTCAGGAATGGCTTAACTGCAGCTCTCAGAAAAAAAAAAAAAGAAATTAGGGGAAAATGAAAAGATTGGCATGTGATCATTCCTACCCAGAGGGCATATAAAAAGGTTAACGTATAATCTATATTTTTCATATCAGCTTTGGTTTCAAAGCAGTTCTTAATGCACTATCTTATAATGAATCCATATACTTCAGTGATAGCACTGTATTTCAGCTTCCAAGTGTTACCAAATGTGGCAGACCTGCAGATGCCCATGAATACGTCTGTAGAATTACATTAAATGGCAACAGAGTGCAGATACAAACATTGGGACTGGCTCCTGGCACTGCCACATTGTTGGACGGGCCTCAATGCCCCTCCAACCAGGACCACCTATTTTCCCCCAAGCAATTCTTGGGAACAGATCAGGGTTAACATGAGCCAGGAATAATTGCCATAGGCAGTCTGCATGCAGCAGCCTTGTTTTGTAGCCCAAATCTAGCTACACTATGCCAAAAAGCTAGTACTGATAGTGTTTTCCTTACCAGTTGGTATAGAGGTTGCTACAATGTGCTGTCATCTTCCAGCATTCTTAGAAAGTTTGTGCTTTCAGGGACAAGATCAGTACATTAAAAGTCATGAGCCTAACTTGGAAACCTAAGAAGTTATGGGTTATCATGGGTCTAACTTCACTGTTGGCTTCAGATTTTATAAGAACAATTAGCCCATCTAAAGATAAGTCTTGGATTTCCACGACGTCTATACAGCACTACTTCTAGATAACTTGTTGAGGTAAAAACTCACTACAAGTCCAGTGTACTTTTAACCTGATAGGAGGTTTAAAAAAAAAAAAAAAAAAAAGCCATCAAAGCAACATGAATTTAACTACCATGGTTTCATGTGTGTTCTCTCATGGGATAAATTCCCAACAACATGGAATGAGACAATATTATCTGGGCATAGATATATAAGAACATGAAATTGCTCTAGAGATCAACACCAAACGTACATCCAACTCAGAATCTTTGTACATCAACAGTTTAGGGATGCATAGACAGAGAGTATTAGAGTAGACCATGGAGTAATTCTTCCTTTGGTATTTAAATATCAGCTTCTAGCAGCTGTTGTGGTAGGTAACCAAGCACCACCCAACTGCTCTCTCAATCCCACTCTTCAAAAGGACAGGGGGGAAAATACGGTGAAGGAAAAGCTCATGGGTTGAGATAAGGACGGGGAAATCACTCACCAATTACTGTCATGGGCAAAAGTGACTCAGCATCATAGGGAGATAAATGTAATTTATTGCATATTACTAATAGACTAGAGCGGTGAGAAACTAAAAGCAAACTAAAAACACCTTCCCCTCATCCACCCTCTTCTACCTCCTCCCCCCGAGCAGCACAGAGGAATGGGGAATGGGGGCTGCGGTCAGCCCATATCGCGTTGTCTCTGCTGCTCCTTCGTGGTGACTCTCTGCCCCTTGCCCCAGCGTGGGGTCCCTCCCACGGGATGCCGTCCTTCCCGAACGGGTCCTGCATGGGCTTCCCACAGGCTGCAGGTCTTCAAGAGCTGCTCCAACACGGGTCTGTGCCACGGGGGCCATCCTTCAGGAGCAAACTGCCCCAGCACGGGTCCCCCACGGGTGGCAGCTCCCACCTGATCACCTGCTCCTGTGTGGGCTCCTCTCCACGGGCTGCAGCTCCAGCTCGGAGCCTGCTCCTGCAGGGGCTCTCCATGGGCTGCAGCCTCCTTCAGGCCACATCCACCTGCTCCTCCGTGATCTCCTCCACGGGCTGCACATGGAGATCTGCTCCATGAGGTACCCCATGGGCTGCAGGGGGACAGCCTGCTCCACCATGGGCCTCACCACAGGCTGCAGGGGAACATTTGCTCCGGTGCCTGGAACACCTCCTGCCCTCCTTCCTCACTGACCTTGGTGTCTGCAGGGCTGGTCCTCTCACATTTTCTCACTCCTGTCTCCCAGCTGCTGTTGCACAGCAGATTTTCCCTTTCCTCACCCCGGTCTCCCAGAGGCACAACCAGTGCCGCTCACAGGCTCAGCTCTGGCCAGCGGCGGGTCCTTTCTGGAGCCGGCTGGAGCTGGCTCTTATCTGACATGGGGCACCTCCTGGGCTCTGCTCCCATGGGCCACCCCTGTGGCCCCCCTGCTACCAAACCCTTGCCACGTAAACCAAATACATCAACCTACAATTTCGGGATTTTCTGAGCTGGAGATGATACCAAGAGTGTTTGGTTTTTTTTATTATTTCTCCTCTGTGAGTTTGTTCAATCCCTTTCTACAGACCATTATACTTCCAGCTTCCATAAAATCCTATCGTAGATCAACACAATTCAATTTACTATAGTGTGAAAAGGGATGAATGACTGGGTTACAAATATGAATTGCCAAAGAAATAATGCATTCATTTTCAGCATCTCACGACCATTTGTTGGTGGTGTAATATTTTAAAAATAAAGAGATGACCAAAGCGTTTGAACTCTATAGTTTGATTGTTACAGCTTTTAGATCCCTTTATGCTCTGTATACCTAGGCTTAAGGAAATAACAGTATTTGTTTGTTTGTTTGTTTTTAAATTTTTTCCCTTCTACTATGTACCCACAATAACGTCAGTATTATCAACATGTCAGGAAAATATATTATCTATGCTGACAATTTTAATGTTACTGTCTTGTTCCATTTGTTGATGCAAACTTTTGATGATACACTCCTGAAGGATTTCTCTTTGGGGAATGTGCTCTATGTACCTAATTTTTTTTTTTTATGGTATGTTTTCCAATATTGAAAGAAAAGTGATTTCTTTTTTATATTTCAGTAAGAACAGAACAATGTATTCATGGCATGTTTGTTGATCAGTTATGCAAAGAGACAATTTTATCTTTGGATAATATGCTGATTTGTAAGCTTTTTCCCTTCTCATATTTCTGATGTAATGACATCTTGCTGAAAGACAAATAGACTGTAAAAGAAGAAAACTTAAAAAGTGTAGTTGAAACAGAAAGTAGTATTATTTTCCTGTTGATCTACTACAGTGAAAAAGGTTTCACTGGGAAAATCAAATCTCAGAACAATCTTTATATCATGAGTATGTACTTGGACACTAAACGTTGTAAAATATGCTTTCTGAAATGTTGTATGGAAGCTAGCAAGATTTTGTTTGGCGAATTGTCCTCTTAATGTGTGCTAGTTCACATGGACCAGAGGCCTGCTGGTACCCATGTTAATAGTTTAATGGAACACTTTTGTCATGGTTTTGGCTGGGATAGAGTTAAATTCTCTTCGTAGAAGTTCACACAATGCTGTGTTTTGGATTTTTTGATGAAGATAATGGCGATGTTTTCAGTTGCTGCAGAACAGTGTTTACACAGAGCCAAGGACTTTTCAGCTCCTCATGCTGCCCTGCTAGCTAGGAGGCTGGGGGTGCACAAGGAGCTGGGAGGGGACAGGACCAGGACAGCTGACCCAAATTGACCAAAGGGACATCCCACATCATATGGCGTCATGCTGAACAATAAAACTGGGGGGGCTGGCAGGGGCAAAGGAGGGGGCCACTGCTTGGGAACAGGCTGGGCATCGGTCAGCCGTTGGTGAGCAATTGCATTGTGCATTGCATTGTGCACACTTGCTTTGTATATTCTATTACTATTATCATTATTATTATTATCATCATTATTTTTCCTTTCTTTTCTGTCCTATTAAACTGCCTTTTTCTTAACCCACGAGCTTTTACCTTTTTTAAGATTCTTTCCCCCATCGCACTGGTTTGGGGGGGTGGGGGGAAAGTGAGCAAACGGCTGTGTGGTGCTTAGCTGCTTGCCGGGCTAAACCACAACAACGTGGTATCATCCTCAGGCCCCTTGGGTAATGTAGATCTGCTGATACACTATATATACAACAGAGGAACAGAATGATGAAAAATGTGTTGTTAAAACTGATTCTTTCTTGTTCGTAATTTTGTGATTTCAGTAATTTAATATTTTCTGGTCAAATATATTGCTCTGAAACTTCTGAGCACCCCTCATAATAAAGCAATTTCTTTGTTCTTCAGTATTGTGACCATTTCCCTGACAAATGGGGAAGCCGTGACTCAGGTTTCTGAGTTAGAACTGGCAAAACACGTATTATTGACAAAAAAGTCTATAATCATTGAGGTACTTGGGCAAGTTCAAATTAATATTGCAGTCCTAATTTTGCAGTGCTGTGACTTGTACTACATTATGTTGCATAGCTAGGTCTGGCAGTATTCTGTCTTCCAAAATAAATAAATAAATAAATAAAAATAGGTTAAAAAAAGAATCTATCATCCATCCAATTTTGTAAGACTGAAGGTACAGAGACTTGTACTTTATCTCATCCAAGACAGCTTGAAGTTCAAAGTTGAGGCAAATATCACTGCAGGAGTTATCTTCAAAATTGTAGTAGACTCACAGATATGGCCATTTACAATTTGTTATGAAGTGCAACAAACTTACATTGCATTCTACAGAAGTTGTGCATGAAAACAAGTCTTGATTCCACTCAGGTTAAAAGCAACTTTTTCTGAAGTTGTAAGCATAACTTCAACACAAGGGGATGTGTCCAGAACATCCAGCATGCCGGAGCTTTCATAACAGCACATCCATGACTGGGTGGATATGCAAGAGCCACAGCAGGCTCTCAAGATTTCAGGTGGGTTTTTGCAGCACATGGTACGCCTCTGGAAGCTGTGGTTCTTCATACCTGAACTGATTAGCCAAGGAACGAATATATGAACGCAGTCACACAGCTGGCACCAGTCTTGACATGCCTGTTATTTTTGGTAGTACAAGGATGCAACCCAAAACGAAACTCCATGGCACAGCAATTTTAGGTGGAACTCTGATGTCTGTAAAGAATGGAAATCAAAGCAGTAATGAGAAGATGTAAAGTGTGTTTTTGAAATTGACATCAGCACAGAAAGGTATTATAGGAAAAGTGGGTGCTGAGGCAGAGTTTGAGATGGGTATAGGACTTGTTCAGAGAATAAAGATGATCATAGGCTTTCTTGGTAGCCTGAATTATTTTAAAAATACTGCTTTCCTAGATATGCACTGTAATTGTTATCTGCTGCTTACTGTTTTAGAAAACTTAAATTTTTAAGTAACTTATTAATATGAGTCAGAACAAGTTTTGTGCTTAAAACACTCATAAACTTTGAAGATATTTAACATTTTATCAAATCTTTCTTGAAAAATATAGAGCCACCAAGACAATCTGGGTGCCAGAGCATTTGGTCTATAAGGAAAGGCTTATTCAACCTGGAGAAGAGACAGCTTCAGGAGACCTAACAGAAGTTTATCAGTAAGTATGATGGGGTTATGGAGATGGAGTCAGACTAGTTACAGCAGTGCACGACAAGAAATCAAGACATAGATTTTCATAAGTTGAAGTTCAGACTGGATATAAGCAAAAAAAATCCCCATGAAGTCAGCCAGGCATTGGCGCTGAAAAGGCTGTTTATCTTTGGAGTTTTTCAAGACCCAATGGGATAAACACCTGACGAACCTAATCAGTTCTCACAGCTGACCCTGCTTTGAGCAGAAAGTTGATCTAGAAACCTCCTAAGGTCTCTGTTAACCTGAATTATCCTATCTTCCTATAGTCTCAAAAATCAATTTCCAGACAAGTATATTAAAGGTTAAAAAAAAAAAAAATCAAGAAACTCTTTTAATATTGTTGATTTCTTAAGCCTAAAAAAAATTTAATGAATAATTTTAACTAATAAGTACAATAGTTGAAAAATGAAAATACCAGAAATTCTTCCTTCCCCCTCCTCCTCCCCAAGAAAATACCCTAGCAGTTGACACTACCTTCCTGCTGAGAACATCCTGAAAACTCCACAACACATTGCTTTATTAGAGAAAGTGTGGATAAGCTTTCCATTGCTTAGCTACGCTACGCTCCACCACACCTTAAGAAAATCCTTAACTCTCCAACATGGAAAGGAACATTAAGGAGAAGATATTTAGTGAAATCAGCTGATATTGATTTCACTAATTACATCTGTGAAAAGAATCTCACTGAGAATGCAAAAATATCTTAAAGGAATATCTTGCCCTCTTGCCCTGGCAGCCAAGAGAGCAATTGCATTCTGTGGTGCATTAAGCACAGCATAGCCTCCGTAATACGAGGGGATTCACTCGCTGTATATAGTGTTGGTGCAGCCTCTTCTTGAATATCGTGTGCAGTTATGGGCTTCACAATATAAAAAGGATGTTAAGATACTTGAAAGCATCCAAAGGAGGGCAAAAAAGCTGGTGAAATGGCTGGAAGGCATGTCCTGTGAGGAGATGCTGAGGACACTTGGGTTGTCTAGTCCGGAGAAAAGAAGGCCAAGAGGTGACCTCGCTGCTCTCTACAGCTTTCTGAGGAGGGGAAGCAGAGAGGGAGGTGCCGGTCTCCTCCCCCTGGTAACCGATGGCAGCACAAAGCTGCACCAGGGGAGGTTCAGACTGGACATTAGTAAAAATTTCTTTACCACAAGGGTGGTCAAACACTGGAACAGGCTTCCTAGTGAGGTGGTTGGTGCCCCATGCCTGTCAGTGTTCAAGAGGCATTTGGATAATGCCCTCAATAACATACTTTAACTTTTGGTTAGCCCCAAAGTGGTCAGGCAGTTGGACAGGATGAACATTTTAGTGCCCTTCCAACTGAATTTCAATTCTGTTCTATTCGGCCCAAAAAAACTACTCTGCAGATGAGGTCAGTGTAGGTGTTGACTGGTGGTTTTTGTTGTTGTTGTTTCTTTTAAATGAGTGTTCTTTTATGAAGCCTTAAAATAAAGGTTTTGAAGAGGTTTAGGAGAAAATCATTCCCCTTGAATCTCATAGCGCTTAATTTATAGAAAGCTGGAGAGACCTTTTAAGTTCTGCTTCACAAATAGCGTAAATGAACCAGCAACTGTTTTATTCTCTCCATGACAACATAGCCAAGAAAATACTCCATTTGACAAAAGAAAGCAAAAAGTACAAACTGGGGTGGGGGGAAGAATGATTACAATCCAAACATTAGGAAAAAAAAAACAAACTCAAGCCAAACAGATATCCCTACTAGAAAAAATAATGGAAAAGCAACTCAGGTAAATGACACACCGTTGTGGTTTAGCCCTGGAAGGCAGCTAAGAGCCACGCAGCCGCTCGCTCACTCTCCCCAGGTGGGATGGGGAGAGAATCAGAAAGGTAAAAGTGAGAGAACTCATGGGTTGAGATAAAGACAGCTCACCAGGAAAAGCAAAAGGCGCGTGTGCAAGCCAAGCAGAACAAAGAACTCATTCGCTACTTCCCATGGGCAGGCAGGTGTTCAGCCACTTCCAGGAAAGAAGGGCTCTTCGCACGTAACGGTTTCTTGGGAAGACAAGCGACATCACTCCCAACGTCCTCCCCTTCCTCCTTCTTTACCCCAGCTTTTATTGCTGAGCATGGCTTCATATGGAATATCCCTTTGGCCAGTCTGGGTCAGCTGTCCTGGCTGTGGCCCCTCCCAACTTCTTGTGCACCCCCAGCCTCCTTGGTGGCAGGGCAGCATGAGAAGGAAAAAACAAAGTCCTCAGTGTTATGTAAATACTGCTCTATAACAATCAAAAACATCACCACTATTTCCATCAAAATCCAAAACACAGCATTGTGTGAGCCTCTACAAAGAAAATTAACTCTGTCCCAAAACTACGACACTCAGATACATTTTTTCCAATCT
Organism: Chauna torquata; assembly: GCA_013399475.1. NCBI lineage: Eukaryota > Metazoa > Chordata > Aves > Anseriformes > Anhimidae > Chauna > Chauna torquata. The sequence goes on from VXAL01015240.1 coordinate 12,232, forward strand.
CAGTCTATGCTTTTAGTCATCTTTATGGTCCTCTGTTCTTTTTTTCCAGTTTTACTGTTGCTGTTCTGAGACTGGAAAACCAGATTGTGTGTAGTATTTAAAATGTGAGCATATAATGTGTTTACACAGCGGTATAAGTTGCTGTTTTCCTCTTTTTCTTCTCTATTTCTTTTCTAAAATTCCTAGTAATTCATTTGCTTTGTTGACTCTTAATGAGCATTAAGGTGATCACAAAGTTGTTACAAATTTAAGATGTTGTCTCTTAATGTCATTATTCAGCTTAGAGACCAAGCTTAGAGACCACCACTGTGTATACTTATACATACATATATATATATAAATTTACAGGTGAATAACTTTTTGATTAAGCTTACCCACACTTTGCCTCTCTTAGAATGTCTACTCAATAGAGTTGATTATAAAGAAGCAGTGAAATTTCTTTCTGCCAGGTTTAGTCTCAGGTTGTATTGGTAAGATACACTCCTTAGACCTGTACAGGTAACGTGCAAGCAAAGTCAGAGAACAGGTTAACAGAGAAGTGCTAAAACAGATTGATTAACAGCTGCAAAATTTGAAAAAACAGATGACAGAGTTTAGAAAGTTCCAAGATAATAAAAACATAAACTTGCTTAAACCTACTGTTATCAGAGAGGAACAGAGAATGGAAGGTGTGTGACTGTCCTTAAGAATGATACTGGCAATAAACCAAAACTGGAAACTAATAAGTTTTACTTCAACGTTCGGCAAATTGAAATGACAATTTGGTTTGAGAGTACATAGATGAACATATGATGCTGACAATTTACCATTGTTTTCTATAAAGGAAACCACACCTCTAATCTATTTGATTTTTTTTTAAGCAAACCAGCAAAAATTATTTAAAAGAAAACCAGATGATTAGAATTATAAGGTTTTATATATATTTATTATAAAGTTTTACCATAGAGAATATTATTGTTCCTGGTGTTAAGAAATTGTGTAGTATTTTACGAGAATTAATCAAAGGTTAAATTTTCAGAAACAATTACATGAGAGAGAATGCAAAACTGATTTTTGTTCACTTTTGCTCTCACCTAACTTTAGCATCCAAAGTTAAGAATTTAATTTGTTCATCTGCAGTCCCTCCCTAGTCAACAGAAAGATATGATTTATCATATCGTAAAACAAATCTCTGCTATGTCAGAGGAACTGCTCTCTGGAAGTGTGTGTCTCACCACTGACAGTAGATAGTTCAAAGGATTTATTCAGATCAATTAAATAAATTTTAGATAGTCAAAGCAAGTTAAATAAATCCTACTCTTAATACTGATTGAGAGAAGCCACTGTGTAATACTACTAGCACTGTACTATATTTGTATTATATAGTCTCGTATATTGTATAGGGTTATTAATCTTCTTTTGTGTTAAACCTGGAACCCCACAAAAACTTATCTAGTCTGAGAGGTGCAATTACTTAATGAAACAAGTTTATTTCTCTGACTGGGGATTTGAACACTGGATCCACATGAATTTAGCTTAGTATCTCTGACTACCAGGGTATCTTTTCTGGGGTAGACTTACCTCAACCTTGTGGGACAGAAAGGAAGAAAAGGAAATCAGGAGGAAAAAAAATATATATATCCATCCTGAACTGTGTGACCTCCTGGGGAACTTCAGGACAGTCAACACATTCTCTGCCTCAGTGAGTTACACAGTCACCTGTGCCACTATGTCAGGGACACTTCTGCTTAGCTGCTGGTTCAGTTTGTAAATTATATAACTAAATCAACGACTCTCATTACTTGCAATGGGAGCTACTGACTTTTCCTTAACCTCAGATGATTCGAGTGAGGGGATTCCCATAGGGACATGTTGGAGAAGAAAGAAGGAAAAAAAAAAAAAGAGAGAGAGACAAAGAGATATGAAACAAAGCAGAGTGAAAAGAAAGTAGCATACAGCTTTTTCAGACCAAAGTTTAATAATGCATATTGTATACTAACAAACTTGGGGGAACAAGAGCATACTTTTGTGTCCTGAAATGACAAAAAATACAATTTTTTGGATATTTGGGCACTCAGGGCTGCCCCAGGCTCGCTCATCACCCAAAGCTCAGGCTGGTGAGCTGCTTGCCAAGAGTTGGTTACCTAAAAGCTGGTTACTTGGGAAGATACAATTCAGTTCTTTTCTGGTTTAAGTATTTAGTCCTTATAAAACAGGCAGCCAAAAACTGTCTTTAGATAGGTATTATATATATAGTCAGCAGTTTACATTGATAGGGTTATTAATACATTTAAAATAGTCTTTCAATAATATTGATAGGAGAATAAAAGAATCCCTCCAGGGCCTTTTGGCAGCAAGCCTGCTGGCAATGACTTGCTTAGAGTAGTAAATTTCTTTTAAAAAGGTTCCAAAAAAAATATTTGTTGTTTATCAGCAGACAAGGTATACCACTACCTTTACCACACAGTATTTAGCATTTAAAAATAAAGAAGTGTAAAATCTATATTATGCATATTGTAATTTAGTTAGCAGGTGCTTTCCACTGTAAAATTGTAAATGGAATTATCCATAACTAGATGCATTTCTAGTGCTTTCCCATTAGGACTGGATCTTAGCCTAAGCTAATTACATATTTTCATCATTAGCCTAGAAGAAATGAAAACAAATTACTGATAAAGTTTGTGTGATAGAGAAGTAAATAATATAAAAGGCAGGTTTCAAAAAAAAAAAAAAAAAAAAGGCAAGTATAAGGTCATCTGTGAAGGCATTTATAATTTAAACTTGCCAACAGTAAGGATTGAGTGAGCCTTAACCATTTGCCAGTGATGAAAGCAAAAGATCTATTACAGTTTTGCAAGTAAAAGCAGGAAAATATGAAGTGGAAGTAACAAGCAGAGCATCCCCCTGTTTTAGAGACCGGCACAGCTACGACTGAAATACTTGCTTTACATCTCATATTTGCAATTTAAACAGAAAGTTGAGAAATTTGAGAATGTTCTAGAAAGAGTCATTTATATACATGATTAAAGAGAAATCTAGCATCTTTGACATGTAAAGATTCCAAAGGAGGAAACAGAAATATGCTCACTGAGGAGCTTCCCTTCCAGAAAACACCTAGGAAAATCTGCTGAAAGAGCCTGGGTAGGTTCAGGCATAATATTTTAGGAGTGAAGATATTTAACCAACTTACTAGGGGACATGGGAGACTTATTTTACAGAAAATTAAATTAAAGATGGATACAGTTTTCTAGATAAGTTCCACTTCAAACACAGATGTATGATTTAAAAAAGAAGTTTTAGTAGATATTACACAAAATGTGAGAGGTGATGAACGACACGTTTCCTTTATGTGTCTAAAACCCTACTGTCATCTTATGGAGTGGGGAGAGAAATCTACTCAAAATGAAAGAGAAAGAGAGAAAGAAAGAGAGAAAGAAAGAAAGAAAGAAAGAAAGAAAGAAAGAAAGAAAGAAAGAAAGAAAGAAAGAAAGAGAGAAAGAAAGAAAGAAAGAAAGAAAGAAAGAAAGAAAGAAAGAAAGAAAGAAAGAAAGAAAGAAAGAAAGAAAGAAAGAAAGAAAGAAAAAGAAAGAAAAAGAAAGAAAGAAAAAGGAAGGAAATGGCAGAGAAATAAAACTTTTTTTTTTTTTTTACTTTCTTTTTATTGCATATGGTTTAATAAAGCAAGTTATATCCTTGCAGAAATCAACAGCTAGGTTGCTTTAAAGGCTCACTTCATTTTGAACTGAATCAGGTTCTGGATACTGAAAATATTTGGTCCCAGGACTCCCACATTCAGAGAGAGCACCAGAGCTGCTGAGCCACTGCACCCCTGTTGGCATGACCTTCCCTTCCCTATAGTACAAACAGATACTGCTGGGATGGGAAAGAAAGATTACACAGCCCCAGAGTCAAAGAGTGTCTTCTGAGCTGACAGGCTAGCAAAGCACTTAAAGAAAGCAGAAAAGTAGAGACTGGTGGAGAAACATCCCAGAAGAGTCAATACCCTGTGATGACACTTCACATAAATTAGGAAGTCGGAAAACCCAGCTGAAAGTCTCCTTCAGCCTGTCCATCTAGCAGTGATTTTTAAGTCAAGATTTCCAGCTACTAGGAGGATACTGGCAGGTACCAGCAGGCTGGACTAGCTGCTTTTGTGAGTAGCGTTTGCTCTGAGGATTCACATGGTAGCAGACCAAGAGGGTTATGGAAGTGCTGCTCTGAGGCCTTTTCTTCAAGAGATTCCAAAGAGCTTCATGTCTGAAAGGAAAAATTGAGTTTTCTCAGCTGTCTTTAGCACTCATCTGGTAGAAAGGGGCACTTCTTGGCTATCTCAGCTATGCACTGGCAAAGTCCTATGCCTAATTGCTAGATATAGGTGTTTCTGACAATTTCCCCCAGATCCTGAAATGCTGAATAGAAAGTAAGAGCTGCTGGTTTCCACAGTCCAAGGATGTTTATATACTATATCAAAGAGAATGTAGCATGCTTCTTAGCTAATTTCCTTTCCACTAAGAAATCTTTTCCCTTCTTTGGAAGCTGAGAAGCTATGGTGTGACCTCTTTAGTTTTGAATTTGCAGAGTAGCTTCCCTCTCTCATCAAGACAGACCTCAGCCCTGATAATTTGCCTAAGTAAAACATTTTCATCTTCCAGTTGCCTTACTGAAATGAGTAACCTGCTTGCAGAATCTCACCTGCCCTTTGACACCAAACTCAAATACACCTAAGTAAAACAAAGCTTACGTTCCTCCTGCTCTGAACAGTGCATGCCATACATTCTTACCACAATTGAAATTTCTAAGTAATACAGCCTTAAAGCTCAAACAGAGCTCACTAAAACTGATCAGACATTTGTGTATTTCTACATATGAGGTGTTCGTCTTATGGTTATTCCTCATAACCAATAACAGGCAGAATATCAGAGAAATCAGAGATAAAAAGAATGCATTTCTATTTGGCATGATTGCAGCCAATAACTGACAACTTCACCTAAATTTGTTTACTGCTGCTTCTTTTCAGCACTGGAGCTTCTTTTGTCTGTGACCTTCACGTTCATTTTGATTCCAGTCTGGAACTATTGCAACATTCAGGATTGGTTTCTGATTATGGCAATTTGATTTTTCCTATGCTTGGTTAATTGCATCTCTCATTTCTCACAGATCATTATGAGAACAGATGACAACAGAAATCAGTTCCTTCAGAAAAAAAAGACATTTTTGCAAGCCCAGGACTCCAAACTCATGACAATCTTCAGCAAATTGCTGCATGCTTTTTTTTTTTTCCCCCGAAGACTGTTTAAACATGTTTATTTGAATGAAAAATATATCAAAAAGGGAAATTTTCCAGAAGACCCTACAGACTTAGCAACGCACATCCTGTTAAAAACATATGTGATTTTTGGAAGATCTACGAACATCCTAAACTTTAAGCAATCACTGTTCTGAAGTGGAAAGCTCTTCTGTACCCAATATCTGTATAGAGAGAGCTCCTTTCTGTAGTCATATAAATCCAAGGCCATAACTTCGTGGTCCCTTGAAGCCAGTATGAACTAGCAGCACCAGAAGAGGCTGCCTGGCCTCTCCCTCTGTCAGCACAAATATTTTCATGGTCTCATGTTAATACTTTCCCTAGAACCTCATTAAGTAGAGATGCACTGGAGCTAGACACCATCTCCTATACTTAAAGGGAGACAATGCAAATGCGCTTATATCATTTAATCTAATCTACCATAGGCCCAGTCATGTACAGACATGAGCACAAAAGAAAAGACATGGTATTTTCTGTATGCCTGTGAGCTCATGCCAACTGGAGATATTCAGAACTTCTTCAAGCTGATATTCATGTGTGGTGGTTTTACCCAGCTGAGCAGCAGAACTTCACCACAACTGCTCTCTCGCTCCCTCTCCTCAAAAGATGAGGGGGAGAAAATACGATGAAAAAAAAAGAAAAGGGGCTCAAGGGTTGAGATAAAGATAATTTAATTAAAGGGAAAAGAAAAAAAAAAGGGGGGGAAAAATATAAGCAAAGGCTGTGCAGAAGCAAAGAGAGAAAAAAATTCTCTACTTCCAGTAAACAAGCAGTGTTCGGCCATGTCCTGGAAGCAGGGCCTCAATACACGTAGCGGTTGTTCAGGAGGACAGACGTCTTCGTAATGAGAGCCCCCCCTTCTCCTTCCCCTTTCCCAGCTTTTATTGCTGATGTGACACCACAGGGTACGGAATATCCCTTCGGTTGGTTCACGTCAGCTGCCCTGGTGATGTCCCCTCCCAACTGCTGCCCACCCCTAGCCCACTGGGTTTGGGTTTGGGGGCTTTGGAGAGTCTGGGTGCTGTGCCAGCGCTGCTCAGCAGTAGAGAAAACACAGGAGTGATATCAGTGCTGCTCTAGCTACAAGTGCAGAGCACAGTGCTGTATGGGCTGCTGTGGGGACAGTTAACTCTGTCCCAGCCAGACCCAGTATATCAGGAGATAATTTTTCTGTATCTCTTCTCATACTTTGGATAGCTTCTTACTTATACATCCTTCACTGAGAGTATCTGCAAAGCCTTGAATTAACCACTTCGGAATATGGATAAAAGAAATATAACTGAAAAAGGAGCTGAGAATAACTGAAAATATCATGTAGCCATTATCTAGAAAAATGTCTAGCATGTGGAAAAATTGGCAGAGGGTGGGAACAGACTGAACTTTGGATGTCTGTGCTACCCCAAAACTATGAATCTGTCATTTCAGACTCCTCACCAGTCAATCAGGCAAGTTATTAAAGACCACTTGGGTCTGACAATGCAGAAATCCTCAACAAAAAGACTCTCACCCAATAAATCCCTGTAGATCAGGGCAGAACAATAAGGACTGACCAATCAAGTCCAGAAGCAGCATAACAACAGACAGAGCTGTTCCTGAGCTGCTATGTGAAAGCATTTGCTCAATTTCCAGTTTCATACACATTTTCACAACACCAGGATACCTTTATTCCACCTTGCCTACAAAGAAGCTAAGAGTGCAGAGCACTTCTGACAAATCATTGCCTAGGTCCATGATTTTAGCAAATCAAGAGGTGCTGGTGAAATGTTTGCAGCCATCTGTAACAATCAGTGCATCCAACTGTTTTATGGGTAATAGTCCTTCAGGATTTCAGCCTGAGAATGTTAGTTTTGAGTAAGTTGTTGTCCCTCTTTATCTTGCACTTGCTTAAGGTAGAATTTTGTTTTGCTTGTCTTTTAGTGTCTGAAATGCATAAGGAAATAAAGTTTATGATATGTAAGGAAGCATGGCTGATAAGCTGAGGCATAGACATATATCATCCAAAGTTGGCTAGATACATCCCTTCTTTAAGGTAAGCTTTGGATAAACTATTAACTTTCATCCAACTTGCCTTCCTTTGAAATTAGCTGGAGTAATATCCTGTGGAAGAAGCATTAAGCCAGAAATGGAATCTATGGAAAAAATAATCCTTGCTATAGATATGCAAATGAAACTTGGAAACTATCAGATGTAGTGCAATCTGCATTCTACTGAGTGTGATTACTTTGCTATAAGCAAGACATGAAGGATGCAATAGTCTATGCTTGTCTTTAGTGAGATATTCTTGTGAAGGTCCTAGGTCCATCAAAAGAATAAAAGTTAATGCAGCTGCATAATAAAATGGCATTATTCTCAATACATTAAACCACAGAAAGGATCTTCCGTATAAAAAGTCGTGTTCTGTGATACCAAGTGCAGAAAAACTTCACAGCCCACAGTAAAACCTCGCATTCATCTCTTTGCAGGGACAGCATCGTTTAATACATTTTATTGACTGTATTCTTAGTTTTACATTGTGCAGCTGAAGCTACTTATATCTTGCCATGCTGTCTAATGCTCTGTGCTGCAGGATATTGGAGCCTAGTGGACCATGCAATTAGAATGCCAAGGCAATGGTAACTTATGCAATTTAGATATGATATCTTGTATGGAATAACAAAACAATGCACAGTGGTTATGTTCCACTGTAAAATCCATCACTAGCAGAAACATTCTTCTATGAAACAAGATAAAAAAAATAATAAAAAAATAAAAAAGTAGAACACAACAGTGCTATGCCAGTAATATTATATTGTTATCTAGCAGTATCTGTTGATGAGAATGTAAAAATATAATCTCCTTCCAAAATGATTCAGCCGCTTTTAACATCCACTAGTGACACAACTACAGAGAAAAAATATGCATATCCTCTGTTTACCAAGTACTAATTTTCAAAAATTATCAGCTGAGGGAAATATATCATGCTCTGACCATATTCACCTTTTTCAGGTTCAGATATGCCCTCCTCCTGAATTCATGCTTACTACTGCCTTATAAACTTGCCTGAGTCCAACAGTTCAGGGTGAAGCTATTCTAGATTGTGCCAGTATCTAGTAATCAAGTATGTGACTCTTGATATGATTGTCCAGCTAACCATCTAACCAGATTTTGTATGCATGGTTTTCATTGGATATTGACTTCAGAGGCCAAAACAGCACTGATAAAATGTTAAAGATTAAAACAGATTGTGTGATTGAATTCAAAGTAGGAATATAGGATCTCATTTGAGGTTTTCAAATGCACATACTTTTCTCTCTTTACTATACTCTGAATTTATGCTCGTGTTAAATACCTAAATTAGACACCACATAACATTACAGTTCAGAAGTTTTAGCTCCATAATTTACTGAAAATAAGGCTAGCTGGTGTGAAGTTGTCTGCATCTTAAAAGATGAAGTGCATCATTTTGCATATATGACTTCTAATAACCTGACTTTGTGATGGTCTTCAGGACTGTCAATCCCTCTTTCACCTTCCCTTTATATTTCATAAAAGAATATTTAGTAATTGGATTATTATACTTTTCAGAATAAATTATTTTCAAAGTTTATTACTTAGAAAAAACAGAGGTTTTGCTGTAAAGGTTCCAGTACTATATCATGCAGCAGGACAGCAGTTTCATTGTCTGTTAGGACCTACTCATTTCCATACAAAGGGTCCTTTGATTTTAGATTGGGGGAAAAAAAAAAAAAAGCTAACTGGCATGGGGAATTACACGGGCTTTTGAAATATCAGCTCTTTAACAGTAAAGTGTTAAGTGGATGGAGTAGAAGGTCAAGAAAACACAGCTTTTTTTTTTTTTTCCCCTTTATGATAAATATCCTGGAGGGTTATCCTTTAGCAAAAGTACTTGTCAGTAGCTGCAGAATTTAAATTTAATTTCCCTGGTCATTAGAGATAGATTTGAAAAGCCAGATGTCAAGGCAGGCGCCACTGTATATTAGGTAGTAAGTTAATGGTCCTTGAAATTCAGAAGCAGTATGTCAGCCCTAACAGCTCCCTTCGTAACCAACTCCCAATCTTCCAGGCTTATGCCTTCCTCTGTGTTTCCACTGCTTTTATTAAGAATGACAACTGAAAGAGGGAATGATGTTGTTTTTCTGTTTAGATGAGCTAACATATTGTCTTACTTTATTTTAGTGTTCATCTCTGTGACTTCATGACTATAAAGCTTCCTTCAGTTCTACAGATATTTTTTCAAACAGAAAAATGATATCTCTGCTCTGCAAATAAGCTGTATGCACTATTAAGTATGGTTATGCTGCTTCTATTCCTGGTTATTAAAATATTTCATTTAAGCCAGATTTGTAAGGCCTTCTACCTATCTAATTTATGAGATGAAAAGGGCTCTTTGTATTACTAAAGAGAGACAATTTACACTGCAGGATGCTGGACCACATGCTGGCTTTGACTTGCAATATGCAATTGCAGGTGCAGTTTGGATTCTTAGCTTTTAAAACATCAGTTTGGGTAAAACAATCATCCTTTTTTTCAGACTCCCTCAAGCACTTCATCAGATGGCAGCAGTGTTTTGTAACAGGCAGTTGAAAGACATGGCATGTACACTGCAGGGAATGAAAAAGGTATTAACAAACTAGGCAGGATTTTTGAATGCTGTGTGGAGTCATCACTTGCAGTGACATTCCCTTCATATTTAAACAATGAATATCCCTGCATGTGGGGTCATAGAATAAATCAGATCTTTGTAGCAAAAAACATCCTGAGCAGGTAGAAGAGTTCAACTATCCACAGCTTTTTTTGCAACCTGAGCATCAGTATTTTTCCATTTGAGTTGAAGATAAATGAAATTTTGTTAGTTTTAGTATCAGCTAGAAAAGTTTTGCTTGGTATATCCATCAAATGAATTGAACCCTATAGATGACGATAATATAAATGTTTAAAATCTGAATGTCCCTACATCTATTGGACAGTCAGAAATATCTGCCATAACAAGCAATGTTTTCTCCAAACTTCCCAGACATAGGACTTATAGACCCAGCCCTGAGACATGCTTGATTGGACTTTCTGCAGACTGCTGATGATAAGGTCAATGTCTACTCCATCCCATGCCACCTGTTCTTTTGCCTTTTATTATATCAGATTTAACAATCATGTGAGCATTAGCCAGACCAGCCTGTGTGTTAGGTGGCTTTGGCCATCATAAAGGGATTGTGAATGTGTGACCTGTTGCTGGATCGGGCCGGTGTCCATCTGGTCAGAAACTTTCTCTCTCACGTCAGTAAAGGCTGTCTACTTCAGAGGAGGAATCATAATATAAAGTCTTTATACTCTAACTACACCAGAACATATTAATCCTCCATAGATGTACATGCTCATGGGTGTACACTATTACTCAGGGCTAAGCCTCTATTTTGTAGACAGCCTGTGAGTCTTTCAAGAAGGCCCAAGAAATGCAAGAAAACACTTCATCTGATTGCAGAGGCTTACCAGATAAGATCTGTTTATACATAGTATTTGTGTATGGTTCCTTTTACCAACTCATTAGCACCAGTTGAATGCAATTAGCTGTTGGCCCACTCACTGAAAAAATGATTAGCACTATCATTTCCAGTCCTTTGAAGAGAAGGTTCCTGCCATTTATTTACCAATATATTGATTTAAAAAAAAAAAAACTGTATAAAAACTAAGCTGCTCAGGAGGAAGATTAATGCTATAAGAAAAAAAAGGAAAAACATGTATTTTGATAGCGTTCTGTACATTTTTCTAAATCACAGAATCACAGATTCACAGAATGGTTGAGGTGGGAAGGGACGTCCGGAGATCATCTAGTCCAACCCCCCTGCTCAGGCAGGGTCACCTAGAGCATGTTGCACAGGATCACATCCAGGCGGGTTTTGAATATGTCCAAAGAAGGAGACTCCATAACCTCTCTAGGCAGCTTGTTCCAGTGCTCTGTCACCCTAACAGCAAAGAAGTTCTTCCTCGTATGGAGATGAAACTTCCTGTGTTTCAATTTGTACCCATTACCCCTTGTCCTATCACTGGCCACTACTGAGAAGAGTTTGGCCCCATCCTCTTTACACTGTCCCCTCAGATATTTGTACAAGTTGTTAAGATATACCCTGGGAACATTCATAAGATAACATTAAAGTTCTTAGAATTTGTTTAATCACCATTTCAGATCACCTTCAAGGAATGTCAGTTGTATTTTAAAATACAGTGAGCATCCAGCAGCTGAAAGGAACAGAGGATTTCTCAATGTGCCCAGGGAACTGCTAGCAATGGTCAGATTTTCTTCTAATCATAACTCTTCAATCATCCCCATGGAAAACTGTTTATGTAAACACTTCTCACAAAATTCTGTCATGTAGAAAAGATCTGGAAGTTTTATTTTAATTCAATTGACTTGGAGTGAGGAATACACAAAGGGCTAGGGCTGGACAATCTTTATTCACACCATAACCAGTAACCCACATCAGTAATCCCAGCTGTACAGTCTCCAAGGGCAAGAAGTATTGCACAGCCTGAGCTCGTCAGGCACAAGGCTGTGCAGCACTGGTACACTGAACACTGCAGAGGCTCACACTTCAGAAAACTTACTCCACAGAAACCTCCAAAGTTACCTTTTATTCTACATCACAGCAAAAATGTAAGAAGTTTAACACACATTAAAATTTAATTTAAAAGTGTAATATGCATATAAAATATTCATCATAGTAAAAAAAAAGAATTGTTCAGATCCAGGAAAAAATCAGTTCTCATTTCAATGGTTTTAAATTTGAATGGAAACTGCTTAAAAGTTGAAATAATCTCCTTCATATATTTAAAACACTTTTTCCCCTTCCACATTTGAACAAAATGAACATGCTCCCATGATAAGTTTAGATTTTGACAAGTTACTTTTTCTAACCAAGTCCATTTGAATGTGTTTTTCCAGCTCCATTGTTATATTTTTAGCTAAAGGATGAATCAAAATGACAGTCATAGACTTTCATTGTCATTGAAAGTTTATATAATTTTCCTTGAAGTCTACTCAGAAGACAAGTGAGAAGAGGTCAATTTAAAAAAAAAAAAAAAAA
>VXAL01015240.1:24679-56166 GCA_013399475.1 Chauna torquata
AACAAAAAAAACACCCCCCTCCACACCTACCCCCCAGTCCTGTTTCCAAGCAAAAAAAAAAAAAAAAATACATCTGTATAATGTAGAGTGGTTTGTCACCTGTTAAAGGACTTTGTAGGTTAATGACCTTCTGCTATGGCAAGGCAGCAAACAGAACAGTTCCTCATCTAGTCCACATGTTACAAGAAGGGCTGAGTAATTCTCTTCTTTGGCAACTTAGAGATTTCAGAATTTGTCTTCCTGACTGCTCTCTGACAGATAGAGAAGAGCCCACGCTAGTTCAGGCAGCTTATTTAGGAAACATTGGTTTCAGTTATATTTCAAGTACAATAACATTATTTTTCAGTCTAGTATGTTTCCAGCAATAATAATAACAACAACCCTTATAGCAATGATCACAATAATAGAACCAGCACTGGTGGCTGCTCCTGTAGAAAACCTCAATTGGTGCCTGATCTGGGTGAGACTGAATTATCCCACGCAATATCTGCTTTGGCAGCTACATTAGGGTACAACATATTGATGTGTGACAGATAAAAGGGGAAATTCTAGAGATTTATTCTCACCTATACACAGACAGAATTATAAGAGCTTCGCCTTTTACCTGCCGTCCTCTGCTGCCTTATTCCTTTCCAAAGTCATATTTCATGTATGGAAAAAAAAAAAAAAAAGTGAAGAAAAAAGATTACTTCAGCTACTACCATCTTTTAAAGACTGTGTGATCAAGCTACAATGCAGTTTCCCAGAATTTCTGTAGTGGCTTCACAAACTGACCCTTGCAAAAGAACAGCAGCAGCAAAAAAAAAAGTCACTAAAAAAAAGAGCAACATAATCACATAACCCTCATAACCCTTCCCAGAGTACACTAGACGGGGAAAAAAAAAAAAAAAACTTGGCATAAATAGGCCAAGGGATGCACAAAGAGTTCACATCATGCTACAGCAACCCATCAGACTTGGTCCTGTTACTAACCGGTCCATAATACTGGGTCAGCTTTCATCAAGGACATGTACTTTTATAAGTTTTACTTAAGCAAGGATAGCCATTCAGGATAACGTTACTATTAATTGCATTACAGTAGCTCTTGTAAACCCTGACTTCCACTTATATTTCCAGACAAGGCCACATGTAGATATTATTGTCTGTGCATATCTAAAATGCTGGGTTTCCTTTGGAATCTGGGTGGTCTTCCAACCTTGAAGAGCTGGACTTAAGTGATATATTCTTTGGTATATGTAGTAGTAAATAAACTGTGACGGGTAGCAAGTCCAGGTGCTGGAACCTAGTCATTCGTATTCTGAAACTGCTGGAGCAGTCTTGTCACACATTTGGCCCACATTGAGAAGCTCCACCCCATGTAATAGCGGGAAGTAGTTTGGAAGTTCGCGTTTGTCAGGAAATATTCTCAAAAGGTAGTCTGGATGGAGATGTACATCCTCGAGGCTGGAAGACCTTAATCATGTGTATGTGGTCAAACTGTGCCAGTTCTCTTCCATGCCAAGAACAGGCCCTGACACTGTTATTTTACTGTAATAGATGTAACAAAAGAGAAACACTAACAAAATTAGGTTTAAACTACTTGGTTAAAATTGCTATCACTCAGCTATCCATAAAAATGATAATCCCTTGAAGAGAAGGAAAAGTAATGTGCGCATTCCACCCAGAATGGGGCAAATGGTCAAGGGTATCGAATTGTAGAATCCCAGAATATCCTGAGTTGGAAGGGACCCACAAGGATCATCGAGTCCAACTCCCGGCTCCACACAGGACCACCTAAAAATCAGACCCTATGTCTGAGAGCGTTGTCCAAATGCTTCTTGAACTCTGGCAGGCTTGGTGCTGTGACCTGGGAAGCCTGTTCCAGTGCCCAAGCACCCTCTCAGTGAAGAATCTTTTCCTAACACCCAGCCTGAACCTCCCCCATCATAGCTCCATGCCGTCCCCTCAGGTCCTGTTGCTGTTACCAGAGAGCAGGGATCAGCGCCTGCCCCTCCGCTCCCCTCGTGAGGAAGCTGCAGGCCGCCATGAGGCCTCCTGTCATCTCCTCTTCTCTGGGCTGAGCAATCCAAGTGACCTCAGCCACTCCTCACACATCTTCCCCTCTAGACTCTTCACCCTCCTTGTAGCCCTCCTGTGGACACTCTGTAATAGTTACATGTCCTCCTGATACTGTGGTGCCCAAAACTGCCCACAGTGCTCGAGCTGAGGCCACACCAGCGCAGAGTAGAGGTAGGTAAACTCTGCTTGCTGCCAAATATCTTCTTCATTTAATATCACTCATGGCAGAAGTGCTAAGAAAATTGTGTCATTTATGCTGCCATTAAAAAAAAAAAAAAAAAAAAAAAAAAGAAGCAGCAGGAAGCAGATAGTAAACAGAGAAATTCTTAGGATGACTGCTGGAAACATTATTCACCACAACAGTGATCATTACAAAACTGGTGCTTATTCTCTGCATTTGTATTTAAATAAGCACATCTTCCAATGTGATTTTTACCCTTAACTCCAGGTTAATACTAAAACTGAACTTCATTCACAATTAAAACACCCCACTGACTAGAGGCAGCAGGCAGTGGGCAATACACATACATCGGGGCACTCTGTCTTAACAAAGCTCCAAACTGACTTTCTTACTTTAAACCATGGATTCATCACAGTGAAGTCAAATGTTTCCCAAGCTTCAGGGATTACCTCGAAAGTTATATGTTCTTTTTCTCCACAGGAAAAGAATTACCAACTCTTGCAGTCCATTCACTGAGTGCTACCAGTCTTTATTGATCAACAATTAAAGAAGTTGAAACTGAAGGAAGAGAAAACCAATCAAAATACACCTATCTGAAAAGTAAAGCAGTACTCTGAGTTAAAGAACTCTTCTTACAAAAGTTTCAGCTATAGGAAAATAGTTACATATACCAAACCTTTGACTCGGGCTCCCATTTTCTTATGCAAGCCTTGCGAAGCTTGAGTAGACTCCGCTCATCGTCATAAGACCAGCTTTAATGCAGCGCATTCCAACACTAATGAAAAGCTTTCAGAGATTTATTCTCCATATTACTGAAGGGAAAAGGCACAAAGATTTCCTATTAATCACCTCACTGCCATTTCAGACACCAAGATCCATCATGGAGTCCTGATATGGAGGCACTTATATAGTCAGTCCAATCCAGTGCTTGAAGTCCTCCAAGAATCTGAATTTCCACTGCTGAGTGTGCAAAGCATCACCATCTCTGCAGCAACAAGGTTTCCTGAGCGCACCAATCAGCTTCTAGAAGGAAGTGCTTTCCATACAAATCACAAAGTATTTGGCAGTAAGCCAGCAAGAGAATGGTTCTGCATCCCAAGACGCCCACTAACATTCAGGGATTCAGAGCCATCAACTATACCTTTCACTTAGATCCTCATCTATTTCTTATTTAGAGAATTCCTTCAGAAAGTTTGCTTCACCTGTTTCTAATGAGTATCTTAGCTGTCTGTCTTTGTATACAGACTGGTTTTGACCCATATTGTTGAAGATGAAATGCTGTGCTGCCAATGTTGTACCAATGACAGAACAGAAGTGCTTGGAGTGTCTTGTGCTGCACTGGAATGGTCAGTCACTCACTTGAGTATGCAGTCTTGCTCCTTGGATTGGATTTGTATTTTACACTAAGTAGCAACAACAAAGTAAATAAATATATAAAATTAAATGGACGAGTGCTCTTTTTTTCCTTTCCCCACTGAGTGCTCTAACAACTTAACATGAACTCAACCATCTTCTTACCCATTGTCGTTTAGTTCTCTAAATCCTTCACACTTCATTATTATTTTAAAAATAAGGACAGAGAATTTATTTGCTTAAAATCCCCTTATCCTAGGGTTTTTTCGGAGTTCAAATCCATGTTCCTGAGTTGCTGGGGCAAGTGCAGTAAGCAATGAGCAGCAGTCTGCTGAGCTTTCCCAGAAAAGCAAACTCTTCTGAGAACTCAGGAGCCAACACATCTCTCGTTTGATACCCAAAATACCAACCGACAGGCAGAAAGTGCTTAGGTAGCCAACTCACTAAAGAATAGGATGTTCTTGAATGGTTGTGGGCACTTAGCCAAGTTACAACTCAAGAAAGTTTTCCTGAGTTCGGCCACTTTGGCTGCTCTGAAAGTAACTGGGTTCTTTAGATATCTAAAGGACTTGTTGCATATATGATTAGATGTCTTAATTGAATTAAATATTGTCCAGGGTCACTGAGAAGACTGAAAGAAATACTTGAACCTAAGCTCCCTGATCACCTACTCCACCTGAAAATACAACTGGCTGTGGCCTGCACGGCACTATCTGTCAGGAAACTTTCTGATTTTTACCAGCCATTGTTGGTATACATGAGAAGTATTAGAAAACTGAAACATGATATGTACTCTATTAAAAGAATTCTGCAGGAAAAAACCATCTTTAAATTACTTATGTATACTGTCTGCTGCTGGATTCCTGATCTTTTATGAAGCCAATAAGAGTTTTAAAAAGGAAAACAACATTCCCACAAAAAAAATCCAGAGAAAAACTACGTTTTATTTTGTTCAGCATGCAGCTAATAGTTTAGTATATCAAAAAGGGGTAACAATTAAATTCAGGAAACATACTGGGTGGTCAAAATGAAGCAAATAAGCATGAACTTGTTGAAGTCATAAAACAGGGTTGATGTCATTAATACGGTGTTTATTTTTGAGTCTGAGTTTAATTTAAAGATGTTTAGCTCCTAGACTCTGGAAACTTTTAGAGAACAGTTTCTGGTTTTCTCTTTAGGATGTTAAGGTTTGATTCAGAATGTTGTACCACTATATCTCAAATTGTGTTCTCAGTGCAAAAGATCTGGTACCTTCTGATATAGCAAGGCAGAGTAAAAATTCCAGTCTTCATGCTTTCCTATTTGTGTTGTGGGAAACAAAATGCAGCAAATACTAAAGTTTAAAGCATCTAAAATTCGGTATAGATTTGGGTAATTTTTAGATGCTTATGAACTATTTGTTGTTGCTATTATTTCTTTTTAGCCTTTTCAAAATGCCAAAAATTCTATTGTTCTTAACAAATACTCTCAGAAACTCAGCTCTTGTTGGCATACTTAGAATTTCCTGTTGTTGTTGTTGTTGTTTGTTTGTTGTTGTTGTTGTTTGTTTGTTTGTTGTTTTTTCCAGTGGCAGTTTCAGATAAACTTCTGGCAGGAAAACTGATGATTTAGGGAGAGGACAATAATGTTTTTGAGCTATATAGCTTAAGTACTATTTTCTAAATTTCAGAAGTCTTACAATCACACAGTATTAAACAGAGGTGGATGTAGTTCTGAAACTTTTGTCTAGGGCTGTGGGATGTGTTTCAGAGTAATAAAGATTTCCCCTTAGCAAATTACATGACACATATTTCCCCTTTGTGTTAGGTTGTGGTAGGAGAAAGGGAGCTCCCTTAGCTCCCTTCTCAGACAGAAAAGGAAACGTAACAAGAAAGAGCTCATGTATCTCTGATATTTTGATTGTACTGGAGATGAAGCATGACTCTTTTTGAGTACACTGAATTTCCATCTGAGTAATTGACAATGAAAACCTAAACTTGGCTGTACTTGATTAAATAAGTTCTTGTTGGCACTTTGAGAGTCAATAATTCTCCGACAGATAGAGTTGCAATTAAAAATACACACAGGCATTCACTTATCTGAAATGAAAACATTTACATTCCCCAGGATTCAGCTGTCCCTTAAAGAAACCCTCATCTGTGTTTGATATTCAGTCTTGTTTAGTGTTGTTCTGTATTTATCCAAGACAGGGCTAGCTATTGTTGTACATTTCTATGACTTAGTTAACTTGGAGCTGTCTTAAAAAAAAATTATCCCACATTTACTTGATTTAGAAATGTGGTGCAATGATTTAAAAAGGAATTAAGAATTCTATGAGGGTAAAAAATAAAAAATAAAATTAAAATAAAGTTTCAAAGTCTTAAATCAATGTAAGAGGTTGTAACTCTTTCTGTAATATATTATGAACTTGTAAAGTTGTGATAATGAAATCCAGAATTTTCACCTAGAATCCATCTGGAGCAAAAGGTCTGGATATATCTTTTATACTGTATCACTACTGGGTGCTTTTTTATACTGGGTATATCTTTTAAGCCAAACTTGCCCTGTCCCATCAACAAAATTTTAATTAAAGAAGGTCCCCTGCTCTGAATCCCC
The DNA here is from genome assembly GCA_013399475.1 of Chauna torquata. Taxonomy (NCBI): domain Eukaryota; kingdom Metazoa; phylum Chordata; class Aves; order Anseriformes; family Anhimidae; genus Chauna; species Chauna torquata. The sequence goes on from VXAL01015240.1 coordinate 30,867, forward strand.
TGACTGTTTGCTGTCACAAGGGAAGGGATGTGCCTCCATGGATAACTGAATCCCACTAGCAGTTTTTTATAAGTGTGTTACAGAAGCCAGAGGAGATGACTAAACTACAGATCTAAGTGAAGTATTCTCAGCTGGCATTTCTCTAAGTATCTACATGACCATAATGGGATTGCAGCATCTCAGCATCTAATTTCAAGGCACTTTGTTGCTAATAGATTCCTAAGCCTTTACGTATCCTGCAGTCTTTCCAGTCCTGTCCTTGTGCCACAGACTCTCCTAGACATGCAATGTACAACATAGTTTGTGCGCGTTTTCTTTCTCACTCTTGTAACCCCAAATTTTCCCACTTGTAAGCGGTTGTAGTAGCATCATGATCTTTGGTTTCTGGTTGTGTCACAGCTATATTCATTAGCACATGTGAAAGGCAAAGGTCAGTCTATGTCTTATTATATCCACTACGAAGTTGAGATGCCTGCCACTGAGTGCAAGGACATGCAGTACTCAGGGCTTGTATGATAATCTCAACAGTTTCTTTGGTAATTCCACCAGTCAATACAAAACTGCCTGATATAAATGTTCAATCTTCATATCATAGGACAAATTGATATTCTTTTAGAGTTTCAGTTCAAGTGCTAACTCTGTAGAAGCCCACAGCAGCACTCCTCATTAGTCTCAGTGAATATATTATCTTTCTAATTAGAAACTCTTAAACTTTTTAGTCATGGGAATTCAAGGGTAACAAAAGAAGAAGAAATATTACCCTATTCATTTTAATGACACATTTACGTGCTCTTGGCTGGAATAGGAAACTGGAAGTTATGGTCTTAGTCTAGCATCAAATAGGTAGGAGTGTGTTGTGGTTTAACCTGGCAGGCAGCTAAGCACCACACAGCTGTTCACTCACCCCACCCCACCCCTCAGTGAGATGGGGGAAAAAATAAAAAAAAAAAAAAGGGTAAAAAACTCATGGGTTGAGATAAAGACAGTTTAACAGGACAGGAAAGGACGTCCTGTTGGGACTAATAATCACAGAGTCTGCTGAAACAATTGGGAATCTTCCCGTTCACATGCAGAGCTTTAGTAAGGAACAGAATTCCAAGTTGTTAGGTCATAGGGGTGTCAAGAGGAGAAATGCTCCAAGCACAGGAGTTCTGGTGAAATCTTGGACCCCTTGTAGTCAACAGCATAGTTCATACTGACAACTGTATCATGACCATGCCACGCTCAATGCAGCAGAACAAATCTGGCCCCTACTGAAGGAAAGGGCTTTGCCTTTGACTTCCACAGGTTTTGCCCCCTGGGGCACCCTCATCTCCTGTAGGACAGGAATGCAGATAGGGACTGCAACCCCTAGATAGGTGCATTTGCCTGAAATGGCCTGTGGGAAGATGTGTGTGTGATTAAAACATCTTTGAAATTTGCTATAGCAAGAACTTTCAAAATCCAAAGGTGTTTATTAACAGTTTGTAAATGTCTAGTGATGTGATTTTTTCTGTTATGTTGTTGATATTAATCTTAAATATATGGTTCACTGATTGGTCGTTAATTAAGTGCTGTAAATAAATCAATAAACCCTTTTGATCATCATTTGGTTTAACCAAGTGAACTATTTTTTCCTGCATTATTATCAGATGGTATTAAGTTGTAGTTAGTTGGAGGTCACTTGTGCATCTAACCTCTAACTCAGTAAGGAGGATGTTCACTGTCTTCCCAGCATGCAGAGTAGCTGCAGCAGCTCAGGCTCTGCTTCTCAATGTAATAAACTCTTTGTTGTCTGATGCTGAGAACTTCTCCCTAAATACAGGAAAGCTATTTATTAACTTTTTTTTCTAGTGACACTTTAAACTTAATAAAAATTAATCACAAATTATTTTGTGTTTGTATTGGCAGTATATCGTATGGGAATGATGATTTCATTAAGACGGACGGAAATAATCAGTCTTTTTGACATTTATGGTAAAAGACAAAAAGTTCTGTCTGTCAAAAAACAGAGAAAAAAAAACTGATTCTGTGCTAAATTTACCTTAAATTTTGGTCCACTTAATGTCTTTCATCAATTTCTATTGTCTTAGTTTAACAAATGGAATCATAAATAATGCAATCTACATCAATTGCACTTATTTGCAATTAGAATTTTTTTTGGTACTCTGTTTTATGAATATTTAATAAACTGTATAACCTTGATGGAAGGAGAGCAATTTAGAGGGCCATAATGAATATTTAGAAATTCTTGCTTTGTGATGTCAACTTCTGATTTTAAATTAACATCCAGTAAATCTTCCTGTACAGTGCTCGGATCAGCAAGTCTGTTTTTCTGGTCTAGATATACATGGATAACTTCAAGATACATTTTCTACTAATTAGATGCTTTTTTTAAACATCTAATAACTACAGCCAAAAATTTTAGATAAAGGAAGCCTAAAAAAAAAAAAAAATGTTACTCCTAAAATGTATATTTAAGATGTGTGATGCAAAAGATATATATTACATATAGCTACCAAAACAGAAACAATGATTCACTCAGAGTTCTGTGTTTGCTTCTTGAGGCAAAACTAATGAAAAGTTTTGTTTTCTCTAGTATGCCACAATATCTTTATTTTAAAGTGTACTATCACGGCGTAATACTAACCCACTGTTAGTGGGTTAGTAAATGTTTCAACATTTACCAGTCTTTTAGAATAGAGTGAAATGGCAAGTAGAAAATTGCCTCCCCTCCCTCCCCCACCCCACCCCAAAAAAGGAGAAATACATATGAGGTATATTCTTCCAGCAATAAGAAAAATCTCATGATTCAGAAGTCACTATTCAAACTACGGTTTATACTTCTGAAATGCATGTGAGATACAGGAGAACTGAAGATCTGCATTGGGTAAATCTCATTTATAGAGTTCTGTGATACTTGGAAGTCTCTCTGCAAAGTGCTATGGATCTGCGAGAGCCTGGATGTCCCTCTCTCCGCCTTGCTTCAGAATTAGCTCAGGAAACTGCTGGGCACACCGGAAGTGTGTTAAAAATACACCAGTTTTCGGAGCCTAGAGACACCTGCAGTCCAGGCATTGGAATAAACTGGAGACAGGAGTCTAGAAAAAGCATAAAATAAGCCTGATAAATACTTATTTTAGGGAGAGAATAATACTGATTTTGTTCACACTACAGCCCTTGGAATAGATTGAGTTCTGAATAAAAGAGGTGATTCCCAGCGACCTCACTGAACTTGGCACATTGTCCTTCTGCAGGCAAAATGCCTTCCCCAGTCTGCCAGCTGGGTACTGCTCTGAGCACAGGTCTAGGAGTCCTGCAAGTAGCTGCTAATTGCCTAAGAATTATACAGTAGCAATCACCTTCCTCCACATCGTCAGGACCGAAGGGAAGAAGGCAACATCAATCTGAATGAAAGTGCTGATCAAATGTGAAAAGCTAGAGGGTGGCCATTTCTAACCTACTCAACGGGAAGACGAATCTTTCTTGAAAAAATAAAGGAAATTATTTGCTGGAAGAAAATTTAATATTTGGGAAAAAAAAAAAAACACTTGAAACTGGTGTAAAAGACTAGTTGCCAGCTGTAAAAAGAGCAGGGAGCAGGGATGGGGCTGGGCTGTGTTCTGGGTGAGTCTAGTTTCTCCTGGGCTCTCTATCTTCATGCTCAGGCTGCAATTACAAGGCCAGGTGGGCAGCCCCAGTGCTATCTGACAAGAGTGGGCTTAACCACTGCAGTGCTAAGGTCCTTTCCTCTGCACAGTCCCTCAAATCTGGTAAGGTCTCTGCAAGCCTGTAAGCACCAGCATTCATAGAAGAGAGGCTGAATTCTGGTGCGGGCAATAAAAAGAAGAAAGAACTCGATTCCCAAGAGCCCTTCTTTTATGTTACAATATCGCACAATTACCAATACAGTTGCAGAGCCTAGAGTGAAATAACTGCTTCAAACAGGGGCTCATTTGGAACCTAATTATTAAATTACTTGGTATTTGATTATAAAATAGTTTTGAGCTTGTTGGCATTTTATCTGCTAATCTTACCGAAGATGACATGAGCTAATATTTATCTTAGATATGAGAATGCGAATTATCTTGTGGAATGTGAACATTGCTGCTTATTACATGGGTTTCAATTTCTTCCTGAGCAAGCTATTACTTTGTTTATCTTTCATTTGAGAGTCAAGATAAAACATAAACAGAACTGAGCTTTTTTCCCTAAAGCTGGAACTGTTTTTAAGAATGTTCTGACTGAAAAGATGGAAACGACTTAAAGTATTTCCGTTGTAACTGTCTTAATCTAGCATTTGATCAAAAAAGGAAAAAAGCTTGATTAGGCTGAATACTGTTATGTATTCCTCTTTCAAAGGGAAAAATTTGCATGGGGAAAGAAATGATTTTTCAAAGGATAAAGAGAAATGGTTGAACCCACAAAGCAATTATGCACAGAAGGTACTTTAAAAGAAAAAGAGCAAGTTATTAAAGCACAAGTTGAAAAAATTAAGAGCTATGATTCCTAGGTCCCAGGTTAGCATTCGTTTTGACTTGGAGTTTACACAAGCATCTGCTGACTTATGTTGCTGTTATTGCAGAGTAATGTGAATGATGAAGTCTGTGTTGCTGCATGTTTGGAACAGGAATTTTTACATCTTTGTTCTACTTTTAAAAGATGAAACTGTTAACAAGGTAACCAAGTCAGACCACCAGGGAGCCAATAAACAGAAGTCTTCATTCATTTCCAGCCTTCTTGTGGTCAAACAAGATGTTGGCCGTGCATGTACAGAGTTTACATTATCAATGTAATTTGATATTCCCTGAAGGGGGATTCTGAAGGGCATATTATCCCATGATTTTTCTTTTGGGGAAATACTCATCTTTCTAAATGAATTATCTTTCAAGGACAGGTTGTCTAAGCAGGAAGCAGTGTGTATAAGCCTCATTTTTTTCCAGTCTCACTCTCTATATACATATCAAATATATACCAATCTGTAAAAGACTAGTGCCTGAGACATTGTTTTTTTGTAAAAATGGAGCAATATTTCAGCTGATTAAAATCTTGTGGATTTTTTTTTTCAGAAACATAACTACACAATTTATATGCTTATAAGAAATTCTCTCTCTTTTGTCTAATATTACATTAGTTTTTGAAGAATCAAGTGATTATTTTTGTTTAGCTGTTTCTTTTATTGCAAACAGGCAATTGCAAACTGCAAACAGGCAGTTTCTCAGGTTTTTTGCTTCTGTTGCAATTCAGAAAAACTGACATTAGCATCAGTAGGGGTGAAACTATGAAGATTTGTGACTATGAAGACACAAAGAAGTTAATTGCAATATCCTATGGATTTTGATAGTATCAGACCATCATTCTAGGTCTTCAAGCGTAGACACTCTGGTGAGGTATATGACGCCATGACTGAAGCTTATAGAGGCAGCTCTGTCTGATCCATCTTGGACTGGCTTGGTATTAGTTAAATGGCAGGAGCTCAGAGTAAACAAGGTGGACTTCAGGCCCTGAAGTGATTTCAATATACCCACAACTGTGCTGATACCTGTGCCTGATTGAGTCACTTAAGTTATGGAGCTATTCAAGCAACACCGAGACACCAGAGATGCAACATCTCCAGAACCCTGATCAGAACAAGAGACTTTCTAGGAAAGCCAATCATTTACTTCCAAAACAAATCAAAACACACTGGTGACTGGTGACTCTCTGGTTTCATCCTTACAGACAGTTGGAGTGGTGCTAGGTTGCAAAGCTAGGAACCAGAGCCGAGGTCAATGAGGCATATCGGCCCACCTTTACTGGCACAGTCAAAGGGCTCACACCTTTGCCTATGGTAAGAGCGGTAACTTCTGTACAAAGGCTTGCAGCACAGACGTGAATTTCACTCATCGTTATTATTTAATGTACCACGGTTAACAGCTGGTATTTTGTCTCACTTCAGCATTAAGAATCTATAGGATGCTGGATGGATGAAATGTACAATAATCAGGTAAGTTAAGAAAATGAGAAGTCTAATAGTTGCCTAGAAATTGCTTGAAACTAAAGCAAGTGCATAAAACCTAATCTTGGCATAAAATTACTGTAAGAGTTACTCTGTAAGTTCTTTTATGGCATGAACAGACTGGAAAGAGCAGAAAAAGCAACAGAAAGGACCAGCCAGTAAAGTATGTCATGCTGACAGGGCTAAGGCAATAACAGTTTTCAAACTGTACAAACATTTGGAATAAATATGGTCTATTCCCTTCCTTCAAGCACAACATCTACAAATATCTTGAGCTCTGATTTAGCAGAGCGTTCAACCATGTGCTTGCCTCTGAACACATGGTTAAATTCTACTTGCCACATCCTAGATTTACGATATAGTAGGTCTGTAAATTCATGGTGTTTGTCAATGAAATAGAAAGTTTCCCTCTGCCCTTGAAAAGTCTATCACTAATCCATCAGTCGAGAAAGTTTCACAATTTCATTTTTTGCCCTGATTGTTCATGATGCACTTCTATGGGAAATAATAATAATAATAATAATAATAATAATAAACAAAACAAAACAAAACAAAACAAAACCACCAAACCCTAGGCAGTAGGAGTGAGCCACTCCAGTAAAATAGAGTCATATACAAAGCTTATAGTTGCATGATGGGTTGGCAAAACCTGCTGCAAACTGGTGAAAGCAGTACTGTTCTGCTTTGGTCTGTGCAGAGGAGGTTGCTGTTTACCAGTTTGGTTTTAATGGAAATAGCAAAGGTCTCTATACATAAACCTGCAGACCAAAGGGGAGCAGAATCCACACGAGCCAAAATGATTCCCAGTTTGATACAGCAAACACCAAAGAGAAATAAAGACAAATCAAAGTCACTGTCTGAACAAGACAGGAACTGGCTCTCAGCGTCCTGGCTCTGGACTACTCTTAACTAGAAAATCCTGTAGCAGTGAGTCCAGATGCTGTGTCTTGTTTCATTCATGATGCATTCAGAAGAAAAGGGACTTTGTTTTTTAGTTGTTGTTGTTGTTGTTTGTTTGTTTTTGTTTTTTTTTCCCAATCAGCATCAAAGAATCATCCTGAACAACTGAAACCAGCCTTAAGTTCCTGTATTTCTTGTTAAGTGCTTAGACCAAAAGCAATCATTTTAAAGACCTCTGACTATGTTCTTCTGTATCCTTTTCTGTCTCTGAACTGACTGCACAATACTTTTGCATTTAGGTTTATAATCAATAGGTTTATGTTTAAAATACTTTTGCCCTTCCTAGTCTCATTGCATTTTAATATTTTAAAGCCATTATATTGACAGTGGTGAAATCTCTCATCATAGAATAATCATTACTTTAAGTACATGTGTTTCATTTAGCATTTTAGAGCATTCCCTGTCTCCTGATTTTTCATTGGTATCATCACTGTCTGCATCTCTTTCCCTGCAGGCTACTGTATAACCTTCTAAAATATACTTGAAGTACAAGAACATGTGAGGTTTGTTTTCATTCTCTTCTTTGAATATAGTTATTAAATGTGCAGTTTCTCCTTCACTAAACCTGTTTACCTAAGATTATAAAATGCTTCACCAATAAAATTGACTAAATGTTATGTTCTGTGCCGTTCTGTTACTCTGTGTCATAACCCTTGTCTTCTTTTGAACAGAAGTGAAGCCTACTGAAATTAATGACAGTTCACGATTCTCTATTGTTTCCATTTAGTTTGTCTGCCTTCTGAGATATATACTTTCTAAAACTTCCTCCATCAGGTGTGCTACATAATGCAGTTCAGGATCGCAACTCATGCAAGATTTAAAAGTAGCAGTTGCTCTAGAAAAAGTTGTCATATCTCCTGGGACTCACAATGCCTGAAAACTATTGGTCAGGGTTCTGAGAGGTGGCAGAGGTCACTAACCAAAGGTTTAACATATGAATATAAACATAGGTTTAACATATGAAAGTAAAGCCAACACTGGTTTTAATACTCCCTAGGATACCAAAGCGGGTTAAAACTGAAGACTAAAACTGCAGTTCAACATTATTCTTTTCCTTCCACACAGCTCTTCTCATTTCGAAGTACTAATCAAGCAACCGTGGAGATTTTGACTCTTTCAAGTGTTTTTGCATTAGGGGAAGGAATGTTTTACGTACTATAGAAAATATGCCTGTCCCCGAGTTAATCTTCTAGCTTCCTCCTTTGTTATTTTCAAAGAGAGAGACAACATGCAAACGTGCTTTTCAGTTTTTAAGGGTTTTGACTTGAGTATAAGATGAACAGTCTGTGGACTTTTAATCAGTGAAAACAGAGCTGGGGGAATTAAATCATGTTCTTAAATATTGATAGAGAAAGTATAGGCTGTTAAACTATAACTTGACCCTAGCCTTAAAAAGAAATCTTTGTCAAATGTCAGTGTGAAGGCTGAATATCATCCAAGCATACCTTAGCATAATGGGTGACCTGGTGTTACTCCACAGGCGACAATGGTGTATTACAGACCAGGCTGTCAAACTTGTTTTCCACTTTCAACAGAAAAATATTCTTTTATTCTACTGAAAATTCTTTATGATGAAAACTTTCTAACCTTTAGGGTTTATCATGCTGAACCTCTCTAGACTATCCTAAGTGTCATTTTTGGGGCAATGGAAACAATTATTATTTCTATGTATCCTGAAATTATTTTTAAACTGTAAGATGGGTCAATCATTTCAGGAACAATGTCAGGGACCTCATTGTCTTTTTTGGAGGTTCTTGCAGGCTCTCTGGCAGTGCTGAAACTGGAACACAAATTTAGTAGACAGAGGACTCATATTTATGACAGATGTTATTCATTTGACACATTTATGAATATTTTGGGTTTGGTAGTCTGTTTAAGGCATTTGCTATTAAATTGTTATAATTTACCATTGGTTGTTGTGCAGTGTTATCTACAGTCTGGAAATATGCCCCAGCTTTGGAATTAAAGCTAAGAGCTGCAGGATGTTTGACCTTTTGACCCTGTCTTTAGCCTAAGACTTATTCTAAAGATTTCCACAATTAAAATGCCAGTTCATCTCCACTGTTGCAGAAAGAGCGGGAGTAGTTGAATGAGATTCCTTCTGTCTACTTTAGCTACCTGAATTTAGGCATTTAGTCATCCACTTCTTTCTAAAGTTACTATATGGAGTTCAGAAACTCCAGAGAACCACCTATTCCTTCCCAATACTCTTGTGCTTGCTGATACACTATGCTACTTACCTTGTGGAGGTACATGCACAGCTTAGACTGAACACTAACTTAAATGTAACTGTTCTATGTGACATGAATCACTTCTCTAATAGACACTGTCATCCTGTACTTCAATAGATAAAAATTTAGAGATGTGTGAGTCAGTTCTATAAAGATCATAGAATCATCATAGAATGGTTTGGGTTGGAAGGGACCTTAACCTGCCATGGGCAGGGACACCTTCCACTAGACCAGGTTGCTCAAAGCCCCGTCCAGGCTGGTCTTGAACTCTTCCAGGGATGGGGCATCCACGGCTTTTCTGGGCAACCTGTTCCAGTGCCTCACCACCCTCTGAGTAAAGAATCTCTTCCTAATATCTAATTTAGTTTAAAACCATTACCGCTTGTCTTATCACTACACTCTGTGATAACAAGTCCCTCTCCAGCTTTCTTGCAGGCCCCCTTTAGGTACTGGAAGGCTGCTATAAGGTCTCCCTGGAGCCCTTTGTTCTCCAGGCTGAACAACCCCAACTCTCTCAGCCTGTCTCGTTGGAGAGGTGCTCCAGCCCTCTGATCATCTTCATGGCCCTTCTCTGGACTCACTCCAACAGGTCCGTGTCCTTCTTATGCTGGGCAACCCAGAGCTGAATGCAGTGGGGTCTCACAAGAGCAGAGTAGAGGGGGAGAATCACCTCCCTCAACCTGCTAAGTACATTTCTTTTGATGCAGCCCAGGATACGGTTGGTTTTCTGGGCTGCAAGCACACATTGCCAGCTCATGCTGAGCTTCACATCAACCAACATCCCCAAGTCCTTCTCCTCAGGGCTGCTTTCAATCCATTCTCCGCCCAGCTGGTATCTGTGCTTGAGATTGCCCTGACCCAGGTGCACGACCTTGCACTTGTCCTTGTTGAACTTCATGAGGTTGCACAGGCCCATCTCACAAGCCTGTCAAGGTCCCTCTGGATGGCATCCCTTCCCTCCGATGAGTTATTTGCTGCAGTACCTCATTTTCCATTACCTTTCCCTCAAACACGATCTACTGGCTTGAAGGACATTTTGGGGTTTTATTTTATGTGTTTGTTTAGGTAGCTAACTGAAGATTGATCTCATCAGTTCAAAGATGGAGGTCACACAAAGCAGAATGCTGAAGACCACAGAAAGGTAGGATGTTGGCCTGGCCATTCAATCTAACAAGCCCATGAAAATTCAAGCCTTTTATGTTGTAAGATCAGTAATAGCAGTTGATAGTATTGAATCATTACGTTGTTTTTTTTGTTTGTTTGTTCTGTTAATATTCTCCAAACATTTCTAAGAAATACCCACTCTATTTTTTTTTTCTTCTTTAAGAAACAGATTTCAAATCAGGTCATTCAACTGGAATTTATTGCAGTCTATCCTCTCCAAAACAAGTGGATTTAGAGCTCATGTATGTACAAGCTAGATGCTTTGGAATGCACTCAACAGAGCAGGCTGACATAGCCCACTTAGACACTTGTGAAAAGTGACTGATGGTGTTAAAAGCCACAGTTGTCATCTACAAGCCTTGTTATTTAAATGATCCTTGCTCTTTTACATCAAGCAGATTGAAGAAGATCCCATCACAGCAAAATTAGAAGCCTTTTGCAAGGCCTGCTAATGGAGCACATGAGGAAAAGGCTTCTGTAAGTGCAGTGCCCATTAAAGGGCTTGGCAAATTTAAATTCCAGAAAAGATGTAGGTGAATGCAAACAAGTTCACACAAGCTGGGTGCAATGCAATTTTACGAAGTGAATCTCTCTGTACAGAACTTTGGAGGAAGTTGTGATGTTATCTGTTCCACTGGGACACTAAATATCCAACAATACTTCCATTCTTAAGTTGATGTTTGCTCTGAAAAACCCTGACCGTGTCATTCCTCCCCACCATCAACTCAACGTACAATGTATTTGTTGTGTGCTGATGACTGTGCCCTGCCTCTGACACAAATGTGTGTCTCAGGGTCTATCAAAAAACAGCAGCTGTCCTTAAAGTATTAGTGTTTAATTAAGGCTTTATGACTCTGCTAAGGAGAAAGGTATTTGTAACATTTGTAAATCTAAAATAACCACCACTTTCCAGTCCTCAAACATGTCCTTCTCCACACTTTCAGCCTAGTTTCCACCTAAAGTTTCCACCTAACTTTTCTGCAGGTTTCTTGGGCCTTTCTGTGGAGCCAGGATGTGTGCACGGAAGCAAATCAGTATGTGCCAGTCCTCCATGCAGGTGTGTTTTGTTGTGAGCAATCTTCTGCCATGTGCCAAGCAGCACATTGAGAAACACCTCCAGAGCCATCCATGCACATAGTTCCCAATACACAAGCTGTGCCTGCCACGATAAACCATGTCCTACACCTCTCACTGGAGTTTCCAACCTGTTTGGCACAGAATACCTGCACCTGTCCCTTGGCTTCACCTGCATCCCTGGACTGTAGGAACATACCTTCTGCATGTCCCCACGGCCCCTGGGGCACCCTGCCTTCCCTGTGCCAGGAACAAGTGTTGGTGGCTCAGTGCAACAAAGATTTGAGACTGAAAGTGACCCCATGCGATTTATTGCCACTCTTTCCTTCCTATTCCTTGCTTTCTTTCTCTAGGGAAAGCTGAGATATCAAAAATTCAATGTAAACAAAATAATCTTGTTTTACAGCAAACAAATTAATCAACCAGCAACTGCCACCAAGTATGTCAGTTTGGTATGTATATCTTTCATTAGCAGTAAGAACAACTATGACTATTTGAGAATGACTTTGCATCAGGCCTGGAAAAAGCTAAGAAAAACAGCTATAGAGAAAAAGGAATGAAGGAAAACCTGTGCTCTCTGAATCACTAGTAAGTATCTCAAATTACAGCACTTGTTAGGGCATAAATGCAAGCCAAAAGGGTCAAACAAGAGGGTATCTTTCTGAGCATCTTTCTGGGAAAGGCTTCTAATAGTTGCACACACATCCAAGACTGCTGCTTCTGCAGCCTGAGAGGAATGTTTATGGAAACTAAAAGAGGCCAAAGTATGGGGAATAAGGGATGTTCAGAGTGAGACTCTGTTAAGCACCAAAAAGTTTCCCTGCAGTTCTGAGGGAATGGATCAAAATGGCTGCGCTTGCCTTTGATATATGAGTATAAGCAGGGAACTAGAAAGAGTAAATTTGGTGGAGATTTCAGATACTTCTGTCAGAAAGGAGAAAATTAAGAGTGGGCACTCTACTACCCACTAACTAGTGCTGTATGACAGTTATTTCAGTTAAAGTCTCTGCTCTTTCCTGTCCCTGGGAAACAGATTATATCAGCAAAGAAAATAATGCTGAGGAAAAAGGAATGTATAAATAGTTGCCATAAATTGTATATTGCTTGTTTCTATACATAAATACCTGGCATTTTATCTGCTTCTGCTGGGAGCAGAAGTCACAGTGTAGGTCACAGGTCTGCAAAATCTTAACAACCAGTAAATACATTCAATTTTTCAACCTAATTTCAACAGTGCTCTCAGGCTAGAAGAGGGCTGATAATATGCAGGAAATGGAGAAGAAGCACCTTGTAGTGACCAGAGGGACACTGGAGAGTCATAGTATAGAAAAGGATCACTACATGTTTTATCTCCTGACAGGCAGGGAAAGAAGCCAAAACAAACTGAAATAAATGTTCTTGCATGGGCTGAGAGCTATATTCTGAGAAGGGTATGCTTTTATCAAATGGTGCTCCGAGCTGTGGATCAGTAGTAAGTGTTGTAGCTGAAACCATGGCGTAATTATATAACCAAAATATAATTAGGTAAGACAGTCCCATTTTGCAACGGGATTTAGTATCTTCTACTAGACCTTAGCTGGACTTCCATGTAAAACTAAGACTTTGATATCATTGTCTGCACGGGGACTTTCTCATGACGAGAGACAGGCTCTCAGCACAGCCACTGTGGATATATACTCATCTGACCAAAGATAAGGGTGAGATTCAGTTGATTAAGCATAGCTGAGTGGTGTTATTTCAGGCACTGCTGGGTAACCAGGAGGTGCAACTTCCCACAAGTCCTGTGCATTTCTGCCAGCACTTAGCAGATCTTTTGGAAGCCCAAAGACATCTCAGATGGTGGTAGGTGCCTAAATTCAGTCAGCTTTCTTATTTATGATGAGCTCAACAGATATCCAGGCTCCACTGATAGTATTGGCTGGGTCTCCACTGACTACTGAACACTAGCACACGTGCAAGCACCTACAAGCAAACACCCTATTATTGTTTCTGTGAAGCTAAAACCCATCCCAAATTCATAGTAGAGCAAAACCAGACATTGCAGTTAGAACTGCACCTTGGATTAAATATGTTGTGATCAACCACAGCCATGGCTATTGAGTCTTCTTGCTGAAGTGCCCTTTTAATTTTGATTGACTTAATCCTGCTGATGGCAATAGCAGGAGGAAATAATGCTTCACTAAGATGGGAAAGAAACAGAAACGTACGCTCGTCTGTTCACATGGGAGGGCTACCTGTGGAGTGATAGCAGAGTCATCCTCCCTGACTACATCCCATAGCTGCCTCCATGGTTTGCTTGGAGTGGAGCTGAACTTTGGAGCCCACACTTGAATGTGAACACCAGCAAGAAGAGTGACATTTTTGCTACTTCTGTAGCTTTCATTACACAGTACCTGAGAATCCCTGAGTCTTTTTAACAAAATTGCTCTCAGAGCCACCCTGCAAGAGAACGATACTATAGTTATTGCTATTATTTCAGTTTTAGAGATGGAAAGTGGGCTGCAGAGAGGCCATATTTTTAAGGTATCACTGTGACTATAGACACACATAGCCCCAACTGAGATTTTTAAAGCACCTCAGACTCTAATTTATGTTGAAAAATTAGACACTCTGTGTCTAAGTGCTTTTGAAAATCCCACCAGGGCCCCATTTGCTGGCTCATTGCCTATCTTCTAAAATCCGCTATGGCTTGCTCAAGGTGACACACAACTTTTGGATGGTACTTCTCAGATCATTTTCTCCCCAGCTCACTTTGGTTTCAGTCACTAATTCTTTTCCTGCCTCACCCTAATCCCAAACTCACTCCTAAAGTCCATCCAGCACAAATGCACCATGGTGGGACAGGGCTCAGCTGGTCAGTTCTTCTGCTGCATTTTCTTCTGCATATGGTAAAACCTAAGGGGCTGTTGCTCTTAGCCCTGTACTTGCCTTGTACTTTTACTATTAATAATCCCAATGTGCAGTCTTAGTACGGTGCTATGAGTTGCTCATCCCACATATTTTTGTGAGCCACTTAAATATTTTGAGTGAAATGGGTACCATGACTTTTCTAGGTAGCTGCTCTACCACAGCTTCATAGAAAAGCTAAGGAACAAAATAAGTTTATTAATACCTAACATAAATCTTTGCTGCAAATACAGCCAATTCCTGGTTTCTTCTAGCAACAGGAGACATGGAAAATAATCTATCATTTTTTCCTTTGCAACCACTTTTTCCAGACAGGGAAATTGTTAGGAACATTCTTTTCACTAAAGAAAATAAATTCATTTCCCCATGGTTTATATTTTAAAAGGGTTTATAATACATTTATGTCCTCTATATTCTTTGACTTGTCAATACCTATTTCAAGTGGATTTCTCTGCAATTAGTGAAGTTGCTGTTATTTGACACCCTCCTGTGCGAATTTAAAATAATGTAGCTAAATTGAGGGTGCAGTTAAAACTAGCAAAAAAGTTTGTTGAGATGCTCTTCTTTTGACAAATTTCAAGTTAGAGAAATGTTTGAGCTATTTATCAACAAACTACTTTTAATGTAAAAGTATATTATTATGAAGTGAAAAAAAAACTTTTATTTTCAGACATATTCAGTTTTCTTTATGACACAAATTGACATGCAGATTTGAGAACATGTAATTGAAAATGGCACTAATAAATATGAAAAGGCTTCATCCACCAATTAGATAACAGTTCTTCTCAGGTTATCTCAGGAGAGACTGGCCTGTTGCCTGTAAGCTACTTCTCAAACACCTTATGCACCTACGACAATATGTACAGAATGACGAAGCTTTCAAAGAGAGATCTGTTCTGAATGTCAGAAGTGACTAATTTCCTTGATATCTTATGCAATTTTCCGAAGCTATAAAGTACTGTACAGGAGAATTAACTTATAGCTGTGCTGTAATTTCCCTAGCTAGTAAATTCAAGCTCTATCTCTGCATTTAAATATATTTTATAATAGGAAGTGAACTTATAATTCTCTATATGAGTCTGAAATTCAGTTCCTCATCTTGGGTGATGTAGGTAAGCAACGCCGAAGTTAAATGGTTAAATGTAAAAGACGATTTTGTACTGTTTCTAAGAACTGTTGTGCTGCTGTATCCTTAGAAAAATAATCAAAAAAAAAAAAAAAGCTTGCTTCTGTGTTACGAGTAGTTTATAAATCACAATGAAATCCTCATATCTGAAAGCAAAGTGATGTATCATATATGTGACAAATGTCCATGAGAAAATAATAAGACCAATGCAAGCACACCAACTAGACACTAACAGAAGAAAAGAACATAGCCAAAAATTTGCTGGCTTGAAGGACTTGGAAGAAGTTGTAGATGTGATTCAGATAGCTTATTCCACTATATCAATAATTCTAAGTTGCTTTCTGTTAAGCAACTTGTTAAGCCTTTTTAATAGCTATTCTTAGCAATTATGCAGTATTACATAATTTAATATTAGGTATATCCTTTGTCATAAATATGTAGGCCTTTGGTCTTAAAAGTGTACATTTTCTCTAATTTTTTTTTAGGTTTAACAAAAGATTTGCAACAATGATATTCAAGAAAACTAAAAGGAACAGTTAATCTTCTGTAACTCAGGGGGTCTTCCCACAAGGTCTGCTGTTGCAGAAATAAAAGCTACCAGAATAAAATAAATCATATTGTGCAAATTCATGCAACAGCACTTTTTTCAGAAAACACTTCTTGTTTGCCCTGCACATTTGCATCAAAAGATATTTTTGAAATGGAAGAGTTCCGGGGAAGGGAGAAAGCAGATGTTTCCAGTGTCCTATGGAGAAAAGCTTTATGCAAATCTGCATAAGGTCTGCCAGCCCTTCCCTCCTAGCAGTGAAATATCAACATCATGACCTTTTTCGAAAGTCTCATGAAAACTGGCATTGAAGCACAAAGATGAGATCCAGCAATATAGGTCCTGAAGGAGAAGCAGCTTAAAGAAAGGCATTAATAACTAAGCCCGTTGTCCGTTCTGAGGTGGCAGCTACCTTCCTACTCAGTATGGACAAAGGCTTCCCATTCAACAGTTCAACCACCTACAGCAAGTTCTGCGTGTTGCCCACTAAGAAGATGGGCAGAAATCAGGAAGCATCATGAGGAAACAGGTAGGAAGCAGACAGATGTCATTGGGGGTGTATATGAGGATCAGGGATATATATCAGGAAACAAAACTGCCACTAGAATAGCTTACTTTTAATTAGTGATTGTACAGCAAGTTGTATTTTTTGAGATTAAAAACATGCCAGTATTCCAGCCTTCCCAGTTATATCGCAATACACTGAAGTCTGTATCTGTGAGTAGATCACCCATGTTCTGGCTGCTACAAGGTACATTAATAATTAAGCACTACTAGGTAGACTGGCAAGACCCATTAAAGCCTGAGATCGTGTTGCTCTTATCTAGTATGCACATAAATGATATCTATAATCCTAATTTCACTTTTAGATATGTTTCCAAAATGCTATGACATTATTTTTTTCTTTTTTTGCAAGTACAAAGTTCATGTTATTGCTATTGTTAAAAGCACAGTATATCCCAGTGGGCAGTCTAGCTGGTATTTGCAATCTACAGAATATGGCCGAGCAAAAGGCTGAACCTGAAAAATATTGTTCAGTTTATGTAAATAATTTAGCTCTAGTAACTCTGACAAATCTATGAATTTACATCATCATGTCTGTCAACTAGCTGATCCATAAGGTTTACCCATAAGCTGTATACATCTTCTAAACAGTAAAAGACAGTGGTTGACATACAGAGAAGTGCACTAAGCAGTTAATAACCTTTGTTCCTTGACAGATGTTTTCTTCCTGTACATAACATCCAAATAAATAGCAGTATAAGAGTTTTATATTCTCTGAGATTTTCCATGCAAACGTAAGAAAGATCTATTTTTCATTTGCTGTTCAGTACATCTGACAGTTCTGCAGCTCTCATAGCTGATTCAATGAGCATTAATATTCATTAAAAGCAATAATGAAGTGATATTGCCCTGATTTAGAACACTGACAGGAGGCCAGTGGCAACAGTCAATGCTGGAGCAGAATGCCCTGCCCCGCTCTCAACTCAAGCATGCACGAACACCAGCCCATGGCTCATTAGGTCCTGCTGTTAATCCAGTGCTATCCAATTGAGAACAATGAGGTAAGGGTGAATATCCACTTCAGATCCAATGCCTTTGCACTATAACACAAAGTTTTGGCTAGCCATGGAGTAGGTAATATTCATCAGCATATTGAGGCCAAAGTCTTGCTTAAGTGTATGTCTGAATTGTAAGTAAATAGCCTAATATTCTGGGGTCGTTTTGCATTGAGCAGCTCCAACTAAGTCAAAGGACATCTAAAAATTTGTTAGTGTATTTTGGTATCCAAAACTAGAAATGGTCTTTCCAGCTATTTCAGAATACTTTAATCATTAATTGAGATGATGTTAAAATGGATTTCATGCATTTGGAACGGACAGAGGGCCCAAGAAGGGCCAAGAAGTCCCAAGCAGATCCTTTCCATTCAAATCTGAAAAAGAAAGCAAGTTAGGATGATCAAAGCTGATTTTATGCAAAAAGATATATATATATATATATGTTACTGTGGCAATCAGGGACCCAAGGGGAAAAAAAGTAGCATTTAATACTTTCTTGAAGCTACCCATGCACAGAGCAAGAGTTTCTAATTCAAGAGATGGTTTGCACCTCAATGTTGTTCACATAGTTTGCTTCAGTGATGCCTCCCCGCCAGTTCCTTCTCTTGAAGGTTTTCTTCCTTCCTAATTGTGAAGAAGCTCCTGAGAGGCCACACACTGACCTGTGCTGACTTGCCTCACTGCACAGAGTTGTCCGCTGCTGCATCCAACACATGATCCATGAATAGCAGAGCAATCCATGCAGAGACCACCAAGGGCCACTGCCTGCAGCCAGAGCCCCAGCTATCACTTAGCATTAATAAACCCAAATTAATAAAAGGGCTAGATGCTTCACACTAGACTTTGAAGGATCAGTTTGGCTATGTTTAAAAGAATGAATTAAACAGCACGAGTGAGTGTTCCTAAGCACAGGAGCTTGACTTTACTTGGTTAAACTGTTAGAATGAACCTAACTGGCGCTGAAGTCTCCCACATGGTTCCTGGACAATCTTTGAAAGCCAACAAGGACCAGTGGCCATTCTCAACTGCCTATTTTGCTATAGGCACCATATTCTGAAAAGTAAAAGAACTGAACAGTAATAAGGCAGGCAGTATTCTGACCGTTTGCCTCCATGCCGTAGAACAGCCCTGCCTACACTTAACATCAAATGTACATGTCAGTATTGGCACCCAGGAGGGTATGTGTCCTTGGCTTTCTGTAAGCAAGGCTGAGCCTTGAGCTGGGCACACAAACCCCTTGTAAAGTGCTAAGGGAGAGTTATTGGCCTGAGATGTTGCCAGTCACCCATTTCTCAGCAGAGTCTTGGACAGCAAGCTGAAATCATCTCTGTTTGAGGGTGTCTTGAATTTCTGCAGAAAAGTGCCTGCATTTAGCTAGGTCAGCGAGTGAGGGCAAAGCTCTCTGTCTCGGAGATTAAGTACCAGGTTCCAGTCCCAGCTCTGAAGCATATTTGTTTATTTTATTCACTGACTGTTTAACATCTAATACATAAACACTACTTGGGATAAGAAAAAGAGTCCACAACTCACCCTTTTTAGCCAAGTTTCCTGATAACAGGATTAAAGACTTGTGCTTGTTCTTGCATTTCTGTTTTCATAGAATCATAGAATATCCTGAGTTGGAAGGTACCCATAAGGATCTGATTTAAGTTATTTTACTGTGAATTTCTGTTTTGTCCAATGACTTCAGTCCTTTGCTGCACAGCAAGAAAACTTCACGGAAAAGGGGAATCGTGACAGATCCAAAGATTATCTCCAATTCAGACAGTCTTCAATAGGTGGGTTTGAACTTCTTCAGCATAAGAAGTTCATGGAGGGTGTGTTGCCTGTTCCCAGTGCGAATTACCCCCGACATTTAATTCAGGTGGACAGCTGCTTCTTTCTCATTAATTAATTTGTTAGTCTCATAAATTAGTTGATGCTGTTGTGCACATTCTCACAGGTATGCCACTGGTATATTTTGGATATATTTGGATTGAGTATTTCAGGTAACTAGGTAGCACAATGAATTAAAGGATCCAATTTGGACCCAGGCAAGACACGGAGTTACAGCAAGGAGCATTTGCAGGGCGGAACTTTAGGCACACATGCAGTTTCACAAGTAATAGCAAGGTATCGGAAGAACTGAGGTTTTCAGATTTTCCTCCTCAGATGACACCTAAATTCCAGCTATATTCCTTTTAAAAATTCACTTGAGATGTCTGTATAAGTCATAGGATCATAGAATGGCTTGAGTTGGAAGGGACTTAAAAGATCTTCGAGCTCCAAACCCCCTGCAACAGGTAGGGATGCCACCCGCTAGATCACGTTGCCCAGGGCTCCATCCAACCTGGTCTTGAACACCTCCAGGGATGGGACATCCACAACTTCCCTGGGCAACCTCTTCCTGTGCCTCACCACCCTCTGAGTAAAGAACTTCCTCCTAACATCCAGTCTAAATCTCCCCTCTTTTAGTTTAAAGCCATCCCCCCTTGTCCTATCACTATCTGCCTGTGTAAAGAGTCCTTCTCCATCTTTTTTATAAGCCCCCTTCAAGTACTGAAAGGCTGCAATGAGGTCTCCCTGGAGCCTTCTCTTCTCCAGGCTGAACATCCCCAGCTCTCTCAGCCTGTCTTCACAGGAGAAATGCTCCAGCCCTCTGATCATCTTCGTGGTCCTTCTCTGGACCCACCCCAACAGGTCCACATCCTTCTTGTGCTGGGGGCCCCACACCTGGATGCAGGACTCCAAGTGGGGCCTTACAAGGGCAGAGCAGAGGGGGACAATCACCTCCCTCAACATGCTGCCCACTCCTCAGTTGATGCAGCCCAGGATGCAGCTGGCCTTCTGGGCTGCGAGCGCACACTGCTGGCTCATGTCAAGCTTCTTATCCACCAGAACCCCCATACCCTTCTCCACAGGGCTGCTCTCAATGTGTTCTTCTCCCAGTCTGTACTCATGTCTGGGATTGCCCTGACCTAGGTGCAGCACCTTGCACTTGGACTTGTTGAACCTCATTAGATTTACAGGTGCCCACTTCTCAAGTCTGTCCAGGTCCCTTTGGATGGCATCTCTCCCTTTTGTTGTACCAACTGCATCACTCAGCCTGGTTTCATCTGCAAACTTGCTGAGGGTGCACTCGATCCCACTGCCTATGTCATTGATAAAGATATTAAGCAGCACCGGTCCCATTATGGACCCCTGAGGGACAACACTCGTCACCAGCCTCCACCCAGATGTAGAGCCATTGACCACAACTCTCTGGCTGCAGACGTCTAGCCAGTTCCTTATCCACTGAATGGTCAACCCTTCAAATCCATCTCTCTCCAATCTAGAGATAAGGATGTCATGTGGGACTATGTCAAAGGCCTTACAGAAGTCCAGGTAGATGACATTGGTCAGTCTTCCCTTGTCGACTGAAGGCCACCAGATTGGTCAGGCACGATTTGCCCTTGGTGAAGCCATGCTGGCTGTCCCAGATCACCTCTTTGTCTTGCATGTGCCTTAACATTGCTTCCAGGAGGATCTGTTCCATGATCTTCCCAGGCACAGAGGTGAGGCTCACTGGTCTGTAGTTCCCCAGGTCTTCCTTTCTACCCTTTTTGAAAATGGGAGTGATGTTTCCCTTCTTCCAGTTACCAGGGACTTCACCTGGCTGCCAGGACTTTTCAAATAGGATGGAGAGTGGCTTGGCAACTGCATCAGCCACTTCCCTCCGGACCCTGCGATGCACATCATCAGGCCCCATAGACTTGTATGTATTCAGTTTCAGCAGGTGGCCTGGAACCTGCTCTTCACTCACAGTGAGAGAGACTTTGCTCCCCCAGCCCTCGCCTAGCTTTTCTTGTTGCATATAGCTAGCACTAGTTCCCTGCTTATGGACGCTGTTTTAAGAATAGCTACTGAAAATTAGGACTTCTTTCTGGTGCTATTAAAGACACTCTCGGATGCAGTTTTCTTCAAGATTGCTGAATTCTGTCTCTTGCTGTCACTAAGTTAGATCAGTATTAGCATAGAGACCCAACAGGAGACTGAGAATGAAGTTATCTTTCAAGTAACAAGGAAGAAGGCTAGGAAATAAGAAAAGGACAAGGAAAATTATAGAAGACCAAAGTAAAGGAAGAAATGGAAAGGGGCAGCTTTGTTCTTCAGATCCCCAGAAGCACATACCCAGGCAATAATTTATTATTATAATGCTTGATTTGAATAGACAATAAAAAATAGTTTCATGCAAAACTTACCTTAGCATGTTGCTACTTAAAGTGGGGCCCTAAATTTCGATTGGAAGTATATACACTTATTTTAATTATTGCATTGAAATGGCAAAGTGAAAGAAATGTAAGATTCAGAATCCACAATGTGTATGTCAGGAATATTTAGATAAAACTAAAATAAAGGTAGCATCCCTCCACAAGAGACCACCTTCAAAATATCTCAGTCCTTAGTGCTGGCAATATGCTGATAGGGTCTCCAACTCGTTCTGGCTGGGTGACCAAAGAAAGATGGCCGGCATAGAAAGTAGATTTTACTATTTGTCATTAAAGGATTTGAAATTAAGAATAAGGCTTAGGTACTACATTTGGAAAAAATTTAAAAAAAAAAAAAAAACCTCCCTTGTGGAAGGCAGCCTGTAATAATAATGCTCTGAAGGAAAAGCCTCTTCTAAACTGTATTTCAGACCAGTCCTGTTTTAATCCAAAGTTAGACCAATATTTTGTTTCTTACACACCTTTAGAAATTTCTCTTATTAAAAAAGGTTTTAATTTCATAAGCAGTTCTACTGCAAAACTTTAACTGTCTTCTTGGAACAATGTAAAATACATCCCAAAAATGTCACAGGACATTTCTGACCTGTTGGGATCATGCTTTCTCTTCAGGCACTCCGGCAGCATTAGAGAGGCTAAAGCCAGACTGAAGTGTTCTGGGGTGGGGAAAATAAAGATGTGTGCTTCTCCATGTTATATTACTTCTGGGATTCTTTCCCCTTTTTAAGTAAGGAAGACTGGAAGACAGTGTATCTGATTTAAGTTATTTTACTGTGAATTTCTGCCATATTTTGAGCATATTCCAAGTGGCATTTGAGATATAAATAGCAGAATAAACAGTCAGATACGCAAGCAAAGTTGAAAAGTCAGAGACCAGCAAGATTATTGGTTGTTTCTGAAGTACATCTAACTTGCCCACATGCCAAGTGTAATATCATGTAACAAACAAATTCTTTAAAGCCAGGAGCTGGATTTGGGAGCTTCATTCACCATTGACTCACTAACATTCTAAAAATAGAGAAAACTATATGAAAACCATTAACAATGAATGTCCCACAGTTTTTGCCCAAAATCCTAGATCGTGTGTTGCATGTCACTGTGTTTCTGTGGTTTCCTTATAAACGTAAGGACATCCACATATTGAGGAATGAAATTCCAGAGGTAAAATAAAATGTTTCTCCCTTTCTAAACCTACTCTTATTCAAGGCTCTGAAGTGAGAAGATGTGTTTTATCCAATATTTGTTTGCAAATAATATTTGTGATAAAATAATGATCAGGCAAAGGACTCTCTGTAGATCATGTTTGATTATGAATGCTCATTTGGCACTTCTTCCTGACTATAAGCACACAGAAATAGACGATCTCACATAATGAAAACAACTTGAATAATCAGTGTTGTTAGAATGCCAGTCTTTTAGTGCTCTCTACAAATGAAAATAAGTTAAAATGGATTTACTGATTGCTGAATAAATACCTGTCTTCGCTGGGTTTTGACTTGAGGTTATGTCCTCTAGATTTCTTTACTTATTTAATTATATATTTTTTATTATTATACTGGGTCAAATACTTTTTTTTTTTAATGACCTTTACTGTAAGTGACCAAAATGTTTAGATCTGTGACATGTTCCAGAGCTCTAGTGCACAAGATGATTTATGATTCTTGCCTACAGGGACCTAAGTCTCTGCTGAAAGTACTGTGAAGAGTCACATTCACTTTAATGACTTGAAATTAAGAAGAAAATCGAGCTACTTTCATTTACTTATTGCCAGCTTCAATAGTGTAGTAACAACATTTGAATATACTGCATCGGTTTTCTGTCACTAATGTGTAAAGAAAGTTAAAGTGTATTTTAAAGACTCACTGCCCGGAAGTCATTTTTAAGATACTCCGAAAATCTTCTTATTTTAACATTATTTATATATTTTGACTTATCTATTTCACTGGGAATTGTAATTTGTCCCTTAAATCTGCCAGTCCTTCTTAAGTCTTTGCAGTTTGTTTTCAAACTTGGACATAGGTCAGTCACTCTGTATCAGTTTGCCCTGTTCCAGGTTCTCATGTCAACATTGAAGGGGTTTCTTTTTAAAACCTTGATCTTTCATTGTTGTTTTCTTGCCTGCTGGTTGCACTTGTGAATTCTGTAAGTGTGACTGCAGTCTGAAACTGGAGACAGTTAATCTAGGAACACTTATTCTGCTGCCATTTAACCACAGTCTCCTGAGATGTGATGAGCGGAAAGTATGGGATGCCCAAAACATTTACTATGTTGGATGAGAAATTGGTGTCAGGTTTCCTTTTGAGCTCCTTCCAAGTACTTGTGATGTTAGACTTATCCATTAGTCATATTTGGACTATGATCTCTAGAGTAACTTTTATAAGAGGTGAGCTAATAGCCACAGAAGTTGGATAGCTATCAAGGATACAGCTTATCAAAATAAGATGGAGTTCCTCTATACTAATAATTGAAGTTATACACTAATATGTTAATTACCAGTCTCAGGTCACTATAGAGGAGGAACTGGTATCATTATGACAAATAATAAGATCCAGCTTGCCACACAGAATGTGGCAGAGTGAAGAGTAAAAGGTCTAAGATAACACTGCTTGTGATAAGCCAAAAACAGCCTCTGTGATAAACTGCTTCCTATCTAAATAGAGAAGGCATGAGGCGAGGAGGGAAGAAGATCAGAGAAGAAAAGGACAGAGGAGAAGCAGATGTGACTTCCCCAAGGAAATTCAGTAACCAAACCAAACTCAGAGTTCATGCTCCCTCCATCAGAGTCATGTTCACCCCATCTGGAACATACATGGTATAGTGTGGGGGGCTGTTTTTCCCACAGTGGTTCAGGTAACGTGTATGGCACTGAATATCCAGGCCACTAGCTATTTTACAGGACTCTACTCAGATACTATTGGGCAAGAATTGGAAGAGATTATCATTATTTTCATCAAGATCCTATAGATATCACTATCAGTACCCAGTTTCTCTGTGCTATTACTATCCCCATTTCATTGTAAAGAACATTCCCCTCTGGTTCGACAACACCGTCAGCTCCATCACCCAGTCCAGTCATTCAATCTGTACAGTTCAGATGTACCAGCACCCCTTCTCTTATGTAGAAATACCTGTACACAATTGCAAAACTCTCCTCAAATCTTTTCTTTGCCAGAACACTTAACACTGGTTAAGAAATCGCTATTCTGAAGTCTCATTGCTTGCACAAATAATTGTGTAATTACTTATCTTCTGTCTGCATCTAGCTGTGATCTCTCGATTTATAAGCATTTAATGTGGCAAAATCCAGGTTAAGCAAAAGGTTGTCCACACACTGTTGAAATATGAATATGCATTTGGATGTGTTTCTCTCTCTTTACACCTGTTTAACCTAGAACATAATCCTTGTATTCAGTCAGTTAGGTATGAGAAGATATTTCTGTTAAAAATATTGGCTTTCAAAATTCTTCCTCAACTTTTACTAGGCAGGATATGTCGCTGAGAACTGAAAAAA